>CM037879.1:22085316-22112816 GCA_021292165.1 Shinisaurus crocodilurus
CCAACTGCTTCCCTAGCTGGTTTGCTTCTGATATATTTAAATAATTCTTTATTCTTGGCCTTGTTGCTGTTATTGATATGCTCCTCAAAATGCTTTTTTCCCGTTATTGTCTGCTTGCATCTCCTTTGTGCAGCTTGTGCGCCTTTCTTTCCTCATTTGGGTAAGGCTTCTATTTTTCGAAGGAAGCCTTCTTTTCTCTAATAGCTTCCTTGACACTGCTTGTTAACGATGATGGTGACCTCTTGGACTTGGTGCTACCTTTCCTAACCTGTGGTATCCATTCTAGCTGAGCTTCTATTATTGTGATTTCCAAGCATTTTCAAGGGATTGAAGTCTCTTAACTCCCCCTTTCAACTTCATTATTACCAGTTCCCTCATTTTAGAGAAGTTTCTCCTTTTGAAGTCAAATTTGACTGTGTGGGGTTTCCTTGGCAATTTTCCACTTTAATATATATTAAACCTGATAGCACTGTGTTCACTGTTTCCAGTTGCTTCAGTATAGGCCTTTGGTCTAATCTAGGGGTGGGGAATCTCTTTCAGCCTGAGGGCTGAATTCAGTTTTGGAGAATCTCTTGTGGGCTGTGTTCCCATGGTGGATGGGCCCAAAGGCAAAGTGGTGGAGCCAAAAATATACCAGCACATTGTAGTTTAAAGCTCTTACTGCTGGTAACTAAGCCTCAGGAGAGGCATTCAAACTTTTAAAACTGGGGAAAACTGCACAGAAGCCAGGAAAACACTAAACAATTGTAGTGGTTAATAGGGCCAGGGGAAGGGAGTGTGGCCATCTGGTAACCTTGGAGGGCGGGGATTTGAGGCGGGCCAAGGTTCCCCGACCCCCATCCAACGCAGCTCGTGCAATTTTAGTTATATCCTTGATTCAGCATTATAATACTTTTGAGGTCAAGCCAGCCAGTTGCTAATTGTTCTAGGCAGCTTGTCGCAACCATGTGTCTTCAAGTGCTGTTTCCTCAGCAGGTTTTTCCACAGTAGTGAGTGGTAGCCATTCACTCATATGGAAGATGATAAAGGGGTGTACTGGAAGACACTGGGCTGTGGGCTGAACCTGCCTGTGATTATCACAGTGCCAGAGGCGGGTTTAATCTCCCGCCCCACATGCACACAGTACAACCTATTTACTTTGTCCCATAGGATGTAATGTGAGACACTGAGAGTTGAGTAAGCTACAGAGGAGTAGCTACTTCAGGTTAATGGATGAGAAACAGCCCTCAACTGAAGTTATAGGAGAGAGGCTGACTCTTCTTGAAGGAGCTACTTTGCTTAGGGTGCATTCCTATGCAAGTTTAGACAGAAAAAAGGCCTACAACTCCCAGCATGCCCCAGCCAGATTGTGCCCTTAGGGAAATAAGTTTGAGATTGGCCAGGATCTTTGGGTTTTGCCACCACCCAAGAGCCCCCTGTGGTTCCGTATCACAATGGTGATGGGCAGGCTTGTGTCTGGAGAAGCCTTTCTGCTACTGCTGCTCTTCTAGAGTGATAAGCTTCCACAAAAGCCCGAGTTCCCTGAAAGATAGCTTGAAATCACATTGCCCCACATAATGCTTAGCCATGTGTGTGATGTGACTGGTTATGGCTCTCAAGCTGGTGAAGTAAAATGGAAGGCCTGGATCAAGGGTAGACAACCCGGTACCTCCAGATGTTTTGGACTACAGCTCCCCATAATCCCTGACCATTGGCCTTGCTAGTTGGGGCTGATGGGAGCTGTAGTCCAAACATTTGAAGGGCACCAGGTTGCCTACCCCTAGTCTGGATGCTTCATTCATTCATTATTTTTTAAAATATTTCTATACCACCCAATCGCCAAAGCTCTTAGGCAGTCACAAAGATTAAAACCCTAAAAATGCAATACATAATATAAAACCGTTAACATATGAAAATATAAAAACAATTTTAAACAACCAACAGTGCTCTTATCTCCGTGCAAGAGTCTGTGTTCGAGATGACATTTTCCCAATTGTTTCTCAAACAAATATACAGCTTTAAAAAAAATAAAAATGTTTGCCTCGCATGGTTCAGAGATTTAAGCTCCATGTTTTCCCCAAAGATCTCGGTGCATGGCCTTGGAGCCAGTGGTTACACGGAGAATGGGTCCAGAGAGGATCTGTTCCAAATGAGCACGAAGAGCTGGGTCTTCAAGAGACATCTGATGGAACCCCTGACCCTGCTGGAGAATGGAGCAGTGAAGAACCTGAGGAAGAGGAGGAGGAAGGCAGCAATAATGGCTACTTGTACCAACCACTGAACCAAGATCCAGATCAGGGACCAGCAGCTGTTGAAGAAACGGTGCCCAGCACAGAGCCAACCCCTGACATCCATGAGCGACTTCAGGTAGCGGTTTTGTAACACAGATGCATCCTAGGGTTCCATAGGAGGTGGGGCTACAGAGAGAATCTTGCGTGAAGCATGCCTTTGCCTTCTGCTTAACACTTTTCATGGCCTTGTGCACTGCATGTAGGCAATGAGACTGCACCTGCCTGACCCACCTGTGGACAGCGATGAGGAGGAGGGATCTGCAGCCCTAACCAGTCACACCTCTATCCCTATGGATCCAGGTAACATGACTAAACATGTATTTAAAAGTTTTTATACATTCCTGTAGCCTGCAGGGGAAATCAGCCAGCCTTGGAACTCAACTTCAGTGCAGATACCCAGTCCTGCCACATTAAGAACTTAAGAGCCATGCTGGATCAAACCAAGGGTCCACTAGTCCAGCATTCAGTTCTCACAGTGGCCAGTCGCCTGCCTGTGGGAAACCCACAAGCAGGACATGAGTGCAGCAGCACCCTCCCACCCATGTTCCCCAGCAACTGGGGTACATAGGCATACTGCCTCTGATACTGGAGGTAGCATATAGCCAATCAGGACTAGTAGCCATTGATAGCCTTATCCTCCAGGAATTTGTCCAGTTCCCTTTTAAAGTCATCCACGTTGGTGGGCATCATTACATCTTGTGGAAGTGAGTTCCATAGTTTAACTTCGTGCTGTGTGAAGAAGTCCTTCTTTTATCTGCCCTGAATCTCCCACCATTCAGCTTCATGGGATGACCTCAGGTTCTAGTATTATGAGAGGGAGAAAAATGTCTCCCTATCCACTTCTATCACACCATGCATCATTTTGTACACCTCTATCAGGTCTCCCCTCACTCGTCTTTTTCCTAAGCTAAGCAATCCCAGCTGCCGCAACCTTTCCTCATAGGGGAGTTGCTCCAGGCCCTTGCTCATTTTAGTTGCCCTTTTCTGCAATTTTTCCAACTCTACAATGTCCTTTCCAACTCTACAATGTCCTTTTTTAGGTATGGTGCCCAAAAATGTGCACAGTATTCCAAGTGCGGGCGCACCATAGACTTGAATAAGGGCAGTATGATACACATTCAGGCTGTGTACAAGTTTTCCCATTCTCTACTTATTAAGACCTGCACTTACCTAGTTTTGCTGTATCCTCTAATTTTTGCTTCTCTTCCATGACACTTACCACATTCCTATCCTGCCCTTCCTCCAAGAAGCTAAAGAAGGCAGAGAGGGTTATTCCATCTATTTTCACAAAAACTCTGTGAGGTAGACTAGGCAGAGAGGTTAGCAGCATCAAGACTTGAATTGGGGTCTAAACATGGCTTCTCTGTGCCCAGGTCCATCCCTCTGTGTTCTCTGTATCTCACTAGCTGTTGTGCCATTTCTTTCTTTCCATTCTTGCAAACCTAATTTTAGTAGCTGGCTGGCTACACTATTTTCAGGCCACTAACTAGTGCACAGAAGCTGCCAGTGTCCATATTATTTAACTGTTGCTATTTATCTGGGTTTAATAACTGCTGTGCTGTTCTCTCTCCTGCTTACAAGCTTTATGGGGCAACAACCATCTTTGGTTGTTCCTGTTCCTAGCACAGACTTACCATGATCCACGAATGCATTTCCCACACACTTTTTCAGTAAACCAGAGCCTTCATCCTGGGTTGCTGCCACCTTGGACAAGCTGTCCCTTTCTCCATGCACCGCTTGAGTACTGCATGAATATGGAAGCCCCTGGGAAGGGACTATGTTTATTTGTTTTGTTTTGGTGCCGTGTCTCTCACCCTTTGGCTTTTGTTGACTCTAGAACACGTGGAGTTGGTGAAAAGGACTATGGCTGGGGTCAAGCTCCCCACACTGGGTATCCCTGCTTGGGCTAATGAGATCTCGGATGATCAGTGGCAGGATATGGTGCAGCGAACACTGCAAGCCAGACAGAGTACTTCCAAGCCTGAATGGAAGTGAAGATCGAGGAGCCGATGGTGAATTTCCCTGCCCACAGAGGAAACAGCTAAGCATGAAGTGCCACACTTTAAACTATCTTTCTCTGAAGTGGTCAGGTAGATATTTATCTTCCACCAGCATTGGTGCTTTGTGTTCATCTTGTCACATTGAAATATGGCTTATGTCATCAGTTGTTAGTAATGCCCAGTTATAGCTACTGGGTGGTGGTGGTGGTGTGCGCCGCCCACATCTTTAAGCTGTTTTCCTAGTCTTGGGGAAAAGCCTCTTGAAGAAATAATCAGCCCCTGTGATATGGCCCTTGGACATGCGTGTGCTAGCCCTATTATTCTCCCTCTCTCCCCACTGTCCATGTGACACATGGGCTAAAGAGCTAAACATGGCCATCAGGTGGAGTCCAGCATGTCATCTTTTCAAGAGATCCATTTTATTTAGTTCTGTACATACAGGGACATCTGTACAAAATCCAACACTGTCATACTATGTAATACTCTACTGAAAATAAAGTACACCATATGTACATAATGAACTGTCAAGCAGCTTAATACTTGTGTCCAGGGAGTGAATGCATCACTTTGTTTTGTATTTCCCTCTCGAGAGGGGGCTATGTAAGAAGTGGAAAAGAGGCAGCTCCAACCCTGTCCATGTCGAATGTAGGGAAGGGAAAAGCAGAAACTGGAACAAACATAAGGGGAGTTTTAAGCAGAGCTGGATTACAGTTTGGCGTGAGGTGGTTAGTTCTTTCACCCCCTTTCTCACACAGCTTCTCCCACCCATCGGATACATAGGACACTGGAATGAATTGGCAGCAAACTAAACTTTAATGTTAGGTACCAAACACAAGTTCCCTGACCCCAAACAAAGATTAGACAGAGGCTATATTTACATCTAAGCCGTACAGCACATGATGCTCATTAACAGCCCTACTCCACCCATGCAGAACTGTAACAGGCAGAGAAGTGCTGTGTTTGCGTACATGTGGGAATGGAAGGGGGAGAGATTTCCTACAGTCCTTGTTTGCAGAGCCCAGCCTTGGGAGGGTGGGGAGGGGGGAAGAGTAAACATAAATAAATTGAATTGCACTTCAGTGTAGAGAAATTCCAAGTCAACTTCTTCCCTCCAACAGCTAAACCACACCTGAAGACAAGTGGCCAAATATGCAGATCATCCAGTGAGGCCTGGTACCTGATTGATTCTACCACTGAATTAATAAGCATACGCTGGAAATCGCACATAACTCCCCCTTCTGTATTTTGGGTTTTAACTGCCCACTTGTTGCTTCAACTAGTGCATGGCAAGAGATTTAGCTGGCCTTGCAAGGGCCTTAATCATATGAGAAACCGTTCACTACACAATGCATCTTCAACAGCAGGTATTTTTGGCAGTGGAGGGTTAGCATCATGTATACCCGAAGTGGGCAGCTTGTGGCCCTCCAGATGTTTTGGCCTATGACTCCCATCAGTCCTGGCCAGCACAGCCAACAATGAAGGATGATAGGAACTGTAAGCCAAAACATCCAGAGGGCCACAAGTTGCGCACTCCTAATGTCTACGCTAGCAATCTCAATTCTGAGTGCCAGTCATTATGTAGCCAAAACAGCACCATCCAGCAACAAGCCAAGGTTTGCAGAAGTATACAAGATATTTGGTTCAAAACCCTTTTGAGGTGAGACCCCAAAACAGCCGAATGAGGATTTAGTGTGCTCCATGACCACATCATGCTGACAGGGGGCAGAAAATTGAGTGGGAAAGGGAATAGAATGCAGTATCCTAAAGAGGAGGACACTGAACAGGAATGTTCCACATGGCAACATTTTGTTGCAGATCCCACTTTGATTAATGAGCTAGCTGTATTAATAACCAATCATCAGCCGTGTCTCGCTGCTTAAAATGAGTAGCTACATTCCCGTGCAAACTGATTTGCAGGTTAAGGAAAGCAACACTGTGGATAACTGGCAAATTCCCGCCTGTCTGATGTTAACAGTTCAGATTATCTCAGGGCTGAAAGAGGACACTGAGCAGGTGAACCAGGGGGTAGGTATCCTCTGTGAGATGCAGGTGCATCTAAGAAATTAGGTTTCAGGGAACTCAGAACAAAATTGCTCAAGGTACAGAAGAAATAGAAAGAAAAAACATGGAAGTTGGGGAGGCAAGTAGACTAGGCAATACATGGTACGAAGATTTAAACAAGGAAGAACATGAATGTTATGCAGGGTAGAAAAAGAACAGGAATGTTATGTAGGCTTACAGTCCGATCCTAAACCATGCTTTCTCTGATGCCCCACTAATTTCAATGGGATTTACTTCCAAATAAGTGAATTTAGGGTTGTAGTAGAGGGCTAGAAGCTAGAAACCAACAAGCTTCAGTAGACAGGACTCCCAAAGCTAAGAGTGGAGGATCTACAGGCAGACAGTGGGTAAGGAATTGATTAGACACGAGGGTCTTTCCCTTTTGTGACATTCCATGATCCAGCAATTCAATCAGCAGCCTGCGAGCAATGGCAGCATATTAAACAAATCCCACAATTACTCTTAGGACAGTGGTAGTTTAAGGAAAGCAGTCTAATGCGCTGAATTTGTGCACTTCCTAAAAGAAGCCTCTGCTACCTCTCACTCCCAGGCTAAAACAGCTGAAATGAACATGAACACAATAAGGCCTTACCCATAGCAAACAAAGGACTTCTATTGCCTAGATTAGCCTTTCCCAATCCAGTGGTCCCCATATGTTTTGAATGACAACTCCCAGAGTTCCTGACCATTTGTCATGCTGGCTGGGGCTGATGGGAATTGAAGTCCTGAACATCTGGAGGGCACCAAGTTGGGGAAGGCTGGTCTAGACAGTAAACGGTAACCAGAGTTTCCTGGATTGTGTAGTTAAGTTTTTCCCCCTCTTGTTCCCAGTATGCAAAATGCTTAAAGCTGTTTGTGAAAGTGTTCAATAAGCTTTCCTGTTAAGTATTCATTTAGGGTTCTCCAGAGCTTAGAAGCTAACAGCTGAAAGGGAGCTTGGCATAAGTGAGAGAATCTGCTTAAGGCATCCACCCTCGCTCCAGTTCTAGCTGAGAGAGAGAGAGAAAACCAGACCATTAAGCGAGGCTTCCATGCAGCAGCTGCATTATTAGCTACCAGGCACATAGATCTATTGCTAATCTGTATCAGGGAGGGTGAAGACTACCACAGAGCTAAAAGCATTGCCCAAACCAGTGCACCAAGAGTTACATATGGCTGTCATTGCACCACAGTTTTGGGGCGGGGGCAGTGCAAATGATGACCCTTTATTCATATTGACCAAAACAACCAGAGTTCTCCAACAGATTAGCCATTTATTCCAAGGGGTGGGGTGGGGGTGGGGATGGGGATGGGGAGGAAAACAGGCAGCACATTGTTCCCAAATCTAGCCTGGTCCCCAAGGAACAAGCCTGTCTTGATTCCTAGAAAATAACCTGTATCCATCTGCTCAGCCAATTTCACGTATAGCTTCCATTATTTAGAACACATGGTTGGGTGGGGTAAAAAGGGGGGTACAAACAAGTGCTGAGAGGCTGTAGTGAATCCTTAGTGTCATGGATGGCTAATAAGTGGCTGAACTCAATGCTTTGGTCCTGGGATTGGAGTAGATAAAACACACACACACACTCACACACTCACACAACAGGAACTGGGAGGATCCCTGTGTGTGGAATTATACTCTCATGGATTGGCTAGGCTCCCTTCACACGTGCACACAAAACACAGCCTTAAGAGGATAAAGCAGGAGGAAGTGACAGTGTGGTGGGCTATGAGGTACAATGTAAAATCAAATCTAACCTGAAAGAATGAGAATGGAGCGGAGGACAGGCACAGCTCACCATGTTCATTCCCTAGTTATACATTAGAACAAAGTGCATTTCTGTGTACCCTCCAGGGGCTCCCTAGCCCGTCAGAGTGCCTCCTGACTTGAAGTGAGAAATTCTTCCGCTCTCTTGTGCGCTTCCAGGGCCTTTATGGTGTAGACATCCTGAGGAAGCTCCGATTTCCGACGTAGCAAAACCTTCTCCTTCTTCATGTCTTTCAGCATCTAGACACAAACCCACAAGATGTTAGGAGGCAGTTTCTGGGTTCTGCACATACTCCTCCTCCTCCAGGTGAACATTACACTCTCTTCTCTTTGGGCTGGTCTACTTTCTATGGTTTGCTGGAGGTCAATGCCAAGTTGAGTTTAACCAGGGCCAGCTCCAGGGGTTGCCACCTGTTTGGTCAACCTCTATCCTGGGGTGATGACAGGAGACAATAGCTACTGGGCTTGCCAACTCTTGAAAGAAAACAGCCCAACACAGAAGGTGCCTATTCAGCTAAGCCTGCATGTGTAGGCAACTGGTAGCCCTCTACATCAGCCTTCCCGAGCCTGGTTCCCTCCAGACATTTTGGAGTACAACTCCACTGGTCATGCTGGTGGGGGCTGGTGAGGGTTGAAGTCCATCAGCCCCTGCTAGCATGGCTAATGGTCGGGAATGATGGGAGTTGTAGGTCAACATTCGGAGGACCATAGGTTGCCCATCCCTAGCCTAAGGTATACAGCCATTGCATTTCCTAACAAGGTACCTGCCACCAATAGCAATACCATCCACGCATGACGTCAGACCACCAGAGATCACAGCACAAGACTCTGGCAGTGCCACAGTCAGAAGCTGAGAACCAATGAAGTGCACACATAGCTGATAACCCAAGAACATGAGCCAAGCCACAGACTACAGGTCAACACACACATGAAGCAAATAATAATGGAATTCGGCATGTAGAAGATAATCTAGAAACCATCCTATGTTACAGATGGGAACACTGAGGCTGACAAGCAAGCATAAAGGCCAGTAAGTGAATCTCAGTGGAGAAACCTACGTAAGTACACATACAACCCCGTTGTTGTTTTTATTTATAAGCCCCCTTTCACAAACCGGGAACACCAAACACCTCTCTCTCTCACACACCACGCACGCACGCACGCCCACCCACACTCTGCATGACCCTAAGCATGTTCATTTGGACAGAATTCCCACTGATTTCCATGGGACTTAAGTATACTTCGGACTGCAATCTCTCGTGCATACATTCACACAACAAAGACATCCACAGAGGAAATGTAAACCTTCCCTCTGCCCAGGAAAGGAAACCCCATGTCTGACCTGTACCATCACAGACAGCTCTCTCTATATATATATTCAGCTCTGTTGCTTTTTTACCTGATCACTTTCTCTGCTAACATTTATAGGACTGAGTTGGTGGGCATGCTGGGCTGGCAAGGGAGGGGACTTTTGGAGTGTCTTGACTGGGAGAAGATGTGCACACTTTCCCAAGTGCTTCCCAAACTTGGGTGTGGGGATTTATGTGGGGAGAAAATTAGTATACAGGGTTTGACTGAGCAAAGCAGATGTGGCAGGGGGCGGGGAGAGGTGAGGTACCAGGAAGCGGCAATCCCTGAGCTCAAAGAGAGCACAGCAGAGCAGCAGCAATCGGGGATGGTCCCCCTGCCAGCATGAGGACTCCCATGGATGCTCAACCTTGCTGATCTGGATGTCAGGCTTGAACATATTGCAACTTGGGTAGGCGCCACTGACCCGCATGGTTCAAGGTACGTCACTCTGAAATGGCGTGGGCTGGGAGAGGCTGAAATGTTAAAACATGCAACCACAAATGCCATAGCTTGATTTAGCTGTTCCCTTCCTGTTTCTCCTCTGCCCTGCTGATTTTGTTCCAAGGGAATCTCTTTTTCACTTGGTTTCTGCAGATTTGTTTTGTAGGTGTGCATTTTAGTGAGTTTTGTGCAATTTCACGGTTTTCAGAGATGTACCGGTAGATACTTTTTTCTTTCCAAAAGCCAATTCAAAGAAATATACCTGTATGACGGACAGGGGTGGGATTTTTTGGCATGGGATACTCCACTGCTGAGAGACACAGGTTTGCCTTACAATTCAGCTGATTGAGTTTTATCATCGGATTGTCACATACACAGGCCCTGCATGATGCTTGGTTGAACCAGCATCATGCAAGTTGGAGCTGCCACAAACGTCCGTGTGCAGAAGCCCTCAAATCTGGGGGCCTACACCTTCACTTCTTCTGCACCAAGCCGACAGAGTCAGGGGTTTGATCCCACTCATTCTCCGGCCCTTTCTCACAGAGAAACACATGCAGCCAGCCACGAACACCTAGCCTCTTTCCAGAGCTAGATGATGAGGTCTCTGTTAGAGCTTGCTTGCTCATTCAGGTGGAATTCCACTGGTTACCAAGAACCACGTGCTACAGAAAGGCCCCAGATCCACTGGGGATATAGAGATGAGTCACCTGCACAGCCTCTGTTTCCATCGTTTTCTTCAGTAGCTGTATGTCCTCTGCAGTGGGGGTCTCCGTCTCCATGCAATAAACAGGAGGCAAAGGTGGGGGTGCGCAATACATGGGGTACTGCAGGAACACAGCACACAGAAAAATGGGAATGCAAGCTCAGCAACTCAAGTACTGAAACACCAAAATGTTTAACACATATACATAGGTCCCCCAGGTAAGCTCGACAGAATACTGAAATCCCGCCCTTTAGAGCTCAGGATCCCCTTCTGTGAAATGGCAGGAGGGATATAAAACTAGTTAAAGCCTTTCTCCCTAATCTGGGCCACTTTCCTATTCCATGTATTCACCTACAATAACAAAGGGGTTGTTTCTTCTATGGTGTTTCAACTGCCCATCCCTTTGTGGATTCTTTTCTCTTTCTAATTTGAGGGTTTCATTAAAATGGCACCAGTATCAGACCCCAATTAAAGTGAACAATGAAACAACATGTCCAAGGTGCTGGGAGGTCTCAGTGACCCGCTTGGGAAAAATTCTTATTTAACAACACAATCGCTACTTTATGTTGGTGCAGCAGTTGATAAAAAGAGCTGTTTGGTTTGTATTTGTACCACCAAGATACTTTGAATTGAAGGAGAAAGTGCACGAATAAGGTATCAGAGGTATGCAAGACCCTATAGCAGGGGTGGGAAATTGGGGGGATTTTTTAAATGGAAAAAAAATTGCATCCATAGCACTATGAAGCACCCAAAGAGTCAAATTTAGCTTGCAAACAAGCTAATTTTGACACTTTTGCCACTCAGTAGCGCTCGTGACACCTTCCCCCACCCCCAGCGCCAACAGATCTGTGTATGTACAGCCCCAGGGGGCAGGGGGTTGGGGGGCAAAAATGGCTCCCGGACCTCCTGCAGTTGCCCATCCCAGGCCTATAGGAATAAATACTCTGGATCAGTACAGACCCCAGATACAAAGGTACAACTATACAAGAGCAGTATTGTAAAACAATCCTCAACACAGTTTCAGATTTATTAAAATTAGTTTGGAATTACTGTGAAATACTTCTTTTTTTAAATGAGTAAACAGGTCACCTTGACTTTCATATCTGATTAGAACAGTACTTTTTTACAAGCATAGGAGGTTAAAATTAAGTTGCACACAGCTGGGCATGTAGTAGTATATCGCGTCTTTCCTAAAACCTCCTCCTCCTATACAAATGCCCTATAACAGCCTTCCCTCACCTGGCACCTTCCAGGTGTGTTGGACTACAACTCCCAGTTGCCCCAGCCAGCCATGCTGGGAGTTGTAGTCCCAACCCATCTCGGAGGGCTCTAGAAGTTGGGGAAGGCTGCCCATAAAGTCTTTCCTTTTCCGGTCTCTCTGCCATGGTAGACAGAAGGAGGTGCCCTCTACATGTTAGTCCAGCTTTGTGGGGGGGCCCACTTGTTGATCAGCAGCTCCCTCCACACAGTCGTAGGCCAAACGCATGGAAGGGAACTTCTTATTCAGAGGCCGGGCAAGCTGCAGATGCATAACTTATATACCACCACTTCTGTCCCAGTGGTTCAATACTTTGGGGAAGGGCCGTAGCTCAATGGTAGAGCACCTGCTCTGAACACTAAAGGTCACAGGTCCAATCCCCGGCATCTCCAGGTAGGGCTGGGAAAGACTCCTGCCTGAAACCCTGGAGCGCCGCTGCCAGTCAGTGTCAACGGTACTGAGCTAGATGAACTAGTGGAGCAATTTAGTGGTCCAGTTTGCATAACTCTGGCTTATTTCCCACTCTATGATCACGTGAACCCAGTCACTGTAAGGCAACTTCCTGGGTTTGTTCCTTTGAAGCATCTAGTAGTCACAATAGAAGTGAGAAAGCAGAGATGGGAGGAGCTGGTTGGTACTTGAATTCTACTTTGCCAGGAAGAACTAAACCAAGTTCTGTTTGCGTTTTAGCAAAGATCTTAAGGAAGCTTATTTGTTGGGTCTGCTTTGGGTCGAATGAGCCCACAAAGAAAGATATAACCATTTATCTTGCCCTCTTTAATCTTTATCTGACTATTATTCCCATTTTACAGATGGGAAACTGAAGAGGACAGCAACCCATCCAGGGCCGTGCAATGAAACCATGGCCGAGCAGAGATTTAAACACAGGCTACACTACCCACTGGACCAAACACAGTGGTTTTCATGGTAACAGTGCGTGGTCTTGTAAGCTAAGAAAGCAGAAATGTGAAAACACTTCCAAAACATCGATCATCTGTTGATAATAACCGTTACCTGAGGATTTTGGCGGGCTAGCTCCTCAATCTTGTGCCACATTTCTTCTCGTTCCTTCAACCTGAACCGCCCTCTGAAGATGGAAAAGAATTTATTTTTTCATTTACACTTCTAGCCCATCATCCTTCTAGAGCTCAGGCTAGAAAACATTCTAAAAAACATATCATTCTAAAAGAACAAAGCCTGAAAAAAGCCAATAAATTGCCCTATATTAAATATATTGACAGTTTCCAGAGGGGTAACACCGTTAGTCTGTTGCAGCAAAACAACAAAAGCTCTGGATGCTGTCCACAAAAGCTTATGCCAGAATAAATTTGTTCATCTTTAAGTAGCCATGATACTCTTTGTTGTAGATAGACAGGATATCAAATATGAAAGTATCCTCCCTCCCTGCCTTTTCATCTCCATCTCCGTCTCTCTCAAGATGCCTATCCCACATGTTTCACAGGAGGAGGTCCTTTACCAGCTTGTCCTCCAACCTCAAGATTTCTGAGGCCTCAGTTACTCCTACCCCACACACCCAAACTTAACAGCCAGTCCCCTTAACTCACATCATAAGAAGAGCCCTGCTAGATCAAACCAAAGGCCGATCTAATCCAGCATTCTATTCCCACAGTGGCCAACTATACGCCTGCAGGAAGCCCACAAGCAGGACGTGAGGGCTATCGCACCCTCCTACTTGTGCTCCCCAGCAACTGGTATACAGAGGCATATTACCTCTGATACTGGAGGTAATATACAGCCACTATAACTAGTAGCCATTGATAGCTTTATCCTCCAGAATAGCCTTATCCCCGTCCTCATACACAGGGCTTAAATCCCCAATCCATTCTCTTCCCCTGCCTTATAATCTTATTTGGGCTACAATCCCAAAGAGCCCCCCAACAACCCAATTCAAGGCTTTGTAAGTAGCTCATAGGTCAAGCCCTCCTATGCATAGAACGTCAAACTTTGTAGAAGTGGGCATGCCGAGTACAGTTAAGCTCTTAAGCCCGGCGATTTTAATAGGGACGAAGTGTGCCTAACTGCACAATCCTATGTGTGTTTTCTCAGAAGTAATAACTAGTTCCTGAAAGCTTATACTACAATAGGTCTGTTAAGTCTTGAAGGTGGCACACGACTCTTTGTAGTTTTTATTCAGAAGTAAGTCCCATGGTGTTTCTTATTCCCCAGAAAAGTGTGCATAAGGGTGCAATTTAACTTTCTCAGCGGGGGCAGAGCAGGGATGAAGGGTTGCACACAATGGGTGGGTTCGCACATCACACTAAGCCACCCTGAGAATAAGCTACACAGGTGGGTTGTTCATGGAACAACAGACGGTGTGCCTGACAGACAATCAGGCTCACCATGGCCTCTTCTCCCACTCCTCCCCCTTTGGTCTTCCAGTCGGTATCTCAGTATCCTTCACGGCAGAACCCGTCTTGTCTCCCTCTTCCAGCTCTGACTGCTACCCCTTTTTGTTCGGCACCATTTTATTTTCCGGACGCCTCAAAAATGCACAGCTGGGGTCGTGTTTTTTGTTTTTGCCCCCCCCCCCAAATGGTGCAACTGAGTTTGTTATTATTTTTATTGTAATTTTTGTCTGTGTTTCGCAGGTGTGCAGGAGTGCACTTGCGGCTATCCAGTATGAGAAGTCCTGTCTGATCAATGTCCTTGTCTGTCAAAGGGAGCGGTGAAGTAGGAAACAGATGGACAAGGCGAGACTGCAAATAGGCAAAGTTGTGCACAGTTGCCTGGGACTGGCTGCCTAGCTGTCAATTGAAAAGGGGGGAAAAGGGGGAAAGCAGCAAAATAAGCTGCACCAAAGGGGGTGGGGTGGGGGACAAAATCACCCACATAGCAATGTGGTCCTCTGGCTTTTAAGTGTTGAACTGACAGTTCCCAATGTCCTCCACCTTTTCAACACTTCCCCAAGTCTGCAGCTAGTTCAGAAAGGGGAGATATTAACCCTCCACACACACTTGGGGCTCCTCTTCAGAGCACTTACTGCTGCAGTTACTGCGGTTCACTGACAACAGTTGACCACCAGTTCTATAAATAATAATTAAAAAAAGAACCACACACTCATATACGCAAATTTAATGGCTGGGAAGTAAATAGAGGGGGAATTTTGCATACCTTTAAGGGCTCAGTAGTAAATGAAGAGGAAATTTGCACGCCTGCAGTAACGGTTGCTGCGGTTCCCTGAGAGTTCTAAACTAGGAGGAGGATGGGAGTTGTGGCCCTCCAGATATTTTGGACTACAAGTGGCCCACCCCTGCACTAGTGGAACACACTTTCACTCGCATAAGGCAGGACACCCAATTTACACCAATCCCCCTACCTGCTGCAGCCCCCTGCACCCAACCGTGCTTCTGAGGGTTAGGAGAACCTCCAGGACTATATGAGAACCTCCAGAACTATATAAGCCAGAGGTGCAGAACCTGTTTCAGTCCAAGGGCCTAGTTCCATTTCGGCGAAGTTTCTGGAGACCACTTTTTTTGTGGTGAGCAGGGCCAAAGGCAAAAGGAGTGGGGCCAAAATATCAAAAATGCCAGCATATTGTCTCTTAAGGTTCTTACTTCCAGGAACTAAGCCTTAGGAGAGGCATTTCAACCTTTTAGAATGGGGAAAACATGAAACAACCAAACAATCAGCAGTTGGGGGAAAGGCTAGGGGACGGGGGTGTGGGCATCTGGGGAATGCCAGAGGGCCAGGTTAGGGCGCCTGACCTGAGGTCTTGCACCCCAGCGTATGCGATGCGTCAGAACTCCCATCTTGTCCCCCCTGCTTTTTAACATCTACATTCAACTGCCAGAGAAGCCGCCTGGAGATTTGGGCTAAGCTGTGATCAGTATGCCAGTGCCCCACAGCTCTAACTCTCTTTTCCATCTACTAATCGTAGGGAGGCCATGGAACTCCTAAACAGGTGTCTAGAGGCAGTTTTGGGGTAGGTGGGGGAGAACAAGCTGAAACTTAATCCAGATAAGACAGAGGTACTATGGGTCAGGAAACTGGGGGAGGGGCCACAGCTCAGTGGTGAAGCACACGTTTTGCACACAGAAGGCCCCAGGTTCGATCCTCCGCATCTTCAGGTAGGGCAGGAGAAAGACCTGCCTGAAACCTTGGAGAGCCGCTGCCAGTCACTATCAACAAGACAGAGCTAGATGGACCCACGGTCTGACTCGGTATGAGGCAGCTTCCTAGGTTTCTATGTTCCTGGATGGAGGTGTGCAATCAGGATTGGATGGGGTTGCACCCTCCCTCACAGATGGACGAAGTTCACAGCCCAGGGGTTTCTCCTCTACTCAGTCTAACTCTGGAAGCACAGGTGACATCGGTGGCTAGTGGTATGCCAACTGCAACCATATAGGCTGGACCTAGCCTCAGTTACTCATGCACTGGAGATGTCGAAGACTAGACCACTGTAATGTACAATACATGGGGCTGCCTTTGAAGATTAAACCAGGAAACAGGTTTGATCTCAGGCGACAAGAAACCAGGATAGCAAGAACAGGTTGCTTACCTGTAACTGTGGTTCTTCGAGTGGTCATCTGTGCATTCACACATATGCATTCACACTCCTGTTTTGGGAAGCTTCTATAGCTGAGGATTTTAGGCGGGAACCCCTCCCCCACTGTCCTACTGCGCATGCAACCGGCGGGTTCCCGCCCACTCCTTCAGTTCACTGAGACTGCCTATTGTGGCTTCAGAACCGAGAGGAAGCTCGGTGTCGATATCGGTATCAAAAGCAACAGCGATACCAGCAGTAAACCACTTTGCTGAGTCCCAGTATCAGACAGTGACACCGAAGTGGGGACGATGGGTGCGTTGTGTGAATGCACAGATGACCACTCGAAGAACCACAGTTACAGGTAAGCAACCTGTTCTTCTTCCTGGTCTCTGTGCATCACACATATGGGCAATGCAACAAGCTTAGCTTACTGGAGGAGGGCAGTGCCATCAGGCCATCAGAGAAGACAAAACTGCTCTCCCAAATGTGGAGTCCGATCAGACCTGAACATCCAGTCAGTAGTGGCGGATGAAGGTGGAAGGGGTCGACCAGGTGGCAGCCTTGCACAGGTCCAGTAATGGAACACCCCTTCCGAATGCAACCGAGGTTGAGACTGCCCTGGTGGAGTGAGCCCTGATCCCAGGTTGGAGCTCAAGGCCAGCGAGCTCGTAGGACAGCTTGATCGCCTGTACCACCCACTTGGCAAAGCATTGCTGAGTGGATACCGGTAGACCTGTCTTCCGACCAGCATGACAAAGGAACAATCTGTTGGACTGGCGGTAAGACTCCATCCGTGCCTTATAAAACGCCAGAGCCCTGCGAACATCCAGAGTGTGGAGAGTCCTTTCTAGTGGAGTCGAAGGGGCCAGAAAGAAGGCTGGTAAAACAATGTCCTGGCCCAGATGAAAATCGGAAACAACCTTCGGTAGAAATGAGACGTCGGGTCGAAGAACCACCTTGTCCCTGTGGAATGCTAGGTATGGTTAACCCCACTTCCATCCTCCATCGAGCAATTCGCCCATCCCTACTCCGGAGTTCCCCATCTGGCGAAGATCTGTTGTAACGCTGCTGGATCGAGCTCCCATGCATGGGACTGAAGGGCCACACAACTGAGGGCATCTGCAAGGGCATTGTCTTTGCCTGCAATGTGGATGGCAGAGAGCGTGATGCTCCTGTGGACAGTCCACTGAAAGAGATGGCAGATTAAGGTCATACGTCTGGATGACCTCATTCCGCCCCGTTTGTTTATGTATGCTACAGTGGTACTATTGTCCGTGATGACCTGGACTACTTGGTCGACGAGGTCTCTCTCTCTAACGCCTGCAAGGCTTTGAAAATAGCCAGGAGCTCCAGATAGTTTATATGGAGGGAGCTCTTCTGGCGTGTCCATCGGCCTTGGACCATCATTCCCCAACAATGTGCTCCCCAACCAAGGAGGGAGGCATCTGCGGTGAGGGTCCTCGTATGAGGGCACTCCAGGAAAGGCAGACCACGCTGAAGGTGTGATTTCGTTCACCATCAGAGGAGGGAGCAACAGACCTCAGGACGGAGACTCAAGTAAGTATGATGGGCATCCTGGTCAGGGCCGATGGCATGGAGGAGCCAGTTCTGTAAGGGCCGCATCCGAAGGCGTGCACAGGCCACCGTCGACAGCGAGGATGCCATAAGACCGAGAAGTCACTGGATAGTATGTACTTTCGATCTCCGTGCCTGAAAGAGCCTTGTTGCTAGGGTGGTTACAGTGGTTACTCGATCCCGAGGAAGGAATGCCTTGCTGGAGCGGGCGTCGAGGATTGCCCCAATTAATTTGATAGATTGCATCGGGTGCAGGATCAACTTCTCTTTGTTGGTATATGGCTTACGCTGGCTCAGCTTGTCTGAGCATGGAAAGCTAAGCAGGGTCAAGCCTGGTTATTAGTTGGATGGGAGACCCCTCCTCTAGTTTCCTGCATTGAGTAGGGGGTTGGATTTGATAGCCTTGTAGGCCCCTTCAAACTCTATGATCTATGAAAATCTATAAAGACCAAGGCTGTCCAGAAGAGTCAGCGTTGTCATCAGCGCCTCCTGTAGGGCAGAGCGGGAGGAGTCCACAAGCATTGAACCATTCGACGGACTTGCTCAGAGAAGTGTCCCATATCCTCCGATGGCGAGTGTTGTGCCTCCGTTAGGTCAGACGGAGACCGGCCGTGCCAGTGTGTGTTTGGGGTGGGGCCAGGCACACGCAGCCTGACCCAGCTGGGCTGCCTTACCAACCAGAACCTGCTCAAAAGGCAGGTCCCAAATGCACATCAGATGCTAGAAGCAATTGTTTGCTTATACAGCTTCAGCCAGACGCTTCTGACACCCCTGAACTCAAGACTTGTGCCTTTGAACCTCGGAAAGACCTTGATGACGCCTTTGCCTACTCCTGAACTGGTTTGTGTTTGCTGCTTTTTGGAGATATATATTCTGGCTTTGACCCTTGGACTGTGATAACGACGACAGCGTATCTTTGAACTGGACGGATTTACGACAGTGAATCAGGGTCCTTAGAGCTGACCATCACGTCTGATGAGGAGATGGAGGGCACAAGGGAGGATAGGGAAGATGACTCCAAGTAGTAGTCTTTGGGAGAGGAAGCCCTGGAGGACCTTGAAACTTGTAGAGGGTCACTCGCCGGAACAGGAGCAGACATGCCTTGGTACCAAAGAGGATAGTGGTTCCAGCTCTGGTACCAAGGGAGTCGGCTGGTGTCAAGCTGGTCTTTCATCTCTTGGAGAAGTTGGAGGTGGTGGCGGCTGTTCTGGGCTAGGCGCTCTGGCAATGGAGGCCAACGGCTCCTGATGGAAGCGTGGTGGTAAGTAGACACAAGGATCATAACAGGGATCCTGAGGCCTGCGGAGTTGCCAGTCCTCCCAATAGTATCGGGGTCAAGGTGGAAGCGACCATTCCGGTCTGCTCTCCCAATCCGAGACTGGAGACTCTGACCGGTATTGGTAGTGGTGGGGGCTTGGGCTCTTCTCCTTCCATCGAGCCAGTGGACTCGTGGAGTTGGTTGGACTTCTCCTTGTTGTTGAGATCGGTATCAAGGCAATGGTGATCGGTCCCGATGCTGTTCTGGAGTATTGGAGAGTCCCATAATTCCCCCTCTGATACCAAAGAGATCGGTACCAATACTATCAGGATCGAGGGCGCCCTCGCTTCTGAGGGGGAGGCAGTCGGCGTCTGAGCTTTGCAGAGAGAAGTCTTCTCCCTTGGAGTCAAGGAGCACCTTAGCTCTGTTAGGTTTTGCATGGGCAGAACGAAGATTGTCACCTGACATGGAGGATGTCTCTTGAGGTGAAGTACACAAGGTCTTCTGTCACCAGACATAATGTCAAGGTCTATGACTCAGCAACCATGGGACAGGTTTGGGATAAACATGTTGTGATGAATAGGTTATATAACTGGTGAGTAATATCCTATTTATAGGTACAGGGTCTAGGGGTATAAAGACAGACACTTATTGACACAGTGACCACTCTCTCTCTTGTTCTGGACTTCTACTTCAAGTCAGTCACTTCACTTCATCTCAGCCTTGCCACTGGGGTCTTGGATTTGAATCTGCAATCATGTAGTGAGTAAGAGATGCATTGCTTGCCTTAATCCCATGTAACTGGGTCTTACAAATAAACTCTTTAATCTTTATTAACTGCTGTTATCTCCTCCTTCCGTCTGCGTGACTGGGACTGAGGGTCACTGGCTAGGTAAGCTTTTGAACCCGGGTCAGTCCAGCTCTCACAAGCTCCTCCTCCTTCTACTCCGAGCTGGATCAGGCCTATTGGCCAGTTTTTTAGCTGTCAGGATTGACAGAAAACAGCCCAGAGTCAGAGGGTCTCTCCGTCGCCAGGGTCTGACTCGGAGGAGACGGTGCAACCACTTGCAGGGGAGAAGAAGATGGAGCCACCATCGGAGTTGGTTGATCAACGGCCTCCAACGCCTTCTGCCACAGAACCGCCCTAAGTTGATCGGCGCGGTTCCTCCTGGCCTGTTTTATAAAAGACTGGCAATGGGGGCAAGAGTCGACTTTGTGCCCCACTCTGATACAAAACAGGCATAGGGAGTGGCCATCCGTGGATGGTAGTTTACTGCCACAATGGACACATTTGCGAAACGGGGCCTTGGTGGCCATCCGTTCCGCAGAAGATCCTCACCAAGAGAGGTGAAGAAAAAATAAAACAAATTAAATAAAAAGGCGAAAGGAGGAAAAAACTTAAGAAAAAAGAAGAAAACAAAATATTGATTAGACCTCAGCACTGCAGTCAAAAGACGCAGAAAACGCTCCCCGAGGCTCCACAAAGGCGGTCAAAGAGGGACTGAGGGAGTGGGCAGGAACCCGCCGGTAGCATGTGCAGTAGGACGGTGGGGGAGGGGTTCCTGCCTAAAATCCTCAGCTATAGAACCTTCCCGAAACAGGCTCCACGCAGGCGCAGAGTCCATATGTGTGATGCACAGAGACCACGAAGAAGAAACCATAGCTTGCATTATGGCGCATGAAGGAAGGAAGGGGAGGAGCACACATAAACAACACTCATTCTTGGTCTGATAAACCATGGTTTATTGGACTGAGATTGTTGCATCTGAACTCAGCAATTGTTTTGGTCAGGAAGATAGGAGTCTCCAGGGTTTCCCTCTGCACATGAACAGAGACTAAAGCTGTGGCCACCTTGTTATTGGTCACTGCGGTAGGAACTTTCTTTTGTTGTTTGTTTTTGTACAATGCTATGTACATGTATGGCAGTATATAAATTGATGATGACAATGATGATGACGATGATGATGATGATGATGATCATCATCATCATCATCATCATCATCATCACGTTTGGAAACTTCAACCAGGGCAAAATGCAGCCAACATGGTGTTGGTGGGGGCCAGGCAGTTGGAACATGTATTGTACGAGGCACACTGGTTGCCCATGTGTTTCCAAGTCCAATTCAAGATGCTGGTAATGACCTTTAAAGCCGAAAACAGTTGGGGTCAGGTTACTTAAAGGAATGCCTTCATCTGTATGAACGTGTCCCAGCTCTAAGCTCAGCCTTGCAGGCCGTGCTTGTAGGTCCTCCAGTAAGATCAGTTAAGTCAGCTGGCAAGAGAGACAGGGCCTTTGCAGTGGTGGTGCCGACTGTGGAGTTCCCTTTGAACTGATTTTCATATGGCCCCTTACTATACAGGCCAATGGGCCTTAAGAACCCATCTGTTTGGGGTAGCTTTTTCTTAAAGGTCTTTTCATGCTGCTGGTCTGAAATTGTTTTTAAGGTGTTTTATGTGGACGTCTTTAAAAAATGATCCTGGCCAATGTATTGCTGCTATGCTGCCGTTTTAAAATTGCTTTGAGATTGTTTTAAAATATTGTTTTATATTTTATTATTATTTTATGTGTCACCCTGTGAGGGCTGTGACCTAGAAAGCAGCCTAGAAATGCCTGTATTAATTAATACATGAATAAGTGCCTTTAGTATCTCCTTTTACTTCCAAGCAATCCAGTGTTCCCACAGCTTCCTACCACTGATCGCATTTCTCAGTCATTTTAATCCTGGGCTCCTTCATTTTGCTCTAGCCCTTCTAATTTCCTCCTCCATATCAATAAGTGGCATAAGACGTCTTGCTTCAAGAGGACTCTAGTATGACAGGCACAGCCTCTTCCTCCTTGCTGTTAACTGTTACCAAGAAGGAGGGTCCCGACATTCACAGGATTACCGTAACTGTTGGCAGAGTTTTCCCAGCCAGAGTACTCACTTCTGCTTCTCTGCCTTGTACTGCTGTGTGCAGTCATCAAACAGCTTCTGGTTCATCTCCATGAACAGCTTCAGTGCATTGTAGATCAACCCATGGATTGTCCTGCAAAAGACAGAAGCGGCGGAGAATGAATTGAAGTGATTCCAGAACACTTTGGACAGAGGTGAAAAACTGCCCTCTCCAAGGAAGAGGCTGAATGACCAACACTGTGAACTCCCCAGTACCCGATATAGAAAAGAAGCAAGACTTATAGGTTCAAACAAAACACACACACACACACCTCTGTTCACCCAAGAAAAAGAGATCCATAAATTTGTAAATGGTCCGATTTAAGAGAGGAAGCTCAAGGGGCTGCAGCCTATACAGATTTTTTTTTCTTTTCTGTAAGTGCTTGCATATTTCTAGCAATCGTCACTGGTACCTTTCTCTTTCTCTCCAGGCCAAATATGTACAAGCAGAAACAGAAGGTGGCATTAGCATTCACACAGCATCAGCATCAAGAGCCTGCAGCGGGAGAGCAAGCAGGAGCTCTGTAATTTCATTCATGCCCAATGAACACAGAAATGACATACTTGTTCCAATGACTTTTGGAATTCTTGTAGAGCGCCGGAAACATGATAGGGAGTATTTTGGCTGCATTGTCACTGATCAAACTCATGATGTATTCATTGTTCCAATAATACAACGCCCTCTCTGCCACCTGTATAAATAGAGGGGGAAACATGCTTATTAAATAGATCTTATAAAGGAGAGCAGGTTTGGAATTTTTATTTTTGCACATTATGAGCTGTGTATATGAAAGGCTAAGGCCTTTGATACTGTAGACCGTACAGCTCTCTGGACTATCCTTATGAAAATTGGATGCCCCAATAAATTTGTGAATATCTTGCGACTTCTCCATGACAACATGACGGCAACGGTCTTGGACAACAACGGCTCTCATGGTGCTCCATTTAAAGTGGGATCAGGTGTTAAACAGGGATGTGTTATCGCCCCAACATTATTTGCCATTTTCATCGCCATGGTTTTACATCTTGTCAAGGGGAAACTTCCCACTGGTGTGGGAATTATATATCGAACAGATGGAAAGCTTTTTAATCTCAGCAGGCTGAAAGCAAAAAGTAAGGTAATTACAACCTCCGTTGTGGAACTTCAGTATGCTGATGATAATGTGGTCTCCGCACATTCAGAGGATGATCTCCAAACTATCCTAAATGCTTTTGCAGAAGCATACGAAAGACTTGGTCTCTCACTTAACATCAAAAAAACCAAAGTGCTTCATCAGCAAGTGCAAGCTAACCCTTTGGTGATGCCATCTATCCAGCTTGGCGGGACAATACTGGAAAATGTCGATCATTTTCTCTATCTTGGCAGCTATCTTTCTGTTACAGCTAACATCGACAGAGAAATCCAGCATCGTCTGAGCTCCGCAAGTGCCGCATTTTCTCGAATGAAACATAGTGTTCGAGGATCGGGATATTTGTAAGAAGACCAAAACACTGGTTTATGAAGCCATTGTATTACCAACTTTATTGTATGCCTGCGAAACATGGACTATCTATAAACGTCACTTCCACCTCCTTGAAAGGTTTCATCAACGTTGCCTCCGGAAAATCCTGCAAATTACTTGGGAAGATAGGCGAACAAATGTCAGTGTACTGGAAGAAGCAAAGACTACTAGCATTGAAAAAATGATCCTTCAACGCCAACTTCAGTGGACCGGTCATGTTGTTCGAATGCCTGACTGCCGTCTCCCAAAGCAGTTACTTTACTCCCAACTCAAGGATGGAAAGCGGAATATCGGTGGTCAATATAAGAGGTTTAAAGATGTTCATAAGGCTAATCTAAAAAAATGCAATATAAACATCGAAAACTGGGAAGCTCTGGCCCATGAACGATCTAAATGGAGGTTGGCCTTTCACAAAGGTTCCATGGACTTTGAAGAAGCCCGAGTGCAAGGTGAAAGGGAGAAACGTGCTAAGCGAAAAGCACGTCAAATGAATCCTTTACAGGAACATCTTCTATCTGGTAACCTGTGTCCTCACTGTGGGAAGCTGTGTGGATCTAGAATTGGCCTCCACAGTCACTTACGGACCCATCACTAGAGTCTACACAATCTTCTTTAGAATTTCCTCCTTTTATCCCGGAAGACAATCTTACTCGGTCACGAGTGATCGCCTGATGATGATGAACCATAATGAATTGGTATTTGGTCCCTCCTCCTTTTTCTTGTACACTGTAGTGCAAAATTTGTGGGATTTGTTAAACCAGTTTTGTGTTAGGTTCAAACCAGGAAACTGGTTTAATCTCACACAACAAACCAGGATAGCAAGCCATAGTTTGCATTATGGTGCATAAAGGAAGGAAGGGGAGGAGCACACATAAACAACACTCACTGTTGGTCTGATAAACCATGGTTCATTAGACTGAGATTGTTGCATCTGAACTCAGCAATTGTTTTGGTCAGGAAGATGAACTTTGTAACTTCATCAGCTACAACTCTCAGTGCAGAATCACGTACTTTCTGTTCAGGAGTCTCAAGGGTTTCCCTCTGCACATGAACAAAGACTAAAACTGTGGCCACCTTCCTGAGTGTTGAACCCACCTGGAAGTGTGGGCTGGAGACGCACTTGGCCAGCTGCCTGAACAGAGGTTCCATAACCTTCACAAACTCAGAGGGCTCAATGACATCCAATATTTCTTCCAGCTCATTCAGGAACATAACCTCCTTGGGACTGTGTGTTTTTGGCCAAAACTTCAGCAAACCCACAATCACCTGGAGAGAGAAAGAAAGCAAATTATAAGTATTAGAGAAATGAACAGGCACATTGATTGGTGATATAGCCTACCATATTATAAGTCTGGAAAAATCCTACTAGAGCACCATTATATATCCCAAGCACCAATGTACATAAAAGATATGATACATGTGCAACATCTCTAAAACATATATTTTTAAAATCAATTGGGGCGCAATCCTATGCATGTTTAGACAGAAAAAAAAGTCCTACAACTCCCAGCATGCCCCAGCCAGCCAAGCATGGCTGACTGGGGATGCTGGGAGTTATAGGACTTTTTTCTGCCTAAACATGCACAGGACTGTACCTGAAGTCTCTTAAGACTGTCTGTACTTGGGCCGCAGAGACTTTTTCAGACACAGAATGAAATAAGGCAGGGGTGTTGAACCAATCTGGCCTCCAAGGGGTCCCCAGAATGGCCATGCCCCCTTCCCTTTTCTTCTTACCACCAATCATTTGCTGGTTTCTCTGTGTGCCCCCCCCCCGGCCCAATACTAAAAGGCTGAAATGCCTCTCCAAATGCTTAGTTGCTGGCAGTAAGAGCTTTAAGCTAACATGTGGTGGGATTTTGGTCCCACCCCTTTCCGACTTTGGCCCCGCCCATTTGCCTCCAGCCCCACCCACCTCTCGAATGCACCCCTGCCCCAAGGGTTTCTCCAAAACTGAATTCGGCCCTCAGGCTGAAAGGGGTTCAACACCCCCTTGAAGAAGGGGATGCAGACATTATGAAGCCCTTTCATAGAATCATAGAAAAGTAGAGTTGGGAGGGGCCTACAAGGCCATCGAGTCCAACCCCCTGCTCAATGCAGGAATCTAGGTCAAAGCATCTCTGACAGATGTCTGTCCAGCTGCACCTTGAATGCCTCCAGAGTGGGAGAGCCCACAACCTCCCTAGGTAGTTGATTCCATTGTCTTATTGCTCTGACAGTCAGGAAATTTTTCCTGATGTTTAGGTGGACTCTAGGTTCCTGTAACTTGAGCCCATTATTCCGTGTCCTGCAAACTGGGATGATCGAGAAGAGATCCTTGCCCTCCTCTGTGTGACATCCCTTCAAATACTGGAAGAGTGCGATCATATCTCCCCTCAGTCTCCTCTTCTGAAGGCTAAACATGCCCAGTTCTTTCAGTCTCTCCTCATAGGGCCTTGTTTCCAGTCCCTTTATCATCCTTGTTGCCCTCCTCTGAACCCTCTCCAGTTTGTCTATGTCCTTCTTAAAGTGAGGTGCCCAGAACTGGACGCAGTACTCAAGATGAGGCCTAACCAGTGCCGAGTAAAGGGGAATTATCACTTCCCGCGATTTGGAAGCTATACTTCTATTAATACAGCCCAAAATTGCATTTGCCTTCTTTGCAGCCACATCGCATTGCTGGCTCATATTCAGTTTGTGATCTACCAGTTTGACTGACTGAATCTGGTATAAATACTAGGAAGCTAGCCTTCTGCTTTTGCCTGGCCAACCGAGTAGTAAATTCTGCCCTCTGCGCTTCAGACTCCAGCTCAAACCATGTCTAGATTTAGGGATGGTCGCCACCTGAGCCCAGCCTGGCCTGACAGCTACCTCCTTCTAATGCGGTCAAGATGAATTTGCCACTCAACTATTGAGATAGGATCTTGTGAAGGTTAACAGCTATGTAGAAATGTTCTGATTTTTGAGGAACTAAAAAATTTATCTACTTATCTTCAGAATTTGTACGCCGTTTTTCTGCCACACGACTTGGTCCCCAGTTTGCTTAATAATAAACAATAATATTTATTTATTTGTTTGTTTATTTATTTATATCCTGCCCTTTTTCTGTAAGGAACCCAAGGCGGCTTACATAACCCTCCTCTGCATTTTATCCTCACAACAACCCTGTGAGGTAGGTTAGGCTGAGAGTCAGTGAGTGGCCCAAAGTCACCCAGTGAGCTTCATGGCTGAGTGAGGACTAGAACCCGGATCTCCAGAGTCCCAATCCAACACTCTCACCACTACACCACGCTGGCTCCCAATAATAAATAAACAGTAATAAACAATACATAATAATAATAATTGTTGTTGTTGTTATTACTACTACTACTACTACTACTACTATTTAAAAAGTAACATCAAATAAATAACTTCCAAAAAAAAGCCCAATAAACCATGCCCTTCTCCAGGTGAAGGAGCCTTGTTTCATTCCATTACCCCCCACCGGTTTTCTGTCTCTTCCTGCCCCCTGAAAATCAGCCAGCCCAGTTAGCCTAGTTCCATACCTAGTTAGCTCACTGGGTTGTGGGGGTTCCCACCTCCTGACCTCCCCCACAAAAAAAAGTTTATTTGCATGCAAGGATTTCCCCCATCATTTCTGCTTCTATAAGCAGAAGGAGTTGCAGAAAGAATTTGGTCTACTGAGTTTTACTTAATTAATAAGAAGCTGACATAACCTACGTACTACTTACTTTCACAAAAAATGTTTTCTAGTAGTGATTTCTTAAGAAAATTTTGTATCTGAAGACGAAACAGGAGATAATACCGGATCCCTGTTATGACTTCGCTAGCCATTTCTAAACAATTTTCTTCATGACAACGCTATTTCTACAATATTTCTTCTTCTTGTATTCTTATCTGTTTAAATTGTATTTTTCAA
>CM037879.1:22117816-22519441 GCA_021292165.1 Shinisaurus crocodilurus
AATATATAATTAACTTATGGGGTTGGATCTAGACTACCCACTGGTGGAACTCTGCCAACAGGATGCTCCACTGGAGGAGGTGGCGATTTTTCACAGATTCCTACTTCCCCCTGCAGGCTCCCTGTGTGCCCCCCCATCTGGTTGTGGGAACCTCCAGAACAGTGCAGGAGGTGGTGCTGGGGGCTACAGGGGTGAAATAGGTAAAACATTGCCTCATAAGAATGTAAGAAGAGCCATCCTGGATCAGACCAAGGGTCCATGTTGTCCTGCATTCTGTTCACACAGTGGCCAACCAGTGTGCCAACAGGAAACCTACTAGAAGGGCATGAATGCAATAGCACCCTCCTGTTTGTGTTCCGAGCAACTGGTGCACATAGGCATACGGCTTCTGATACTAGAGGTAAGATGTAGGCGTAATGAGCAATGGCCACTGACAGCCTTATCCTCCATGAATTTGTCTAACCCCATTTTAAAGCCATCCAAATTGGTGGTGGTCACTACATCTTGTGGCCTCCTCTTCCCCTACTCCAGCAGGAGCCGCCACTGGACCTCGGTCTCTTCTGCAAATGGAAGGAGGCCTTCCCTTCATGGAAAGGCAAGTCTGGATCCAACTCATGGAATTTGGTGTTATGGTATGTGGCGACAGCTGCTGACTTAGTCAGCTTTAAAAGGGGATTAGACAAATTCATGGAGGACAAGGCTATCAATGGCTACTAGTCATGGTGGCTATATGGAACCTCTGGCTTCAGAGGCAGAATGAGCACCAGCCGCAATGGGGGAAACAGCAAGTGGGAAGCTATGGCCATTACGTCCTGCTTGTGGGCTACCCAGATGCATCTGGCTGGCCAATGTCGGAAACAGGATGTTGGACTAGATGTGCATTTGGTTTGATCCTGCAGGGTTCCTCTAATGTTCCTAATGTCCTCACATTAGCTGAGAAGTTAAGAGCTGACACCTTAACAAGATGATATAGAAGAAGGTGCTGGGAATAGGGAACGCAAGTATTACAAACAGTGTTATGCAGTTGGTCAATGCACAGGAAGTCGAAAATACCGAGAAGCAATGGCTCTAAGAGCAAAGCCAGCTAAAGGAGACCAAGCCTGTCTGTCACTTTTGGGGCAGATACATGCGTCTAGCATGTTGTTGTCATCGTCATTTATTGAATTTCTTAGCTGCCTTTCTCTTTAACAAGACCCAAGGCAACTTACAACAAAATGATTAAAATGTATACAATGGTTAAAAACAATTTCCATTAAAAATACCAGAACATGTTATCAAAATGAACTGCTTACCTGGGGGTGGTAGACACTCAGAGATTTCACTTTGTGTAACGGCAGCAAGACCCGGATGAGGAACATCTTGTGCTCTTCCTTCAGGGGCAAAGCAAATCCATTGATTATACTGGGGAGAAGGGAGAGAATTGTAAGCATCCAGGGCTCACACGTGCTTGTGTGTGTGTGTGTGCGCGCGCGCGCACGTGTGTGTGTGTGTGTATGTACACAAAGCTGTTTCCCAAACCCCACCTTGCTGTTGCCACATCACCAGGAAATCCTGCAGGAAACATCTGCAAAGCTCCCAGAAACCCAGTTGCACAGTTCATAGCATGCTTTCTTGGCCTGTGGCTCACGCTGGCTCAGCTTGTCTGAGCGTGGAAAGCTAAGCAGGGTCGGGCCTGGTTGTTACTTGGATGGGAGACCCCTCCTCTAGTTTCCTGCATTGAGCAGGGGGTTGGACTCGATAGCCTTGTAGGCTCCTTCCAACTCTATCAGATCTATGATCTATGAAGACTCTTAGCAACATGAAAAAAATGGGAATCTCACGTAATAGCCCGGGCACTCATCACCTACACCTTGCCAAAGTACCTCCTACAGAATAGGAAGAGAAAGAAAGGCCCTTACCTCCCTAAAATCTCTAAAAGTTCTGCAATCCCATTATGGTGCTCTGTTTCATAGATAAACCTGGAGAAAAGAGAAGACAGTGTCAAGCACAAAATGCAGGCTACCAAGAAGCTGGTCTCACGAGGCTGATATATACTCTAGATCCAAAGGAAGAAGAGGAGCACATTCTGTTCCAGGGAAACCTGGAAATACTGCAAATACACCTGCATGTATTAGCTTACTTTATTCTGCTTCCAAGATTGGAGTACACAGACAAATTTGTATGTTTCTGAACCAGGAATTCAGTGACAAAGGAGAGCATTACAGCCAGTGTAAGCAAATACATTTTCAAGAGGCGTTTGAAACTTGCCATAGCTTCTGCCTCTCAAACCATGTGTCAGAGAGTGTTCCACAGGAGTGCTCCACACCACCACTAAGAAGGCCCACTTATGTGCTATTTACCTAGCAACCTTCTACTGGTTGCAGAATGACCAATAAGGCCTCCTGAAGATCTCAGGGGCTGACTGGGTATATAGAGGAAGGAAGTCAGCTAGGTATCCTGGTCTTGAATTATTTAGGGCTTTGTCAGCAACAGAACCTTGAACATGGCTCGGTAGCTAATAGGCAGGCAGTGCAGTTCTTTTAGCACAGGTGTAATATGTGCATAGCTAGGTGCTCCACTGAGCATCCTAGCTGCTGTATTCTGCACTAACTGCAGGGCAGCGCTATGAAGAGCACATTACAGTAGTCTAAACATGAGGTTACCAGTGGAGGGATCACAGTGGCTAGGCTGGAACGGGCGTAGTTGGCTCACCAAACAAAGTTGGTAGTGGGTGTTCCAGGCCACTGAGTTCACCTGGACCGCCAATGACAAGGATGGACCAAGGAGCACCCCCAAACTACATACCTGATCATTCAGAGGGAGTGTAACCCCATTTTCCCAGCAGCCATGTGAATCAGAAATGTTCTCAGTGGATGCCTTGCCTTATCAATTGATTTTTTGTTTTGTTTACCCAGTTCTACATATTATCATTGTAATGTGGGCCTATCCTGCTCTGAGCAATGACTTTTCAGGAACAGGGATACAAGCCTCTAAGGAAAGAGACAGCTATTTATCCATATCTCAAAGTTGACTGCACAGTAATGGGCAGAAGATAGGGTATACATCCAGGGGTTCTTTTAAGGGAGAACATGCCCTACCCTAAGAGGTCAACCAACTACTTGTCTAGCATAGGGTTCTGTATCCAATATGGGTTTATTCTGCCAAATACACCACAAGGAAACTAGAGAGCAAAATGAATGCACTTTATTCTTGGATTTTGGTCAAGTTTTTGGAAACACTGCACCCCTTTAAGATGACATTCCCTGGTTTCCCTAAGTCATTTCCTTGATAATTTCTCATCTGTTCATCTAACCTAAGGAATTAAAGGGCTGAATGGGACCCAAAATAAATCTAGCACAACCCTTTGAGTCAGGGTAGAATCCTCCATATGCAAACACTCCCAATAGATTTAAAGATTGCCTGGAACCAGTATTTACCTGTAAAATATGTTGTTGATCTGCCGCCGTATATATGCTCGGAGGCCCAAGAACTTCCCGTAAATCCTATGCAAAATGGTCTTCAGGAAGTCCCGTTCTCTGGGATCTTCACTGTCAAATAGGTCCAGCAGCTGTGGGAGGAGGATTTCATTAGCCCCTGCATCATGAGCACCAACACAGAAAGGATGAAACCAGATGGCAGCTCCCTTCACACCTAGTTCAGCGCTTGAGCACTAACCACAAGTGTGGGCAGCGCTTGGAACATTTTGCAGGTGCCTTTTCTGCACTATTCTAACAGTGCTGCTCCAGACTGTTCAACCTGTGCTGGTCCCACCTTTACAGAACCCTGCATTAACAAATGAGAGCAATACAGTTTGGAGGTGTCGGCAAATATAGCCTCCAAGGCCCTTAGCAGCGAAGACTCCCGAATGACACAGGATAGTGCATGAGCCTGCAACTCTTTTGTGTGCCCGATAAGACACAGAGTGAGTTCAAATGATACAACAACCCATGGGTTATTTAAACCATGGGTTGTCAGGAGAGAGCAAGAATGCTGCCTCCAGTTTGCTCCTCACTTCTGCTTAAAATTAACAACCTATGATCACCCCATTTGTAGGTTGTTAGCATGACATCCAAACCTGGACACTCTGGGTTGTTTAGGGGTTACACAACTCAGAGGTAACCAACAGTTTGTTGTTGGGTTAACTCTGGGTTGTTTGAACCCTAATCAACCTAGAATGTCCAGGTTTGGATGTCACCTTAACAACCTATGAATGGGGCAATTGTAGGTTGTTAACTGAAAGAAGAAGAAAGAAGCATGATGGAGGCAGAACACTCATGCTACCGCTCACCCCTGCTAATTCATGGGTTAAATATCCCATGAATTGGTGTTATGAGTGAGCTGGGTCACATTTTCCAATCAGATTAGCACTTGTGTACATACATACATAAAATACACACACACACAGTCTTACGTAGCAACTTTATACTAGTAACTCTGGTAGAACCAGAAGTGGAGAAATATCTACCCCACATGAAGCTCTATTTTGTTTTGCCATTTGAGCCTGAATATTATCCATTACTTCTGATCATGAGAAAATCAACCTTTAATTTATCAATGGCCCAGACAAGTTTTTAAAAATCTATTTTTCATGTAACTACACACTCATGTAACTAGTTACACCAGCCTTCTCCAACCTTGTGCCCTCCAGGTGTGTTGGACTGCAACTCCCAGCATTCCCCAGACATCATGGCTGGCTGGGAATGCTGGGAGTTGTACTCTAAAACATCTGGAGGGCACCAGGTTGGGGAAGGCTGAGTTACACAAACAATCCACACTCAATTCCTGCAAAGAAGCCCAATAAATCTAGATTACATCATAAACTCCAATCATCATATATAATAAAAATTTAATGCTGATGTGCAATCCAGAGAAAACTAAGCAAAAAGAAAGAAAAGAATGCACGAGCCACGAGTCTTTGTTTTAACTATTACTAAAATGAATAAATAAGTACCGGTAACTCAGCAACACAATCAAGAAGCCAATTCCATGCGGACACTTCCTTAAGATAATCACTTCTCACCCACACAGCTGTTCTGGGTTCTCAAGAAGAAGAGCTTTGGGTGTGCTCTTCTGCACTCTCAACCATCACAACTATCTCTTCTTTCAACTCAGGTGCAAAGTGAAGTGGGGCAAAAAAGAAAGATGGAAAGAAGCTGAAACTACTTACTGACAATACAAACTTCTGGTCAATATATTTCTTGGCTACGTTTGGTTGGAAGTCTGGTGACTCCAGGAACCTCAGAAAGAATTCATATACCAGCTAAGAAGGGAGAGAGACAGAAAAACGATTAAATTTAAATTTAAATTTCTACTGCATACCTGCTGCTTTGGTATTAATTCCTAACCGACTGCAACAACCAATTTGTCTTGATGTATAAAGAAGAGGGAAAAGCCAAGCTTCAGATACAGGGACCCACCCACATGCAACAGGCACAATGTTGGCTCCAAAAGAGAAGTCTTATACCATTTCAACCAATGGTGGTTCATTCTGTCCAGCAGAAGCTCTGGGGGTTACAGTTCTAAATTACAGGGTTGTCAACGCACCCCCACAACCCCATGTTCCCCTCCCACTTCCAAATTTGCCGCCACAGCAAAAATCACACCAATTTAGCTGGGAAAGAAGGCACACAGGGCGGGCTCACTTTGTTTCCGAGCGGAATTGCATTCCTGGAAGCATGATCCTGCTTGGAAACAAAGTGCACACTCCCCACACGCCTTGTTTCCATGGTAAATTGGGCGGTATTTGCCACAGCAGCAAATTTGGCAATGGCAAAATCAGCAGAGGTGGGGTGCAGCCCCCAGTAGGTTCCAGGGGTGGTAATGTGGCCCCTGAAGGTTGCCCAACCCTGCTATAGTACAAAACTAATTGTGACTGAAGCACGGACAGCTGCCAGGGGAAATGCAAGCTGCTACCTGAACAAGCCCCAAAAGCAGATTTAGTGTGTAGCGTAACAGGACCTTTTGGTTAATCATTTAAGTGCCATTACATTTTAGGTTTTAGAACTGAATTTAAAGTTTAGATTTAAGATCTGAGAATTTATGCAACAGTTCTAACACTAACACTTCTAGGATTAATTCCTCAAGTTCCAAAATCTTCTTTAATTAGACCACTTAGGGTGCAATCCTATGTCCCCTTGACCTTGTCTTGGGGGACATAGGATTTTCCATAGAAGGCACTGTGACCTTGGAAATCCTTTCTGAGGTCGCAGCGCCTCGGAGCACCCCCCCACACCTAGTACCCGGCACGGTTCTTTCCATACCAGAAGGAAACCGCAGAGAACCGAACATGACAGACCGCATTCAGTTCCTCCATGGGGCGGGGAGGGGCTCCGCTGGATTCCGAGGAATCCAGGCGGTGCCTCAGCCTCTCCTCCTCACGAGATTGTAAGCCTGCGGGCAGGGACTGTCTTGTTAATTGCTGTGAACCGCCCAGAGAGCTTCGTCTATTGGGCGGGATAAAAATGAAATGAAATAAATAAATAAAAATACAGATGTACGTAGCTTGAGCAGTGAGCCCACTGTGCATTCACATGTACCCCTTTGAGGCCCGATGTAAAAACTTCCTAAATGAATTAAGCTCAGGAGGAACTGGCTCTTCCAGCTTCCAGCTGAAACAAGCTGTGCAGAATGCCAATTGGCCAGCGCTCATGACAATCACAAAGCCACTTCCTGCCCCTGCCCCTCCCCAGCTGGCTGTGCAAAGCGCTGATTGACTGGCCTTTGTGGCAATCACTAAGCCATTGCCTGCCTCCCCCAGAGCAATGTTTGAAGGGGCTGGGTTTGTTTGTTTGTTTAAAAAGCTGCATCATCATCATCATCATCATCATCATCATCATCATCATCATCAACACACATTTAATTAGATAAACATGCCAGGCACCTGAAGAGGAAAAAAATTAAATGAAAAAGCCTGCCCAAAGCATGGGAAAAGGAACTAGCAGCTTATATCAGATGTTAGAAAATAATCTCCAGAAGGCCAATACGAAATGATTTTTTAGAACGGTGTAGCTTTAGTGTGACAGTTCTTCAAAATGATAAAGGTGACAAAACGAGAGACAAGGCAGAATGGGGATAAGAAGATAATTGGCATGTAAAAGCTAAAATAAAAAGCAAGGAAATCTGTAGTATCAGAAAGACTGCTGATTGGCACAGGAAAGAGGAGCTAAGATGATGTCTCTAGAGGAAGTTTGTATCTTTCTTTCCCCAGACAGCCAGAGGAAAAAAAAAGACTTGTCACAAGAACTTGGAGAGAGAAGTCAGTGGAAATGTAAGCAATTCATCGCAGCAGGGGACTCATTCAGTGATTGAAGACCTGCATTATCATTCTGGCTAGAGTAGCAATTCCACGCTGGACAGAACCAGATGCACCGTTTGCTCAAAAGAGAGCCTCAGAAAGTTCACAGAGACTTTGCTCTGGGGGCAAGGGTTGCATCCCGAGCAGGACATCTTGGAGACTGGTAATCTCCACAGGCTTCACCCCCTAGCCTAGGCCTAGCCCTATTCAAGCAGTTTCACGGACAATCCAAAAACCAATTATCCAAAAACCTAGTAAAGTAATTTACTGTTACTTCTGCTCAGAGAGATCAGCGTGTTCTCTGCCACTTCCACTTCCAAAGCATCCCAAAGGTGTGGCTTATAGACATGGGGCCAAGTGATGGCTGTTTCTTCTTTTTCACATATAGGCAGTTGCTATTTCTCCATCAACCCAAGGAAGAACCTAGATAGGGCACGGCTGAAAGCTTTCTTCAACCTGGTACTCTTCAGTTGGACTACAACTCCCACCATCCCCCAGTCAGCATGGCCATTGGCACAAGGTTGTGGAAAGCTGGCCTAAAGGCATACGATGCAGTAACTTTGCTGAAGCAAAGTGTGTCTAGTTCTGGTCCAGGGGTAGGCAATACATGTACCTCCCCAGACCATAAGATCTTATTTAGAGGCCCCTGCCAAATAAGATGAGGTGGATGGCTACTAAGGAAAAGAGTCTTTTCAGTGGTGGCACCCTGGTTGTGGAAGGCCCTCCCCAGAGAGGCTTGTTTGGCACCTATATTGTGGTCTTTTCCATGCCAGGTGAAGACTTCTTCATTTCCCTAGGCTTTTTAGTTCTTGGTTTTTAAATGTGTGTTGTTGTGTTTTTTGTCTTTACCCTGCTGCTGGTTTTTACCCTGGTTTTATACCGTTTTAAACTTTTAAAAGGTTTTATATTATGTTTTGTCATGTGGTATCTTAGGATTTTAATTTTTGTGAACTGCCCAGCGAGCTTTGACTATTGGGCAGTATAGAAATGTAATAAAATAACCTCCCCCTGTGCCTGCGAATTGATATGTTGATATGTATAATTTTATTTTATTTTAAAATTTAAGAGAGAGCAAGTTGGGAGGGGGCGTGATCTCGAATGAAAGATAAGGACAGGTTGCTTACCTGTAACTGTAGTTCTTCGAGTGGTCATCTGTGCATTCACACACATATGGGTTCTCTGCGCCTGCGCTGAGATCGTTCGGGAAACTTCCAAAGCTGAGGTGAATTGGGCGGGAGCCCCTCCCCCCGCGCGTGTCCCTTAGCGCGGCTCCCGCCCATCTCCTCAGTTCCCTGAGACCGCCTATTGCGACCGTCGGGACCGAGGATAATATTGCAAACATTTGGTACCACAAAAAGAAATACGAACTCGGCATACACTTCGATATCGAGTAGGATAGTTAAAAACGGTCTCCCAACCCATTCCCTTTTGGTATCCATCGAACTCGATGAAGACACCGAGCGGGGAAGGAGGGCGGGTTGTGTGAATGCACAGATGACCACTCGAAGAACTACAGTTACAGGTAAGCAACCTGTCCTTCTTCTTCGTGGTCTCTGTGCATCACACCAGAGGCGTAGCGTGGGGGGTGCAGGGGGGGCCGGCCGCACCGGGCGCAACATCTGGGGGGGCGCGCTCGCAGTGGCGTAGCGTGGGTTGTCTGCCCAGACCTGTCCCCGCCGCCGCCGCCGCCCCAGTACGCGCGCTCCTGCCCCGCCCCGGTGGTCAGAGCGCGGCCGGCGAGCGAGCGAGCGACCAACCAGCCCCGCCGGAGCTCCCTCGCGCGCTCCTTCCTACCTTGCCCACGACAGGACTGCGGCAGCGCCCGCCCCCGTGGCCACCTACCCCCGCCTCGCCCATTGGCTCGCCTCCCTTCGGCCCCGCCTCTCTCATTGGCTGCCGGGGATGTCCTGCATGCCCGCCCACCCACCCACCCCCTCGGAAGGTGGTCCTGCCGGGCGGCCGCCGCGAGCTTGTGAGGATAAAATGGAGAGGAGGAGGAGGATTCTGTAAGCCGCCTTGAGTTCCTTGAAGGAAAAACGACGGGGTATAAATGTAATAAATAAGGAAACTAGTGAATTTAGGCACCAGTTGTTAAAGTTATGTAGTACTTCTCAGTGACCAGCAGGAATGGAAACAGTTAAAGGAGGGAGATGCCCAATGGAGCTGGTCTTTCAGCAGAGTCAATGCAGTGATCCTGCTTCCCATCCCTCCCTGTAGAAGTGCTCTGGACAGTGAAGTGTACCATATAAAGGCTTCTTCTTAAGGCTGCAAGGTTTAGGCTGCAATCCTATACCCAGTTTCCTGGGAGTAAGCCCCACTGAATTCAGGAGGACCTACGTGCTCTTGAGTAGACATGTATAGAATTACACTGTTTGCCAATTACTTGCTTAGATGAATTGATCCCAATACATTTTTAATTGCCTAAAATGTGTCTCTGAATCATTCGCAGATTTTAAAATATTTTAGAAATTATTTCCAATACAACCGCAGATGGCAAGCGCCATCTTAAAAGAGGCATTCTCTCCCCCCCCCCCGTGAATCATATCAGAAGAGGAATGCCTCTTCTGATATGATGTCTTTTGTGATGCCCCCCCCCCCGTGAATCATCTCAAAACAAAGGAAGTATCATTTTCTCCATTTACAACAGTAGTTTCTTTTTCTCATAGCAGCCATTCCACCAGGCTGCAGCAGAGGGAGACTCGAGTGCTAAAATCCACGGGTTAGGGGGCGCAAATTACTTGCCTTGCCCCGGGTGCTGACAACCCACGCTACGCCACTGCATCACACACATATGGGTAGATTAGCAAGCTGACTTACCGGAGGTGGGTCGGTGTCGGTAGTCAGATGGTGACCGAAGACAGGACCGCCCTGCCGAATGCGTTCTGCTGTCTGGCTCGAACATCGAGGCGGTAATGCTGGATGAAAGTAGAGGGGGTAGACCAGGTCGCCGCCCTACATAAGTCCAGTAAAGGAATGCCTTTTCCGAAGGCTGTCGAGGTCGATAGAGCCCTGGTTGAGTGGGCTATTACGGACCCTGGTAGAGAACGTCCAGCTAATTGGTAGGCAAGTTCGATAGTGTCCACTATCCAAGAGGATAGCCTTTGCTTGGATACAGAGAGGCCCAATTTAGGGGGGCCGTAGCACACAAAAAGTTGATTGGTCTTCCTTATCGATTCCGTACGGGCTTTGTAGAATAGTAGGGCCCGTCGGACGTCGAGGCTGTGCATCGACCTCTCGATCGTTGACGATGGGGACGGAAAGAACGTTGGTAGAATAATGTCCTGTCCTAGGTGAAATTCTGACACCATCTTCGGTAGGAAAGTTATGTCATGTCTTAGGACGACTTTATCTTTGTGGAAGGTTGTGTAAGGTGGGTCCACTCGGAGAGCGTGCAGTTCACTCACTCTTCTTGCCGAAGTAATCGCTATTAAGAATAGTGTTTTGAACGATACCAGTCGCAGGTCTGCTTTAGCCATGGGCTCGAACGGTGGCTTTGTCAGAGCATTCAGGACCAAGGGTAAATCCCAACCTGGGACTATGTTGCGGACTGGAGGTCGAAGATTTTTAAGCCCCTTCAAAAATTGCTTGATTAATGGATGGACAAATAAGGACGTCCCCGTTGAGGCAGTTCTGTGCGCTGTCAGAGCTGCTAGATAGACTTTGATTGATGAGAATTTCAGGCCACGGGTCATTAGCGAGTGGAGGAAATCGAGAACGGTCGAGATCGAGCAAGTCATTGGGTCTTTGCCTAAAGGTGAGACGAAATTAAGAAAGGCAGTCCATTTCCTGGCGTAGGAGAGCCTTGTGGAAGGCTTCCTTGCTGCTAAGAGGATCTCCTTCACCGCGTCCGATAGGTCTGTATCCGCTGCTATCTGATTCTCCAGGCCATTAGGTTTAGAGAACGTAGGTTGGGGTGAAACACTTTGCCTTTGTGTTGTGTTAGTAGATTGTCTTGTAGTGGTAATGGGAGATAATCTCCCTGTGAGAGGTTGAGCAGGTGTGCAAACCAAGGTTGACGCGGCCACCGCGGGCATACTAGGATGCAATTGGTCCCGTCCCGAGCTATCTTGGCGATCACACGTGTAAGAAGTGGGATTGGGGGGAATAGGTAGTAAAAGTCGCCGCTCCAGGTCATCAGGAAAGCATCGGTGATCGAATTCGGGTCCGAGGCTGCCCTGCTGCAGAACATGGAGCACCTTGTGTTTTCGCTGGTGGCGAATAGGTCTATCCTCGGATGGCCCCAGCGTTGGAACAGTGAGTTGGTCACCTTCCTGTCCAGAGTCCATTCGTGCGATTGCATCGACACGCGACTCAAAGTGTCTGCAAGTACATTGGATTTTCCTGCGATGTGGATCGCTACAAAGGACATTCCTCGAAGTAGAGCCCATTCGTAGAGCTGCTTGGTCAGTCTTGTGAGGCGCGTCGATCTCGTGCCGCCCTGTTTGTTTATGTACGCGACCACCGTAGTGTTGTCGGTCACGACTTGAATGTGGCAGTTTGAGAGATATTGCTCTAAGGCTTGTAATGCTTTCCAAACGGCCATCATTTCCAGCCAGTTGATGTGTTTGGAAGCTTGTGTGGGCGTCCATGTGCCTTGTACGACGTGATCGCCTGAGTGGGCCCCCCATCCCAGCAATGATGCATCCGTTGTTAATATGCGGTTCGGTACCGGAGAATGGAACGGTATGCCCGCGTTCAGGTTCGACTCCTGTTGCCACCACCTCAAGGACTCTCTTACGGCTCGAGGAAGATATAGGCGGACGGATGATTTGTCTTTCTCTGGTTTGAACTCCTTGATGAACCATGTTTGAAGGGGTCGCATGCGAAGCCTCGCATATCGTACGACCGCAATTGTTGAGGCCATATGTCCTAGTAGGCGTTGAATCGTATGAGCGGAGCATATTGGCTGCTTTGAGATCTTTTTTGCGAGTGTCCTTACTTGACGCACTCTGTCGTTTGGTAGATAAGCCCGACCTTCGAAGGCGTTTAGTTTCGCGCCGATGTACTGTATCTCCTTTACTGGTTGAAGGACCGATTTCTCCACATTCAGGCAGAGTCCCAGGTCCTCTAGGAGGTACAGGGTCTCTTCCAGAGCGTGCTGGAGCTCCCGTTTTGATTGAGCCACTAGTAACCAGTCGTCCAGGTACGGGAAGACGGTGATGCCTCTTGCCCGAAGACTTGCACAGACCACAGCCATACACTTCGTGAATACCCTCGGCGCGGTGGAAAGTCCGAATGGAAGAACCACGAACTGGAAGGTGTCGTCTCCTACTCGGAACCGAAGGTATTTTTGGGTGTCCTCGTGGATGGCGATGTGGAAGTACGCATCCTTGAGGTCGATGGATGCAAACCAATCGTTCCTTCGGAGTAGTGGGAGAAGCGATTGGAGTGTGACCATACGAAATCTCTTTGGTGGGATAAAGAGATTTACTGTGCGAAGGTCCAGGATCGGTCTGAGTCCTCCTCCTTTTTTCTTCACGATGAAGTACCTGGAGTACAGGCCGTCCTCCAAGTTTTCTGCGGGAACCGGTCGTATTGCTCCTTTTTGCAGGAGGTTCGACATCTCTTCTAAGAGCACTCGAGTTGGACGGGTGGCCTTGATCCCGAGAAAAGGAGGGAGGACTCCGAACTCGATCCTGTAGCCGTGTTCTACTATGCTCAACACCCATCGATCCGTCGTGATGGTCCTCCAGGACCGGAGGTGTTGGTGGAGCCGGGAGCCGAAGAGAGGTGCCTGAGGTGGTGGAGACGAGGCAATCGGTCTGCTGGTTTCGAGAGCAGGCTGGACTGGAGGAGACAAGTCGGTCGGGCCGGTGACGGAGTCAAAGGCGCCGTCGAGTGAAGTCGCCCCCCCTCCGCGAGCCCCTCGAGCGCTGTTGAGGGTACGAGCGTTGTGGGGCCTGCGGCTGTGGGGCTTGAGGCCGACGATTCCCACCCCGATATTGCCCAGCTGGTTGATATTGTGAGGAGGGGTATGGGAATCGGGACCATCGTCTTGGCCTGAATTGTTGAGATGGGGGCTGGCGGACAAGTCCCATCTTCTTGGCCGTCGCTAGAGCCTTTTGAGCGGAGTCGAGGGAGTCATCCGTGGTGGCGTTGAACAACCCTTCTCCGTCAAATGGCAGGTCTTGTATCTTCGCTCTATCATCGGGAGTCAGATTGGTAGAGCGAAGCCAGGCGTGTCTCCTCAAAGCCACGGATCCGATCATCGACCTCGCGTGGCTATCGACCTGGTGGCGGGCCGTGTTCATCTGAAGGGCACCGATACTGGTTGCCTCCTTGATGTATTGCGCCGCCAGGTCTCTTTTGTCGTCCGGCAGATAATCACAGAGGTCTCCCAGCTTCTCCGTGATGAACATCTGGTATCTAGCTAGCAGCGCCTCATAGTTAGATACCTTCAGCCCGAGGGAAGACGAGGAATAGATCCTACGGCCGTAAGAATCTAATGTCTTACCCTCTTTGTCTGCCGGCGTCGTATGCTGTCTTCCCCCACGAGACTGCGCTGACTTAACTATGAGCGAGTTCGGGGTCGGATGGGAAAACAGGAATTTAGCTCCTTCTTCCTGGATTTTGTACATTGACTCCAGCCTCTTAGCTGTTGGTTTCGTAGAGGCCGGAGTTTTCCAGGTCTCCTGCACCGTCTCCAGCAGTGTTGGCAGGAAGGGAAGGAGCAGGTGGTTGGACTGAGTAGACTTCAGGACCGCGTAGATGTCGTCCTTTGCTTTTCCTTTCGCGGTTTTCGCCTCCACTCCTAGAGCTGTCACCATCCGGCTGACATGCTCTGAGAAGCTGCCCATGTCTTCCGAAGGGGAGATCGCTTCCTTGGATTCCACCCGTGCATCTGGTGAGGTGGAATGGGAGGAGGAGGCCACTGAGTCCGAGTCCGATACGTACGCCGATCCCGACGACGAACGAGTCGCGACGACAGGGGCGAGAATCGTCTGGGCAGTCGAGGTCGAGGCGGTCGGTTGGACTACGGTCTCGACGGGTGCCCGGAATACGGTTGTACTCTGCCTTGGCGTAGGAGATCTAGACCTATGCCTGCGCTCTCGAGGTGGGGAGCGTCGGTGCCGGTAGTAATGATCGCGCCTCCTCCGTTCTGGCGAGCCTCGAGATCGGGATCTGTAGCTCCTAGATCTCGAGTCCGAATAATAGGAGCCCGACCACGACCTGTCATCGCGGCGACGGGAGTAGACTGATCGGGAGGCAGAATCCCTCGAGGTCGAATCGCGGCTTCGGTATCGGGGAGAGCGTGATGGTCTGTGCGCCCTCCGCTCCTCCTTAGCGTATGCTGCTGGGGGCGAGAGACGTGGTGGAGGACCCCTCGAGCCCGAACGGGGTCGTTCCATCGATGGCGAGGCCACAATTTCTCCCTCCGACAGGGAGGTGGTTATAGTCGGCGGTTGCTTGTTTGGGGTTTTCGAACCCGATTCTCGATCTCGAGGAGACGTCGTCGAGATCGGTGGAGACTGGGGGGCAATCGGTCCCGTAGCTCGATCCCGAGCCCCAGTCATCGCCGACATTAGTAGAGCCGTGCACTCTGAGACCTTCATGGCGGCTGAGGTAGAAGGCTCAGCGTCTTTACTAGGCTTGTCCGCCATTTTCTTTTTCAGGCGTTCCGCCTTATCTTTATGGGCCTTTTTCGCCAATTTCTTTGCCGCAGAAGTGTCTTTTGACGGCTTCTTGGCTGACTGGGATCCCCCAGGTTTCTCCTCCGGATCAGGCCCTTTAGCTGACAGAGACTGCTCCCACAGGAGAGCTCGCAGCTTAGTTTGGCGCTGTTTCCTGGCCTGTTTTGTAAAGGCCTGGCAGTCCTGGCAGGTCTCCATTTTATGGCCTTGCCCCAGGCAAAGCAAGCACAGCAGGTGCTTATCAGCGGGTGGGATTTTCGTCCCACACCGCTGGCATTTTCTAAAAGGTGCCTTCAGAGGCATAGTTAGAATTATAAAGAAGAGATTAGGAGATAGATGGATAAGATCGGGGGAGAGATACGGGTATAGTGAGAGTTTTTTTGTAATAATTTTTTTTTTTTTTTTTTTTTTGAAAAAGGAGATAGACTAGTCGAAGAAAGAGAGAGAGAGAGAAGATTTTGAAGTAAAAGAGTGATAGTAAAGGCTAACTCAGCTGAATAACGACTCCGGAGAGAGAGTAGAAGAACCCGACGACTACACGCAATGGCGGTCGAAGAGGAACTGAGGAGATGGGCGGGAGCCGCGCTAAGGGACACGCGCGGGGGGAGGGGCTCCCGCCCAATTCACCTCAGCTTTGGAAGTTTCCCGAACGATCTCAGCGCAGGCGCAGAGAACCCATATGTGTGTGAATGCACAGATGACCACGAAGAAGAACTGTGGGTTTGTGTTTTGAGGCTCTATCTCTGCCACATATTCAGGATCGTAGGCAATTAGCCAATAGCCAAAACTTAAAGCCACCTGATGAAACATAATATAAAACCTTTAAAAGTTTAAAAGACAATAAAGCCAGGGTAAAAACCAGCAGCAGGGAAAGATCTAAAAGCACAACAAAGCACATTTAAAAACAACCTGAAGAATCAAAAAGCCTGGGGAAATGAAAAGGTTTCCCCTGGTGATGAAAAGACCACGATGTAGTGCTGGCTGCACCCATCACGGCAGCCATGTTGTGAATGAGCGCCCCCATGGCAGCCATTTTGCAATGGTGCCCATGACACGCTCTCAAAATTCCAAATGTGCCCACCTGCCCAAAAAGATTGGAGACACCTACTCTAGTCAGTGCCTGGACAGCAGTCTGCCCAAGAAACAGCCACTGCCCTGAGTTCTGTCACGACTGGAAAGTGGGATATAAATGTAATAAAAGGAATGTCACTTTATTACCTGAAGGTGTGGCCAAGCAGCTTCTAGCGTAGGTTCATCTTCCTCAGGATCAAACTCTGCTCCTGTGGGATTGGATGACGGGGGAAGTGTCCGGAAGAGATTCACTGAAAACTGACGGATGTGACAAGAAAGGTGAGAGGTTTCTACAGGTTGACTCAATGGGCGAGTTCGCACGTCATGCTACGCCACCCTGCTAATAAGCCAGCCACCATGGGTTAGTTGTTCACTGAACAACCCACGGTACTCCCAACAGACGATCGGGCTCCCCGTGGCTTGTTTCCCCACTTATTCCCACAAAGTCCTCCCGCTGGCTCCGGCATATATCCCAGGTGTCTTTGAGGCAGAACTTGTTGCCTCTGTCCCTGCATCACCACCCTTTCTGGAACTGGTCCGCTGGGGTTGCCAGCTACTGAAGGAAACTCCCCCCACCCCAAATCAGATCACCAAATGGACTTAATTTTCAGAGCCCTTATGAATGCAGGAATGCGTTCACCTGCTTCCCCACCCCACGCGGGGAACTCTGCGGTTGTGCAACAGCACAAGAGATGGACTCTCCGATTTTTAGCCTGATATCCCTCTTTTGTCAACATCCTAGTCCATTCCATCCTCCATTTCGGAGCTTGCCTTGTAAAAGATGCTTCACTTTGTACTGAATTAAGAACACCCACTCTCAAAGCGCCTTCTCTCCAGCCACTTTTGGCTCCCCAAACCCCTTCCTGCTTGTCGCCTCCCTCTGTTGCTGGCGCTCAATATTGGACACCTTCGCTTTACACTGAAGTAAGAGCACCCGCTGGCAAAGCACCTTCCCTCCTGCCGCTTTTGGCTCCCCACTGCCCTCCTTGCCTGCGCCTCTCTCCGTTGCTAGTTGCCACATCTTGATATTCGCAATTTTTAGGGACAGGGGCGCTGGGAAGGGATGGGGGAGGACGGCAGCGGCACCAGCGAGATCACGAGGAGTGGCAGGGGTTTTTGAAGCTCTAGCCAGGTGGCTCTCTAGCCGTTCCCAGCGACCCATGATAAAATCGCCCCCCACGGCAAACCACCGTGGGTATCAACAACCCTAAAACCAGCGATGGGTTCTCAGGGTGGCTCTCGTTCGTGAAAAATCCCCCCAAATCCATACAGTGTAATACCTTTACTGGGGCCAACTCAAAGATCACGAAAAATGTGCAAGCTTTCAAGATACAGTAATATCTTGGATTGCAAGTAACTTGGTCTGAGAGCGTTTTGCAAGACAAGCAAATTTTTAAAATAAATTTTGACTTGATAAACAAGCGACGTCTTGCAAGACAAGTAGGGATGTAACCGCTCGCCTCGAGCAGGCGTAGCTGGCTGAAATCGGCCCCGCTCATGTCCGCCAGAGACTCACTTTGATATAAGAGTGTTTTGGATTAATAGATAATAATTGTTCTGCATTATGTTGGAGAGGATGTCAGGAAAAAGGGACATATGCTCATATGTGGTGGAGTTGTAAAAATGTATTGGTGTTTTGGCGAGAGGTTTTTACGGAAATATCGAAAATTGTTGGTACTAATTTAGAGGTCTGTCCAAAATTAGCATTGTTATCAATAACTGAGAAGCTTATTTGTGATCAAAATACAAGGAGTTAATTGTAAACTTGTTAACTGCGGCCAGGCTAATGATAGCGAGAAATTGGAAAGTACAACATGTTTTCCTAATAACAGACTGGTATAAGGAAGTTTGGGACATAGCCCTAAATGATAAACTAACTAGTAGTATCAAATGCAAAAAAGGATTGCTAAAGAAGAATAATTTTATGGAGATATGGAATCAATTACTAGACTATGTATTAATAAAGGGGAAGGGTAACATGCCTTGTCAGGATATGTTATATTTTTGGAATTTAGACGTTATTTGATCAAGAGGATAGAAGTATATTAATTGGTCCCTTGGAGGGTGGGGGGGAGCACTTTATGATTTATTGTATGTTGATTATGTTATATTTGTGTGATAATTTTGTATTTTGCTAAATATATTTTCTGTGTTATAATTTGTTTTGAAAAATAAATAAAATATTTTTTTTTTAAAAAAGAGTGTTTTGGATTACAAGCAGGGTTCCGGAACGAATTATGCTTGCAATCCAAGGTATTACTGTATCCTGATCTCTTCGTCGGGCAAGATCTTACGTCCCCTCCCACCCTGCAGAAACCGTGCTGCGTTCGCACGACACGACAACCCACCATGGCTGATCACCCGTGGTGGGTTGTCGCGTCGTGCGAACCAGATCACATGCTCAACCCAATTCCACCTTATTAGAAGACCACTTTAACCCAACGCACCTTAACTTTAGACATAAGCACCCTCCACCCCACCCCAAAAAAGCCAAGAAATGACAAGCTTCATGCAAAATCCAATCCCTACAGGCCTATAACGAGACAAGCGTTTATCTGCTGCTCTGTATTCTATGCATAGTTCTGTACCCACCTCTGATGCTATTAATACCTGCCACTTTCAGCGTGTCAACAACTGACTAATGCTGTCAGGCCAGCTGGTGCTCATCCGAGATGCTTACTTCCCACCAAATCCATACGGTGTAATACCTTTATTAGGGCCAACTCAAAGATCACAAAAAATGAGCAAGCTTTCAAGATCACCAGATCTCTTCATCGGGCAAGATGTTACGTCCCCTCCCACTCCCCCTGTCAGTTGAGCCATTTTTAATGAAAGCAGAGAACGGGGGTCTTGGGGGTGGGGGTTGCAGGTCTGAGATGCACTGCCAGGAACAACACCCGGAAAACAGGTCAGTCTTACCATGATCACAGCTTCAGGGTAAATGGCCTCCGTGACAACGTCCCGGTTGTGTGTGATGTACTCCACCATTTCATTGAGACCCGCTCGCTTCACCTCCTTGAACTTCAAGTCACTGAGCGGGTCAGAGACAAAGTCAAAGAGGACGCAGCACTGCCGCAACTTCTGTATGAACAGCTCTTCCCGTTCATGAGGAGGCGCATCTGAAGAAGAGGGCCGAAAAAGAAAAAAAGAGTTGGTCTTCTGTCCCCAAGAAGGGTGTTGCAGCTCATCAGCTGGGCACTGACATTAAAACTTTGGGTGACTTTGGGCCAGTCACTCACTCTCAGCCTAACCTACCTCACAGGGTTGTTGTGAGAATAAAATGGAGAGGGGGAGGAGGATTATGTAAGCCGCCTTGGGTTCCTTGCCGGAAAAAAGGCGGGGTATAAATATAATAAAATTAATTAATTAATTAATTTAAAAAAACAGGTTGGGGCTATTTATTATTGAATGCATTTCTTAGTCGCCTTTCAAAACTGCAGTCTTCCCAATGCAAATTATATTAAAGATACAGTTCTATCACTGGGCTGTATCCAGTGTTGCTCGTGCAACAGGAAAACTACTGCTTCCTAAAGCAACTGGAAATGAATCGAAATGCTCATTTTCATAACGGAACAGGTCAGTGGAGCCCGCACAAAGGAGCTCCGCTGACCTGTCTGCAATGGAAATAAATGTTCTGGCCCATTTCCAGGGTTGCTCTAGTCTAGAAAGCACTAGCTTCCTTATACACTGATGGTGGGTTCCACTGGTGCAACAGACTCAGCAGGAGCACTCGATACTGCCCAGTATAACAAGTTTATTTAAAAAACCATGAATCAATTTTTAAGCCAATTTAAAAATGAAACAGTAACAAAAGAAAGATATATAATAAAAACTTTTCAATTAAAAGCCAAAGAAATCAAAGGTGTTTTTGAAACTCTCATATGGAGCCGGTCATTTATTTCCTGGGTTGGGGTGCTTCTTTGGGCATCCTATCTCTAGTATAGTGTTCTCCAACCTTGGGGGGCATGCTGGGAGTTGTAGGCCAAAAACATCTGGGGACCCAAGGTTGGAGAACACTGCCCTAGTACCTGCAAGACCTTTGCAGATCTTAATGAAAGACCAGCCAGTAGAGCATAAGAACATAGATTTCATAGATCATAGAGTTGGAAGGAGCCTATAAGGCTATCGAGTCCAACCCCCTGCTCAATGCAGGGAACTACAGGAGGGGTCTCCCATCCAAGTAACAACCAGGCTTGACCCTGCTTAGCTTTCCACGCTCAGACAAGCTGAGCCAGCATAAGAAGAGCCGTGCTGGTGAGGGATATTGCTTTAAATGATAAATTAACATGTAGTATTAAATGTAAAAAGGGACAATTAAAGAAAAATAATTTTAAGGATATATGGGGACCATTTTTAGATTATGTTTTAGTAAAGGGAAAAGGGAGTAAGCCATGTCAAGATATGATGTATTTTTGGAATATAGATTAATAATGGATTATGTGGATAGAATTATTTTTTGGCGCCGTGGTGACAGGTGCACTTTGGAGTTTATGATTTGTGGGGTTATGTTCTTTTGTATGTGTGTTCATTTAAAAATAAATAAATAAGTAAATAAATAAAAAGAGCCGTGCTGGATCAGACTAAGGGTCCATCTAAACTAGCATTCTGTTCACACAGTGCCCAACCACCTGCCCACAGGAAACCCACAAGCAGGACGAGTGCAACAGCACCCTCCCACCCATGTTCCCCAGCAACTGTTGTAAATAGGCATACTGCCTATGTACACCAGAGGCCATAGGGCCTCTGACGATGATCTTAACACACGGGCAGGTTCATAATCTTGTGAACCAGGATTCCTCAACCTGGTGCCCTCCAGATGTGTTGACTGGCCATGCTGGCTGGGAATTATGGGGGTGGCAATCCAACACATCTGGACAGCACCAGATCCTGTGGGATCCCGTGGGCAGCTGGCTGGCCACTGTGTGAACAGAATGCTGGACCAGATGTACCCTTGGTCTGATCCAGCAGGGATCTTATGTTCTTATGTCCTTATGTCTGACGGTTAAACCGCTCTGGCGCAAAGTAATAGATTGGTGAATAATGTAACACGACAAAAGATAACCCCTAATGAAACTTTATTACTGTTTTCATTGTTTACTGGGGAGAATGAGGGGCTGTGTCATCAAGAATTGTTGGCAACACTTGTAGGGGCTGCGAGAACCGAGATTGCCAGAACTTGGAAAAATGCCAAGGACTCTCATTTCGGAGATACCTTGATAGAATATGGTCGGTTGCGCTGGCAGAGAAACTAACCAGTCGTTTTTGTGTGGCTGGAGGAGAAATAGAGAAAGGTAACTTTGTAACAACTTGGTACCCATTCTTAATGTTTTCCCAGAACTGAATGGTGAAGATGGACCTCCAATTAACCAGTTGGATTTCTGGTGTAGTAGATTCTAATCTGGCATAGAAACGGACCAATAATAATAGATATAATATTTTAATTGTATTATTTACAAACGTATGAGCAATGTTGTGTATGTGACTGTATTTAACATAGTGTTACAATTATTTTCTAGTTTTTGAGGATTGTTATTGTTGAACAACGCAAATAAAAAATTTAAAAAATGTGGTGCAATGTTCTGGAATGTAGTGCAAGATCTTTGCGCAGCATGGAGAAACAAAAGATGGCTAGAAATGTTTGTAAGCGGGAAGGATGGGGCAGGATTTGGACAGTGCTAAATCAAATCTGCCCGATTCATTTTTGAAGGTGCCAAATTAAGATGCTTTGGTCAAGTCACCTTCCACAGATGGACGAATTGTTTCAGGTTAATTGCTTCAGATTTCTCATAAACACAGTCTGTCACTACTGCCACACACTCAGGTTTTTGGCTGTGAAGATAATCCTCAGTCTCCCAGAACTACAGAGTACCTGGGTTGTCAGTTTATAGAAAGAAAATGCCAGATCAGCTTAGTGGTAGCGAAACTCTACTTCCCAACCTTCTTGAAGAAGGAGACAGTTCGGAAGGACCCATATAACATCCACAACTATTTTACAGAGCTTCCCATCTCTGTGCCTCCTCTGAGGGAGGTTTGGAAAATGGCAAAAAGGGAGAGGGCCTTCTCAATGATGGCCCCCCAATTGTGCAATGCTCTTCTCAGTTAGATGCGCCTGGAGCCAACATTGTCATCTTTTTAGAGCCAGGTTATATCATCTGCTCCCAGGCATTTGACAGCATATGATATGGCTTTTTAATGTTAGTTTTTTAAAAAATCAGGTCATGGTAGTTTTACTGTTAATGTTTTTTAACTGTTTCAAACTGTTTTAAAATTTTGTATGTTAAAGAGTTTTTATTATGTTTTATCATGTTGTGAAGCTCCTAGAGAGCTTTGGCGTGTAATACATGTAATGAAATGTAAGCTCCGGATAAACACAAATAACCCAGAACTTGCAGCAGAGCACTGTGAAAACACACAAGCGATCTATGAGCTACTTACCCCAGCACAATCTCCATGGTTACCCACATTAAAGAGGAGTAATTACTTTGGTCTAATCAGGGGGTAACAGCCTTCCTTCCACCTGAGGACTCCCAAATGCAGGGGCCCACCTGAACTTCCAAAGGCAAGAGGTCACTGGCCCTAAGAAATTCTGTACGGGGGGGGGGGGAGGCATAGCTCAGTGGCAGAGCACATGCTTTGCATGCAGAAGGTCCCAGGTTCAATCCCCAGCATCTCCAGGTGGGGCTGGGAAAGACCCTTGCCTGAAACCCTGGAGAGTATCGACAATACTGGGCTAGATGGACCCATGGCCTGACTCCGTATAAAGCAGTTTCCTACGTTCCTATGTTCATATAAAGAGGTTTGCTAGGACTTTCCCGCATATGTTTCCAACCAGGTCTCTCATGCACTCCCTTACTTCTCAGCAAACGTATGCAAAGTTACCTCATTTGCGTAAGTTATTCTGAGTGTGGAATTTGGATTTCCTTTGGTGCAGAATCCATCCAGTGAGGGCAGAATACATACTTACCCTGCTCTGGGCTTCCTTAACATGAAGGGAGAATAACTATGATGGCACGTCTTTCCCCCCAGAAGACAGCTTACTGAAAAGCTTACCAGAATGCGACGTGATGCCTTCCCACACTTAGGTGCTCTCCCTCCCTGTCAGCACCGCAATCATGTAAGTCAGCATGACTCATTGCTGAATGAATTCCTGTCGGAGGAAAATCCACTGGGGAAATTTTCCAGCTGGCACACAGACTATGTAGCCACTGGTTGCTAGCTCAAAGGCCCCTGAATCTGTTCTCACCTTTAAGGGCAGGGAGCTTTTGAAGTTCCCGGTTTTTGCTTAAGTTGAAACGAGAGGAGCTCTGTCGTCGCTCCTTCTTTACAATCTGGGGTCCCCCTGAATACTTGATCTTATTCAGCTGTGTTGGTGGAGGAGTACTGTTGCTGGGACGCTTGTTTGAGGTCTGCTGTTGTTGCGGCTGCTGCGGCTGCTGCGGCTGCTGCTGGACCTGAAGAGAGAACACACAAAAAATATGTGTGTATAAATCCAGGCTGAGCTTTATCATGCTTGAGGCAAGAATGCAATTTGTTGTAGATTTAATATCTATACACTACAGTCAACATCTGAGGCCTTCCTCTAAGTGAGGGCACTTCTCAGTGGTGGCCCCTCGTTTATGGAATGATCTCCCCACTGAAGCCTTCCTGGCGCCAACTCTGTCCTCTTTTTGGCACCAGGTTAAGACTGCCCTCTTCTCCCAGGTATTTAAGGGTATTTAACAGCATGAAGGGGCATTTATGTCAGCTGCTTTAAACATGTCTAGTTGTACTAAAATTGTTCTAGCTGTTAAATTGTAATTTAAATTTTGTATATTAGAAAAATGTTGTTTTTATGGCTGTTTTACGCTATTTTTTTTTTATTATTGTGCACTGCATTTTATGAATTGTTGTGAACAGACCAGAGAGCTTCAGCTATTGGACAATATAGAAATAAAATTATTATTATTATTGATGATGGTGATGACGACGACGACGATGGTGATGATGATATATCCACCCAAACCATCCCACTGTGATTTCAAAAATGTTTTCCTTGGGGGCCGACCAACAGTATTCATTCCGTGCTCTAAACCTGGAATTAAATCCCACTGGAAAGGGATTTGTCCCATTGGAAGGGGGGCTGGAAGTATCTAAGGATCACTGCCATGTATTATCACTTTTAATCATTTCTCATCATTTATTTATTTATTGTATTTATGAATCACCCATCTGGCCGGCAAACCAGCCACTCTGGGTGATGTACAACATGATAAAATATAAAATACATTTAAAACAGTATAAAAATTTAAAATCTTAACCCACCCCATATTCCCACCTGAATAGCCATGTTTTTAGTGAGCAGCAGAAGCTCAGTAGAGAGGGGGCATGGCGGAGGTCACTAGGGAGAAAGTTCCACAGTATGGGGGCTGCCACAGAAAAGGCCCTCTTCCTCGTCCCCACCAGTCTAGCTGCTCTGGCTGAAGGGACAAGGAGAAGGCCATCTGTAGCAGATCTTGTTGAGCGGCCTACTTGGTGTTGCTGGAGACACTCCTTGAGATAAACTGAACCGGAGCCGTATAGGGTTTTAAAGGTCAAAACCAACACCTTGAATCCGGCTCGGCAAGCAACTGGTAGCCAGTGCAGCTCCTTGAGCACTGGAGTGATGTGATCCCGCCAGTGGCTGCCTTTAACCAGGCGAGCCACCGCGTTCTGTACCAGCTGTAGCTTCCGAATTATCTTCCAGGGTAACCCCACGTAGAGCGCATTACAGTAGTCTAGGCGAGAGGAGACCAAGGCATGATCCACTGATGGGAGCAGATGATTAGGAAGGTAGGGGCGCAGCTGCCGTATCAAATGGAGTTGATACAGCGCCGCCCAGCTCACAGCTGACACCTGAGCCTCCATGGACAGCTGGGAGTCTAGAATGACCCCCAAGCTGCGGACCTGGTCCTTCAGGGGTAGATGTACCCCATTCAGCACCAGGTCAACATCCCCTAACCTCTCCTTGTCCCCCACCAGAAGTACCTCGGTCTTGTCGGGGTGCAGCCTCAGCATGTTCCTTCCCATCCAGCCACCCACTGACTCCAGGCACTTGGACAGGGTCTCAACGGCCAACCTCGGTGAGGACTTGAAAGAGGTAGAGCTGCATGTCATCCGCATACTGATGACACTGCACCCCAAACCTCCTGATGATAGCTCTCAGCGGCTTTAGGTAGATGTTAGGTAGAGGATGGAACCCTGCAGCACTCCACAAGTGAGCAGCCGAGGGTCCGAAGCCTCCTCCCCGAGAACTAGCCTCTGGTACCTTCCAAAGAGGAAGGACCGGAACCACTGCAATACAGTGCCTCCTATGCCCAAGCTCTCCAGGCGGTCCAGGAGGATACCGTGGTCAATGGTATCAAAAGCCGCTGAGAGATCGAGGAGGACTAGAAAGGAGCATTCGCCCCTATCCAAAGTCCTCCTCATATCATCCACCAAGGCGACCAAGGCCGTCTCTGTCCCATGTCCAGGCCTGAAGCCCGACTGGCATGGATCTAAGTAATCAGCTTCATCGAAGTGTGCCTTCAACTGAGCCTCCACCACTTGCTCAATCACCTTGCCCAGAAATGGCAAATTGGAGACTGGGCAGAAGTTGTTCAGATCTTGGGGATCCAAGGAGGGCTTCTTCAGAAGTGGTCTTACTGCTGCCTCCTTAAGGGCTGATGGGATCACTCCCTAATCGAGGGAGGCATTCACCACCACGCTGATTCCCTCACCCAGTCTCTCCACAGACACAATGGAGGCAGCATAGAAATTCTTTTTTGCTGCCTTCATCGTCACCTGGTAGGCTGAAGATGCCGCTCTGACCTGTGTCCGATCGCCTTCAGAGCAGGCTTTACGCCATCTGCACTCTAGCATTCTCACCTCTTGTTTCAGAGCTCGCAGCAAAGGAGTGAACCATGGTGCCGTGCGAGCTCTGTTTAGGCGAAGGGGGCGCTTTGGGGCAACTCGGTCTAATGCCCTGGTGATTGCAGCATTCCAATCGTCCACCAGGGTCTCGACTGAGCTACCGTTTGTGTGCTCCTATTCCCCAAGCGCGTTCAGGTATGCATCCAGGAACATCTGCATACCATCCACATCCATCATTGGTGTGGATGCCCTACTGCAATTCACAGTGGATCTGTTGCTTGTTATTGCAATCTGATACTGGTTCTATGTAAACCACCATGACCCCAGCAAATTAGATGCTACCCAAACCTAGAGGACAATGATTCTCACAGTGGCCTGGCTTGGATGATCATATCTGAGCTTATTAAACTGGGATAAAAAATAGTGTTTTGCCTGTGCACGCAGTTCCTTCGCTTCGGATTCTCCCTTCACAACATACCAAGTCAAACCAGGAACCCTCTAATTCAGGGGTGAGCAGACTTCAGGCTTGTGGGAACTACCGTACTTGAGTCAGTCAGGACACAATCCTATGCATGTTTGCACAGAAAAATGTCCTACAATTCTAAGCATGCCCCAGCCAGCATGGGGATGCTGGAAGCTGAAGGACTTTTTCTGTCTAAACATTAAAAGGCTTGTGCCCACAGTTAATTTTATTGCATATAACCATGTTCTTACAATTTTGCATGTAATTTTACAGTCACAAGAGAAAAAAAACATATTAAAAATGTTTAGAGAGATTGAACAAGCCAATCAGATCAATTCCTCATGTGCACAACTTACAGCAACAGTTTTTATGACCGTTGCTCTAATCTTTTTAGCAGCCACAGCGAATAAAGCCACTTGACTGACTACATAAGGATCCATATCCACAAGTAGCGTACACATTTGCGCAGCCAAATTTCTATCAGGCATTCTTCCCAACAAAGGTACAAGAAATCTTTTCCTGGGACCAGCATACAAGCCACAGAAGAATATATAATCAATAATGTCCTCTATTTATGGAACCCCACATATACAAAGATATTGAAATACGGGAACATCTGCATACCTCCCATCCAGATTCGAAGAAGGCCAAGTCTGGAAGGGTAATCCTGTAAATGCCTTCTGCCTCTTTTGACTAGAACCCAAAGGCCCACCAACTGGAGCAACGTGCAAAACAGTGACTCAGGCAGGCATGCGCTAAGAATTAAGGAACAGGGTGCCTTTGCACACATGCTCTGCCCAGGAAATTGTGACCAGTACCACAGCCAAACCCGCCAGCCCTTTCACACAAAAATCCACTCTTGGTCGTGTCCCCCCCCAACACTTTTTTCAGCAACCTAATTTAAGGAGAAAGCCTTTTAGTTTTTGCAATTGTTCAGGACAACGGAGTCAGAAACCCTTGCCAATCTACTGCAAGTCACCCAGAGATCTACCAGTAGATTCCGATCTACCTTCTGCCCACCCCTGTTCAAGGGCTGAGTATGGGTTGAATGTGGGTTGTCACTGAATTGTGTGTTGTTGTTGAAATGTGGGTTATCGTGCTGTCTGAACCCAGCTATGCTAACAAGCCATGGCTTGTTAACCACAAACAACCCTTGAAGAGAACCCATGGTTTGTTATTGGGTTGTTAACTGTGGGTTATTCACCGTGATTTGTTATCTCAGCTGGGTTCAGACAATACAATAACCCATGTTTCAACAACAACCCACACTCAACCCATATTCAACCCCTAAGTATAGGTTATCGTGTTGTCTGAACCCAGTCTATGGTTACCAGCTTTGGAACAGGCCAGGATATAAAACCACAGTTTGAAGTTGGTTTAATGTCCTGGCTTGTTTTGAAGCTGGCAATCATAGTTTCCCAGTTTGGATGAAACAGGGAACTATGGTTAATTAGAGGCTTCCAGGTTTGTCTGCTTGCAGGAGGAGGAGAAAAGTTCTTATAATGACCAGCTGGGATGGAAATAGTTTGGGGAGAGGAGGAGCCAAAAGGAGCAGGTCTCTCAGGAGAGCCGATGGAGTGGCCCTGCCTCACTTCTCTCCCTCTGCTGCAGCCTGATGGAACAGCTGCTGCCACATCTGAGTGGTGCTTGCTACACCAAAATTTTGGCAATATGGAAGATAGAGGTTTGTTAGAGCTGGAACTTCCTCATCCGATATTTCATCATTTGTTATTCAGCTTTTGATTCTCTGTAGACCAAAGCAGGCAAGCGAAAATCACTTCCTGAGATCCCCTTTGGGATAGGCGGAGGGAGAGACAGGATCAGCAAGATCTCCCGTACCCTCGCTTCATCCTGGGCAGGGAAGAGCAATTTGTGAAAACAGCACAGCTACTAATGTCCCATAACAAGAATCTTCCAAAGAAGGAATTAGCTTGGAAAACTCAGGACTGTATGGGTTTATTATATGCAGGCACAATGCCTGCTAGATACCAAAGTGCTTCTGCAACAGGTTACAAGAGAGTTAACCAATTTGGAATTACTGTTATATTCAGATGTATCTGATTCAATGAAGTTTAATTTCCTATCTGTGCAAGATCCTGAATCTGAGAAATGTATGACTTTTATGGAAAAATTGGGACACAGCTCTTGCTAAGGAAATTTTCAGCAAAGCACAAAGTGGCATTTGGCTTTGCCCCCCCCCCCCAAATCATTGCTCAAATTTAAGGTAACTCATTGTTTAAGGTAGCTGCAAGGCAGCACCTGACCTTATACACTGCCCTATTTTAAAAATATCTGGAGGGAATATAGCCAGAAGGGCTCATATTTCCACAATCAGTGGCAATGTGACAAGATAAAACCACTCTGGTCAGCGGCTTTATCTAAACTGAATAGGCAATTGTTGGGAGTACACCTACAGGATGCTGCTATAACAGTGCTTCTGAATTCCTATAAAGCCGCTTTCCCCAACCAATGAGAAGCTGATCTCGTTATTGACTGTTTTATATACTTTTGTAGTGAAGTACATATTATAATCAAGGTGGCAGCATTAAAATGTGTGGGTTGGTGGGGTGTTTTCCCCCCTTTCAACATAAGACCCCATTTCCCTGGCTTCTCTCTTTGAAGAGCTCTGTTGTTTTGTTTTGAACTGACGTTTGGCTGCAATGATCACTGAAATGTGCTTTTAAAAAATCCACCAATATCCCTTGCAAGGGGGTAGGCAAGGATCACAGGATGACACCTTCACAGACAGCCAAAACAACCAGCATCTGTTCTTCACAAACGGCTGGCGCAGGCATGTACACATCTCCTTATCATCTATAGCAGCAATTCGCCACTTTATTTATTTACAACTATTTATAAACTGTTTACATCTACAGATTTCAAAGCCGTGTACACAAATCATTAAAAAAAAATAAAACCAATACATAGATTGTATCGACATATACATAAGACGGTAGGCTAAATTACACAGGAAAGGTTTGCATAAAGCTAAAAATGTTGGTGCACGTCTAATCTCAGGGGGAAGATTACTCCACAAAGTCAGTGCCACTACACTAAGTGCCCAGAAGTTAAGAAGAGCCATGTTAGATCAGATCAAGGGTTCATCTAGTCCAGCATTATGTTCACACAATGGCCGAGACACCTTTGGGAAGCCCGGAAGCAGGACATGAGTGCAACAGCACCCTCTTGCCCATGTTCCCCAGCAACAGGTGTACACAGGCATACTGCCTCTAATACTGGAGGTAGTATATAGCCATCAGGACTAGTAGCCACTGATAGTCTTTCTTCCATGAATTTGTCCAATCCCCTTTTAAAGCCATAACTGGTGGCCATCACTACATCCTATGGAAGTGAATTCCACAGTTTTAACTATGCGCTGTATGAAGAAATACTTCATTTCATCTCTCCTGAAGCTCCCACCGATCAGCTTCATGGGATGACCCCACTGGGTTCTAATATTATGAGAGAGGGAGAAAAACTTCTCCCTATCCACTTTCTCCATACCGTGCATAATTTTGTATACCTCTATCATGTCTCCTTTACTCACCTTCTTTCTAAACTAAACAATCCCAGCTGTTGTAACCTTTCCTCACAGGGGAGTTGCTCCAGCCCCGTGATCATTTTAGCTGCTCTTTTCTGCACTTTTTCCAACTCTACAATATCCGTTTTTAGGTGCGGAGACGAGAACAGAACACAGTATTCCAAGTATGCCACACCACAGATGTATATAGAGGCAGTGTAAACTTGTTAGTTTTATTTGCAATTCCTTTCCTAATTATGCCAAACATGGAATTTCCCTTTTTCACAGCAGCCGCACAACTGGGGAGCGGACCTCAGGAGTATGATGAGGCACTTCATCATGAGGGCCACACCAGATGACCTCAAGGATCGAATGGGTCTATAGGGGAGAAGGCAATCTCTCAGGTAACCAGTCTCTAAGTTGTTTAGGCCTTTATATACTAACAACAAAACCTTAAATCCGGTAGCAAATGGGCAGCCAGTGCAGGTCCTTCAGTACAGGTGTAACACACTGCCGATATGTCGCCCCACTCAGCGTAGATGCAAGTGTGAATGAGCCACCATAGATCCAGTTGTCACAGAAGAGAACTTTCATATCATTCAATGTCGGCTCAAGCACAACACTTTCTAAACAAAGACAGCTCATGCATTTGGCTGAGAGTCATCAAGCAGGAGAAACCTAGTAAAAAAAACATGTCATGTGTGACTCAGCCCTGGGTCTGCTTTAAATTCATGCTCACTGTTTGTTAATAAGTGGCCTCTTATCTCAGAGGATAATTTCACATTTGCAGAGGGTGGGTCATCTCAACAGCAAAATGAAGTGGATGGAATAGAAAATGGATTGGAGAAAAGGAGAGGAACTGAATTGCACAGAAAGCATAAATCTTATCTTTCTGTTTGCTGTAAGCACTGACAGGATACTGGATGCAAATCCAAAGGACGGCAAAATCTATGCAGAGGATCCGCAAGGCTTTACTTCTGTGATGGATTGAGGCCTACACAGGATTGGGTTTGTTGAGGCCTACACAGGCTTCAGTTTGTTGAAGCCTGAAGGCCCAAACACTTCCCTCGAGTAGTGAAGCCTGAAGGCCCAGAACACTTGGATGGGAGGGGGAGTTTGAGAGTTTTAAGTCACCCAATAGAAGTTAAGAATTAGTTTTCCTGTGCAAGGTCACATGGTTATAACCTTCCAGTCCTGGGAAGACTATATATGTGGGGTGTGGTCAGCTAGCAGTTAGAGTGTGTGCTGGGAGAGAGCTAGAAGCAGCAGCAGAGAAACAGCAGAGAGAATAATAATAATAATAATAATATTTTATTTATTACCCGCCTCTCCATCTAGATCGAGGCGGGGAACAACAGAAAATATAAAATACCTAAACTAAAACAACACAATATATACTATTAAACATCTTAAAACATCCTAAAAACATCTTAAAACATCTTTAAAACATCCTTAAAACATCTTAAAAACATCTTTAAAACATCCTAAAATTCCGCCGGATAGGCCTGCCGGAAGAGTTCAGTCTTTATGGCTTTTTTAAAGTCCAAAAGACTGACAAGTTGACGTATCTCCTCCGGCAGGCCATTCCATAATCTGGGAGCAGCAGAAGAGAAGGTCCTCTGGGTAATGCTAGTCAGCCTAGTTTTGGCTGACTGAAGCAGATTCTTCCCAGAGGACCTAAGTGTGCGGGGTGGATTGTACGGGAGAAGGCGATCCCGTAGGTAGCCTGGACCCAAACCATGTAGGGCTTTAAAGGTAATAACCAACACTTTATACTTCGCCCGGAAACTGATTGGCAGCCAGTGGAGTGCTTTTAAAACTGGTGTGATGTGGGCACCCCTAGGTGTACCAGCAACCAGTCTGGCTGCCATATTTTGCACTAATTGAAGTTTCCGGACTAGGTATAAAGGTAGCCCTATGTACAGCGCATTACAGAAGTCGAGCCTCGAAGTTACCAGTGCGTGCACTACCGTCTTTAGGTCTTCCAACTCTAGGAAGGGGTGCAGCTGGCGTATCAGCCGAAGCTGATAATAGGCACTCCTAGCCGTCGCATCTATCTGGGATGTCATTTGGAGCGACGGATCCAGGAGCACCCCTAAGCTGCGAACACAGTCTTTCAGGGGGAGTGTAACCCCATCCAGAACTGGTTGACATACCTCCAAACCCAGGTTGTGGCCTTTGACAGCAAGCACCTCCGTCTTGTCTGGATTCAATTTCAGTTTGTTTTCCCTCATCCAGCCCATTACTGCCTCCAGGCATTTATTCAGAGGAGACACACTATCCTTAGCTGATGCTGTTGACGAAGGCATAGAGAAATATATTTGGGTGTCATCAGCATACTGATAGCACCCCGCCCCATGCCTCCGGATGATCTCTCCCAGCGGTTTCATGTAGATATTAAATAGCATTGGGGAAAGAATAGCTCCTTGTGGCACGCCACATAGCAGCTCCTTTTTGGAGGAGCAGCTATCCCCAAGCATCACCATCTGGAACCTACCCGAGAGGTAGGACCGGAACCACTGAAGCACAGTGCCCCCGATTCCCAGTCCCCTCAGGCGTTCCAGAAGGATACCATGGTCGATGGTATCGAAAGCCGCTGAGAGGTCCAGAAGCACCAACAGGGACACACTCCCCCTGTCGGTACTCAGGCGCAGATCATCTACTAAGGCGACCATAGCAGTCTCAACTCCGTGTCCTGCTCTGAAGCCAGTTTGAAATGGGTCTAGAAAATCGGTGTCATCCAAAACTGCTTGGAGTTGGAAGGCAACCGCCCTCTCGATCACCTTGCCCAAAAATGGAAGATTGGACACTGGTCTATAATTGTTAAGGTCCAAGGGATCCAGGGAGGGCCTTTTCAGAAGCGGCCGCACCACCGCTTCTTTCAAACAGAGAAGCAGAGAGAGAGAAAGAGAAACTGGCTGCATAGGAAATAGGTAGTCTGAAGTTATACTAGAGAACATTGGATTGTTTGTTTGTTTTATTTTATCATACTTGCTTTTGAATTATAACCACTCTATTAAGTAAAGACCCTAATATCATAAGTAAAGTGCTGTTGTTTACCCTGGAGTTTGGAGTGACTTATTCACCACGTCTAGAGCCTACACCCACGTTACTGGAAGCAGGCAAAGGACTTGATAACCTAGAGAGGGAGAGACTTTGGGAAGAGGCAGAGATCTCCCAAAGGCAGATCAAGGGGTCCCTGCAGTAGCGGAACCTTGACAACTTCTCGTACAGAACAGCCCAAAGAGATGGACTAATGGACTGTAAAAGACTGCATTGTGAATATGGTGGCTGACATCTCAGTGAAGGCTGATAATTTGGCCAAACTTTATATAAGAACATTGGAGGCTGCCTTATACTGTGTCAGACCATTGGTCCATCTAGTCCAGTATGGTCTATGTACACCAGGTGTGGAAAAATTGTGGTCCTCCAGATGTTTTCGTGGCATTCCTCACCACTGGCTATGCTGGCTATGGCTGATGGGGAGTTGTAGGCCAAAACATCTGGAGGGCCACAAGTTGCCGACTCCTGATGTATGCTGACTGGTAGTAGGTCTCTCAAGGTTTCAGACGGAAGTCTTTCCCAACTCCACCTGGAGATGCAGGAGACTGAACCTGGGACCTTGTACATTACAAAACATGAGGTGTACCACTGAGCTACAGACTGGATGCTTCTTCTAATCTTTGCATTTTACCAAAACCTCACTCCTGAAAATCCCGAATGCAAGACCTTGATGTCAGCATCAGCTCTTAAACTGCCTTTGTGACGTTGAGGTCTTCCTTTTTAATGTTCTCCTTCACAACCACCTTTGGGCCTTCACCCACTGTTCTTTTAAAACCTGCTTTTATTTCCCATGTGCTGAATATTCTCAGCTAGTCGCTCCCAAAGAACTAATTAGGAGTCTCCCAGGGCTGATCCACCCATAAGCCACGGAGCGGAAATGAACAAAAGAACCAGTAGTCACAACACAGGATTTCTGCAGGCAGCTTCCCTGACTCTGAAAACTCCTTCCGCTGGCGGTTCAAACCTCAAGCCAGAGGTAACTTTTGGAGGGGATTTAAGAAGTGAGCAAACAATATAGGTTTACATAATCATTATGAATAAAGATTTTAATGATTCAGTTGGAAAGCCGGCATTGTAAGTGAGGAGATTCCAGCTGTCAGACATCAACACACTGATGATAATCAAATCCAGCTGGACAGATCAGATCACGGCATGGACTGATAAAATCACATCGGATAATAGCCAGAAATGACTATGCAGGAATGGCCGCACATGCACCTCCTGCAGCCACAAATGAACACAACCCTTTCCAGAAACCTGGCAAACGTGAAAGTGAGAGATTAACCCAGATCTCGTATAAACAAATGTATCAAAAAGGAAAGCGCTGTGATTTTGCAGCATACACAGAAATTGGAGAGAGAGAGAAAAACTAGCTCAAAATGAAACAGAATCCCAACAGTGGCCCATTCCTAAATGCTTGCCCTCATTTTCCAACACAGGCTAAGTGACCGAGGCTGGCAGAACGTCCGTTGGAATCACTCCAGTACCTCCGAGTTCATTTCTTGTCCTCGCAAATCCAACCCTTAGCAACTTGCAGGTTAATTCAAAAACGCTGCAATAAAGAAACTTCAAAAAGAGGAAGCTTTCCCTACAGGCCTGTGTACCCGCCATCAATAGGAAGAAGAAAAGGCATTCTAGGGTCCACGTGAGGGAATGGAGTGCAGAGAGTGGCTATAGGAAGAAATGGGGAAGGCCTGAGGATGCCCTGGACCAGAAAAATACTGTGGGAAGCAAATGGCACAAAACAATGCTTTCCAAAGGCATCTGGAAATGGATGGCGTGTGTCCCCTTTTTCTCCGGCCCAACACTTGTTCCCCTCTTCTCCTACAAGGGCCATGGGGCATCTTGCCAGCCCACAGGGCTGCCTACTGCATATTAACAGGATCTCGCCACAGTCACTTCATTATAAGTCTGAAGAGGGCCTGTGCCACTTTTCAACTCATCCTTTCCAGAATCTTGAATAGAGTATATTAAAAAGGGAGAGAAACACAGTATCAATCTGTCAGCTGGGGTGTTCAACAACACAGAAATATCAACCACTCATACAGCTCCACTGGAGGATTTCTGAGAGAATCACACCCATAGTTTGTAGTTTGAGCAGGGGAGACAGCAGGAGCCACCTCTCCTTTTTCTGCTGAGAGATTCTCAGAAGGTTTCAATGCAATGGACAGCATTACCATTATACAATCCTGAACCTAAATGGCGGTACGTTCATCAGAAATATGTTTGCTGCTTAAAAAAACAACCCCGTCCCACTCAGTTTTGAGGACAAGGAGAAACAGAAGAGGGTCTTCTCCGGGCCAAAACTAGACCTGACCCTAAAGATGTCACTTGTTGTTGGGTCTCTTCTTTTAAAAATATCACAGGCACAGGGAGGGGTAATTTTTGTCAGGGCCATGTCATCTGGGGCCGGGCTTAACCTTTTCCTACCCCACCATGGTCCCAATGAAAAGTGCCAACCATGACCACGATTAGCCCAAGGAGGGAAGCTCCCACTGGCCTCAATGGAGACTTCCCTCCCAGGGTTAATAGTGTGTGTGTGTGTGTGTGTGTGTGTGTGTGTTGTCGGGGTCACATTGGGGGAGGAAAGGTGAACTGCCTCCCCATGTGCCGTGGTCCTGATGAGAGATGTAAAGGCCTGGGAGGGGAGGGGGGCTGGGAAAAATAGAGGGAAGAAAACACACTTTTTTCCTGGAGGATTGTACTATTTGGCATATGTATGAAATTTACAGAGCAATCCTACGCATGTTTACTCAGAAATAAGACCCACTCTGTTTTATGGAGCTGACTCCCAGGTAAGCACACAAAGGGTTGCAGCCTCAAAAGTAGAAAGGCCTTTGTTTTACCGCAGCAGCTGGAGGGGAGAGGTAAAAAGGTCAAACACAAGGGAGGGCCTCGGTCAAAAGGGCAGCAGATGCAGGATGCTTGCTTCTCCAGCATCTCCAGAGTAGATCAAAGGCCACCAGAAGAAGACAAGAGCAATTAATAGGCAACAAAGACCCGGAATGCTTCTCTCATAAAGATGGCGGCATCCTCTCTTTCAGCTTTCCCCAAACTGGTGGCCCCCCTGATGTTTTGGACTACAACTCCCAGCATTCCTGACTACTGACCATGCTGACTGCAGCTGATGTGAGTTGAGGTCCAAAACATTTGGAGAGCACCAGGTAGGGCAAGGCTGTCCTATATTCCTGAATAAGGAGTTTCCCAGCGTTGATCCACCCATAAGCCACTGAGAGGAAATCATCAAGAATTTGGTCAACAGAGCATGTCAGGAAGATAGACTCTAACCTAGCCTTCTCCTAACTTTGAAAGTATGCAGGGGTGGGCAACTTGTGGCCTTCCAGATGCTGTTGGACTGCAACTCTCATCAGAACTACGGTATCTAGAATAGCCAACGGCGAGGGATGATGGAGTTGCAATCCAACGTCCTCTGGAAGGCCACAAGTTCCCCACTCATGATACAGTGAGGTGTTTTGTTTGAACACAAGGGAGTATCCAAATATTCGATTCCATACAGAGGTTCCCAACAATTTCAGGTTGGTGGGCACATCTGGAATTTTGATGGCTGCAATGTGTGTGGGAGGGGGAGGGGGGTGTCCGTTCATAAAATGGCTGCCACAGTGGGCGTGGCTGGTCACAAAACACCAGAAGGCAAACTGGGGAGACTGAAAGAAAAGTAACTTGCCCAAGAACATAAGTACAAGTCAGAGGTGGGGGTCTAAGCTCCAGAACACACAAAACCACTCTTTTGACCCCAAATAAAGATGGCACTGGAGGGCAGCTTTGCTTTGCAGTATGCCAGCCTCCCGGTTATTTATTTTTAATTAAGAAAATATTAAGAAGAATAAAAACCAGGAGGAGCAGGGAGCCTGGTAGGCACCTAGAAAGGTATCCAGCAGCTCGCTGATACAGTATGAAGTACTACAGGCCAGCAACAGCTCCCTCAAGTCACATGGAGACATCAATCGTGACTTTTCTCTTACACACAAGCTGCTAGACCACCTTAGCTGCCTCCTTGGTCTTGGAACGGCTCTATGCTGTTCACTCTTCCTTCATCCGCGTCCGCTTGTGCTCTTTCTGGAGCTGGGGGTGGGGTGGGGTGGGAGAGGCATGAAAGTGCTTATTACAATAGCAATGCAAGAAAATTGTCCCAACACATTGCAAGCCTTAGCCGCTCTTTGTCAAGGGGATGAATTCCACACGCTCGACAGCAGGCTGCGATGCCAAGCGCTCGCTGGCAGTTATGGACTTCTGAGCAGCGCTTGGCATTGGAGTGTACCATGAAGTACCGGTATGTGATATTCGTCCCCTTGATGAAGAGCAGCTGACGTGCAAAAGGCATTTGGATAACTTTTATCACAGTGTCGTTGGAATAAACACTCTCACACCTCTTCTGGGTTTCTCTATCACAGGGGTAGGCAGCCTGGTGTCCTTCAGATGCTTTAGACTACAACTCCCATGAGCCCTAGCCAGCATGGCCAATGGTCAGGGATCATGGGAGTTGTAATCCAAAGATCTGGAGAGCACCGACCATTTCTACCGCATTCTTTTTCCTCACTGAGAGTAGGAGCAGCCTTGTTTCTATTTGTTCTTTATGGCACTTTTACTAGGCCTGGGGAAGACCTCTGCCTGAGGCCATGGAGAGTTGTGGCCTATCAAAGCAGGAACATAGGAGGCTTCCATATACCAGTTTAGACGACCTGTCCATCTAGCCCTCTACAACAGGGCTCCCCAACCTTTTTGGATCGGTGGGCACATTTGGGAATTTGAGAAACTGCTGTGGGAACCACCACAAAATGGCTTCCATGGAGGATGTGGCTAGTCACATAATGGCTGCCATGGGGCCCTGGCTAGCCAGGTGGTGTTTGTGTGTGTGTGTGGGAGAAATAGCAAGGCTGAAGGGGGAGGATGGAAAGAGTTGCTTCCTGGCCCACCGAATCTTCTTCCATCCATACAGACCTTTCTCCTTTGCTCTCTCTCGCTCTCTCTCCCCACTCCCAGCCTCTAGCCTAGCTATGTCTCCCACCCAACCCCTCCCACTAGCCTTCTTCTTTCTCTCCCTAGTCCCTAGCCTCGTTATTTCCCTCCCCCCCTCACCTCTTTACTGCACCATTTCTCTCCCCTCCTAGCCTCTAGTCCAGGGCTCTCCAACCTTGGGTCCCCAGATGTTGCTGGACTGCAGCTCCCAGAATTGCTTGCCATTAGCCATGCTGGCTGGGTATGCTGGGAGCTGTAGGCCAGCAACATCTGGGGAGCCAAGGTTGGAGAGCCCTGCTCTAGTCTCACTCTTTCTCTCCCCTCTACCCCTTTGCCTTGCTTTCTCTTTCCTGCCCACTGAACAGCTAATCGGCGGTGGGATCAGGAACAGGAAGGAGAATCTGGTGCCCTAGCGTTTTTCAATTTTTTTAAATTAAAACTTTTTTTTTTAAGGGGGCAGGGAGTGAAGAGCTTTGCAGGCGCCACTGGAGGTACCCACAGACACTGCATTGGGTCCCCCGGCTCTACAGTCTACTCTGATTGACAGGAGCTCTCCAAGGCATCAGGCAGAGGTCTTTCACATCACCTGCTACCTCATCCTTTTAAGTGGAGATGTCAGGAATTGTACCCGGACCTTCTGTAATCGAAGCATGGGCTCTACCACTGAGCTATGGGCTCTCCACAGTAGAGCGCTCTTGGCAAACCTACAAGCAGGGCTGCGTGTGTGCCACAATGCCCAAGGAGAGCAACCCAACACACACACCCCGAGGAATGTGGTACTGGACGCTGAATTCAGCTACCGGAGAACCCGAGCTTTCATTTACAAGAAGCCGTTGATACCCACCCCCCTTTCCTAACTAGCAAAACCAGGATAAATGGAGGATAAATGGAGAAGTGCTAGAAAGAATTCCATAAGAGGAATTAAGACAAATGTGCTCAGTTCTGCATGATTTATACAGGTTGCAGAATTGAACTTCTCTTGGTGCAGAATCAGTCTCTTCCCCGCCCCGCCCCCTCTTTAGCAACGGATACATACAGCGTAACAGCCCTGCCTATAAGCTACAAGCAGCTACAGGCTCAAGACCCCTGCTGCAATTATTTGTTTCAATGTGAGAACATGTTAGCTTGTGTAGATGAAGAACCTAACTTTATCCCTATGCAATGGCCTTTGCACAGGGAGGAACTCGGAGGCACCATGATTTGGAGAAAAGTTTTGAAAACCTGAAATGGGTTTTGCCTGATGATGACATACCCTGCTAAGCAATGAGCCTGTCCTTGCAGGAGATAATGGGTGTGTGGCTTCCATTGGTACAGTTGTGACTGTACCTTTGGCTGCTGCAGTTCTGACATGGAAGAGCAATCGCAAGGAACACCGTAACTCGCATTAAGAATGGTGCAGTGCAGGATTCTTCAGTATCAACACCACTCCAGACCTCGGGGAAGGTTCTGGCCAAGGAACCAGACCAGTATGCAGAGTGGATCCTGCAGTCTGATTGTGCATCCAAGCACATCTGACAAAGATCCAACTCATGACCTGGGTGTACACTGCATGGGTTTGGCTGCACATCGGTGCACAACAGCCACTGAAGTGACTTACAGATTTACACCTGCACGGCTGTTCCTTGAACACTAACACTCCAACTAGGGCGTGGGCTCTCTTTTATGCATTTAGCGGCCTCAGCTTATATGAATTGTTTCAGGGGGATGTTTCTGCTCAGATGAATGACCAGAATTCCATCAAGGAAGTTATCGAAGCCCAATGCAGACAGGAGATATGCCCGACCTTGCATAGGGGGCAAGGCAACAGGGATTAGAGGAAGAAAACTCTTGCTTCATGGTCAGATCCCTGTACTCCAAGAGCCTGCAGAAATATTATATTTTAGCATTTGATTGCTCTAGTAACTGCAGAGTTCAACTCTATGTAGTTACACACCCGTGTCATAGCCGTAGCTAGAGTCATTTGTTGCTTGGGAATAAGTACAGCCTGCTTCTAACATAACAGGGGTCAATGACAGTTCCTCAGCTTCTTTAACCTATTTTCTATCCCAATTACTTTCAGCCCAAAGAACATTTTGCTAATTGATGTAACTTGCTGACCAATTTGCATGTTTTCTTCTGTACTTCCTCCCACTTGGAAGTAGTGCTGGAAAAATCCCAGGTACTTAAAGACTGATTTTTTTGTTTGTTTTTGTTTTCCTATTTCAAGAACTTCTGCGAGAGCTCCTAAAACATTTTATTTTGGGCACTTAGGCAATTTAAAATCTTTTTCCATCCCTGCTCGAGAGGTTAAAAGCTTACTACGTCGGCACTGTCTTATGCCGACCATTGTGGCATCGCAATAGTTTTCCAACCGAAATGAACCCATAGCCCAAAGTTAGCTTGCAGTTACTCAGTCTGCTTACGGCACGCTCACAACTGCTTAGCACATTTTTAGGTGCCACGCACATCGCACCCACAACTGTGTTTTCAGAAACAGCATCAGTGCTGTTTTGAGCTGGCTGTGTGAAAACTAGACCTGTTCTTTCCTTTCATTGTAGCAAGAGCCATGCTAACGCATCAGAATTTAAAAGTAACATCAATAAAAACATTTTTTTTTAAGGAATTTAAACTATTGTTGTTGGCAATATTGAATCAACACCACAGGAGTAGCTGGGTTAGTCAGTTGCAACAAAAATAACAGAGAGTCTTGTGGCATCTTAATGGCTAACTGGTTTATCAGTGCCTTGGCCTTGTGTTTTTTTTAAAAATCCCCCCCGCCACTATGTCCGTGAGTGGAGGATGGTGGCTCCAATGTCAGCGGGGCTGTATATCCACTCCGGATTTTACTCCAAACTTTTAAGGAGCTATCCATGAAGCCAAACCTATTTTGGGGATAGGGTTCAGCACCATGGATCACTCTTTTAAAATTCAGACTAAAATCCGAAGCGGATATGAAGCCCCGCCGACATTAGAGCCATCTGCCTCCACTGAAATGCATCTAGTGAAGTGGACTGTAGTCCCACAGGTGGGAACCTTTTGTTCTGTCAAGGGCCATATTCCCTTGGTGGTAATGCCAGCAGTGGGGCAGGGCTGAAGCCAGAAGTGGGCAGGGCACCCCTTTTTCTCTCTTTCTGCCACCCCCTTTTCTCTTTCTCTACATTTCCCTCTCCCTGCCTGCCCTGCCCAGCAGGCTGCCAGGGGAGAGACAGCTTGCTCTTGCCAGAGGTCTGAATGGATCGCTTGAAGAGGTCTTTTGAAATCAGGCCGAGGGTCATGGGTTGCCAACTCCAACGGTTAAAAAAAGCCTGCTTCTGCTACTGGAGAAAGAGAGGGAGAGATTGTTTTCCACAACACTCTTTCTTGGTTTCCTTCCCCAGTCCTCTAGATATTTATTTATTATATTTATATCCCGCCTTTTTTTCCTGCAAGGAACCCAAGGCGGCGTACATAATCCTCCTCCTCCTCCTCTCCATTTTATCCTCACAACAACCCTGTGAGGTAGGTGAGGCTGAGAGTCAGTGACTGGCCCAAAGTCACCCAGTGAGCTTCATGGCGAGTGGGGAATAGAACCCGGATCTCCTGAGTCCCAATCCAACACTCTCACCACTACACCATATGTTGGGCTACAAGTCCCATCATCCCCAGCCAGCATGGGAGACAATGGGAGTTGTAGTCCAACACTTCTAAAGGGCACCAGGTTGGGGAAGGCTGCAGGGTCAGTACTAGGTACCAAAAAGAACTGGGGCTCAGGCCCACAGGGGGGGGAAACGCACAAATTTACATATGCTAATTTACATATGCTCTAAAGTCCAGACTCATGTGTGTGTGTGTGTGTGTGTGTGTCTGTGTGTGTGTCTTTCTTTCAAGGACCCTGTCTCCTAAGGACACCCCTGTTTGTAAAAAGGGATTATAGACAGAGGAGAGGAGGGCATTTGATTTCAGAAAAAAAAACTCAGGCAGAAAGCTTCAAGGACAGGGGGAGGCAGCAGGAGGTGAAGCACATGTGGGCAAAAGCCAGCTCATCTAGGGGGATCAGATGCAACAGAGACCATCAGGGCCCCTGTACCTTTATCCCAACAAGTGCCCATGGACAGCAGGGTTGTGGTTCAGATGGCCTCCCAGAGATTTGGGGCTCCAGTCCTAGTGGGCTTCCCCCTAACACCGCCTCTGAAAGGCTGGATTAATCAACAGTAGCAAAGGGATCAGAGTTTGACAAAGCTGACGTTTAGGAGCAGTATGTCTCAAAATGGGAAGAAACCCACTACCTACAATGCTAAGCGGGAAAATGGGGATCGTCCTAGCCTAACCCCTCCTCAAATAGTGGGGGGGGGGGCAAAGTCTCTCTTGACCAACACAGGGGATGGTATTCTTCCTACTTGGGACACAATCACCAAATATTGACCAAATGGAATTCCTGACCATTTTCACATATTTTTTGCACCAGAGGCAATTTCTCTAGTGTCGTGCAAACTTATTCAACAGTACAGTCATGCCTTGGACTGAGAGCATAATTCATTCCAGAAACGTACTTGTAATCCAAAACACTCTTATATCAAAACGAAATCCCCCCAAAAAAAATTTGTAGAGATTTTTAATTTAAGCTGTACTACAGTACTTGTATTGCAAGACGTCGCTTGTATGTCAAGTAAAAAACAATTAAATAAATATTTAAAAATTTGCTTGTCTTGCAAAACGCTCTCAAACCAAGTTACTTGCAATCCAAGGTATTACTGTACTGATAGAAGGTTATAACTTCAAAATTGAGAACAAACTCAACTTCAAACACAAAGCAGGCCTCTTCCATGCACACAGCTGGGGCGGGGGGAAATATTTTCATATCCTAAGCTTCCATTCTTTGGAACCCATCGTCTGATTTTTACTGGGGGGTTTAAGGTGGTCTAGCCTGCAAAGAACTGTGAAAAATATGCAAATTCTTAGATACCAGCATCACATTTCTAGGAACCAAAGCAACAAAGTGCCTGGCATTTTTGCAGCCTTGTCTGCAAGTGACCATTGACAGTGCAATCCTATTCATGCCTATTCAGAAGTCAGTCTCATTGTTTTCAGTGGCGCTGACTCACAGGTAAGTGTGTAGTGTACGGAACTGCAGCCTAAATGGTTCCTTGTTTCTTTGTGGATGAACTTAAGTAATTCCAAATTGACAACCACATATTCCTCTAAGGTTGCAAAGTCAGAGGCAAACGGAAGCAGCCACCAAAAAGGGGAGTGGGGAGACTATATCCATTAGAACCTCATCAAGAATTCCTCCATAACAGAGAACACAAAGAGAACGAAACTGACAATGTTAAATTTAGTTATGACATGAAGTTTGTGCTTATTTATAATTGAATAAGAGGGAGCTCAGGAAATAATCACAATTACTGCTCCCAATACAAGACAGATAAATAATTACCAGCACTTACCACTTCACATACATTATCTCACTGTAATCCTTACAATAACCCTATAAGGTAGATCATGATTACTTTCCCCATGTTACAAACGAGGGAGAGTGGGCTGATGATCCAGACTCGCTTGCTTGGAAGTCACTTTAAAAGATCATAGCCAAGGAGCAATTTGAATGTCACAGCTCAGTCCCTCGGCCACTATGCTACATGCTAAACAACCACATACTACAACAATGTGCATGACTTTTCAGCTTCCTTCAGGTTTTATTTCTACCAGTTGCTTCAGTTCTCCCTTTACCGATTCCCCTCTCCCTCCAGGATGCCGCGGTAACCCACCAAACCTGCACCAAATTACTACACCAGTGGCAGGAGATGAAATATCTTGAAGCTCTCGTAAGAACTGGAGAGACCAGAGAACATGGGGATCTTCCCATACAACAGCCTTCCACAACCTGGTGTCCTCCAGATGTTTTGGATTTCAACTCCCATCAGCCCCAGCCAGAATTGCCACTGGGCAGGAATTTGGAGGGCATCAGGTTTGGGGAAGGCTGCCATACATCCCCTATATCACAGCTTGATTGGGGACTTTTAAGACATGGTCTAGAAGTCTGGATTTAGACCTCTGCCCTCCAGTTGACCGCCCATGCACTATGCATTTGTTATTGAACTCATCTGCTGGCTGTGCAAGTCCTGAAAAACCTGAAGCTGCAGTTCTTTCAATCTTTGAGCCTGCTGGCTGGGTTTCTTTGCCACACATTTATTTATTTATTATATTTATGAATCGCCCACCTGGCCAGACATCCGGTCACTCTGAGCGATTTACAATCCAATAAAATACAAGGGGGGGGGAACATACACAAAGCGAAGGTTTTGCTTTAAAAAAAAAAAAGAAAAAAAAAGAAAAGAAACAATATATAGGCAACACACAGCTGCATCCTGCACTGAGAGAAGAAGGAAATGCTAGTGAAACAGTTTTACAGTGCAATTCTACATACATGTCTACTCAAAAGTAAGTACCAGTGAGTTCAATAGGACTTACTCCTAGGTAAGCATGTCCCGGATTGCAACCTTAAAATCACTTTTGAGAGCTGTGTTTTTCTACCAATCAGACTGAATTTAATTCTAAGCCAACCAGTATGCTATATACACCACATGGAAGATGACTTAATGCTTCACGGAGAGAACACCCTACCTCTTCCGAATTCTCTGTGCCGCCATCCTTCCCACTGCCGCCGCTGCTACTGGCTTTTGTAGTGCTTTTAGTAGACTTTGGAGGCTCCTAAAGGAAAGGAGAAATAAACAAAAACGAAGCACACAGAACAGCCAAAAGCATATTCCGCTAAACCTTTGCAGAACAGTGCATCCAAATATGCTTTTGCTGTTTTAGGGACTAAAGGCGTCATGAAACTGAAATGCCAGTGACTGAAAAGGAGACACTATCCCATAAACAAAACGTCTATACCATGTTCCACAAGTCGGTGCCCAAGAGACACACTCTTCCCAGCACAAGAGAAAGGTTTGTGTGTAGGGGGCCTGCCGATAATCATCACCCAACCAGTCCTCCTAGAAAGACCAATTCTCTTCATTTCCGAAAGACCACCTGACTCTATAAGCCCCTCCCCTCCCACCCCTTTGACCACAACAGAGAGAACCACCACAGGCTGAAGAGCTGTTGAGTCTCTGAGTCTGCTCCCTAGAAGGGAAAGGGCTTATCTTCCCAAACAAATGCTGGTAAGCTGTTATTTTAGAAAGAAGTTTGCAATGTGGGCAGAGAGCAATGACTGGGTAACAAAACAGAATGGACTGCAACATGTTGCATGTGGCTAGAACAGCTGGCCATGGGAGGACAATAGGAGGCTGGAATCGGGAAGAGACTTAGCCACAACACAGAAGGTGCAATGGGAAATCAAGGGGGGGGGGGGGGAAGGGCAGATAAGTTTCTAATCCACCCACGCGCACACACACACACACACACAAATATCAGTAGTTCAATTTGCTACACATATCTGTGTTGGTCGTGTGTGCTCTTTAATAATTAAAGAACCAGCTTTTGTAAGGCTTTCTTAGCTATGCTGGCTGGCTGGGAGTTGTAGGACTTTTTTTCTGTCTAAACATGCATAGCATTGCACCCTTAGAAACTTACCGCACTGAGAAGAGAGAAAGAGAGAGATGGGGGGGAAAGGAAAAGAGGGGAGGAGTTGGGGGAGGGGAACTTGAACACAAAGCAGGCAGATGTACACACATGATATACTGACAGTACATGCCTATATGCATGTCTACTCAGAAGGAAGCCCCACTGCATGTCATGCAATTGAGCAATGTTTTTGAACAGCATCCTGTATACATGCCCACTTACCACAAAGAGCCTGCTGTGTCCCAGTATCGTCCCTGACAGGTATTTACACTACCTGTGCAATGTCCTCAGCACATGCACATAATGCACGCACACACAAGCTCTGTGCCCCACACAAAATACCACTACCAACCATTCATTCAAGGCTTGCTTTCCTATTCAGGTGTGCGTTATCAGAGAAGGTGGTGCATAGAATGGCATAGGCCCTGAATTTGCCAGGTCCCCCAGACAGGTGATGATACTGTTTGCTTAGCCGTGTGTTTGCAATGGGCATGGCAGCAATTAATCCAGTGTTTGTCCCACAACTTTACACCCAAGTGCCATAGGGGAGCAATCTGCCCTAGCTATACCCATGCTGCAAACACCTATGTGGTGGTCTCTGTATGTATGTATACACAAGCCCTGTACTCACACACAGGGCACAGTGTACCCACCTACATGCCCCCCTTGAATCCAAAACACACAAAGAGCAGCATCCTCTATACCTGTGCTCATATTACCTTCTATACAGGTATTACTGTATTGCCCAGCTGAAATGCATCCGTCTCCCCACCACCACCTTCCGCCATTAACCTCTGTGTTCATACCACAGGGGCAGATTGGATCCCCTCTCTCTCTCTCTGCAACCCAGCCTCCTTCCCCCGCCCTCCGGGATAGCCTATACATCAGTCCCTTTCTCTTCCTCTCTGCCCGTGTAGACTGCACGACTCGGACTTGGGCTGCGACGGCACAAGAGCCTACATTTCCCCCTCCTCCGTACAGGTACAAGCAAGGTCCTCTTATTTGTGAGAAACCAGGCCACTTGCGCACGCACGCACACGCACACACACACACGGCCTCTCCCCGGTGCAACGATCCCGTAGGAGTGCGGACATTTTCCGCCCGCGCGTCTATCCCACGGCCCGCGCCAGAAGTAATAGGATGTGCATTGTCTGTACGGAGTGTCCTCTGTGTGTGCCGCACACCCAGCTCTGCCCCCGTGCAGGTTTGTGTGTGTGTGTGTGTGTGCACTGATTGCTCGGCCCGCTTCCTGAATGTGTGTGTGTTGCACAGACCCAGATCCTGCGTCGACGAAAAGGGCTATTGCAATTGCTGCTCCTGCTGCTACAGCAGCCCCTGTGGCCCCGGAGAGGTTCCTCTCCCGGCGGAGGCCCCGAGCTCGGTCTCCGCCAGGCCCGGCCAGGATTTTTGCACCGGGGTGTGTATGTGTGTGTCTTTTCCTTAGGGGGAGTCCTCGCTGCACGCCCGCTCGGTCCCCTCACCTTCTCTTTCTTCAGCTTGTAGGGCATCCCGGATCTTAAAGCGCTCCCTCGCTGACCCGCTCGGCCTCTCCCGCCGGCCCGGCCTCCTTGCTCGGTTCTTCTCGGTTCTCCTCGCCGCCGCTGCCTCCCTCTGCGTTGGGCTGGCTGATCCCCCCATTGGGCCTGCTCTCCCAAACCTGCCCGGCAACCGGCTCGTTGCCTTCGCCTCATTGGTCGGACCGGGCCGCGCCGATTTTTCCCATTGGCGGCGGCCTCGGCGGTTTGTTGAAGGACAGCGGAGAGGCGGGAGGGGAGGAGAGGGAGAGACTGGAGCCGGGTTGCAAAGCGCCGCAATTGTAGGTGGGGGCAGAAGGAGCCGCTTCTCTGCCGCTGCCAGCTGTTGTGGGGCCGCCAGAAGATGCATATAGGTCACCACGGCTGCTTCAAGGAAGCTGGAATGGGTGTGTGTGAAATGGGGAGGGGGAGCCCGCCGACCCACCCACCCACCGGGCGGACAATGCAACACGCAGGTCTCTCCCTGTGTGTCATTGTCAAGGAGAAACATCCATATTATATAGGCAGCCCCACGGAGAAATTTGTCACGAACCTACTCCAAGGAATGACAACTGCATTGCAGTTATAATTCTTTGCAACAAAAATAATAATTATAGTAATGATCATCATTTAGAACAAGCCCTCCAGAAAAAGTAACGACCGTTAATACGTTTTAGTTCGCCGCTCCTCTTTGGCTTGCATTGTTCTGTTATTTATGCAGTGGCCAAAAATAAAAAGGCATCGCTTTCTTTCAATAATACGATCAGGAACTGGGGAAACAGGTTTTACAGGACAAAAATGCTATGAGGACAAACAGCCCGGCCTGATGTAGGACTGAGAAAATAATAATAGAGAGCTTCAGCTATTGGGCGGTGTGTGTGTGTGTGTATATATATATATATATATATATATATATAATACAATAATAATAATAATAATAATTAATACGGAGCATTACTGAGCCTTAAATTGCATGGGTTCAAATGGAAATTTAAGCACGTGCTTAACACCCTTTGATGGGGCTTAAATGAGCTTCACTTTTGGCTGGATTGGGCCCAATATTGTTAGAAAGAGGTTGAAAATGCAATCAAGAAGGCTGAAATCCTAAACACACCTACCTGGAGGTGAACCATGTTCTTCACCCTGAGCTTGTTGGAGGAAGGGCAGAATATAACATCGAACAAAATACATGCTTAAATTTGTGCTGTTATAGAAATATCCCGTGCATCCAGATATGGAAAAATGTGTGCAGACATAGTTGTCAAGCCAAGCACCGAATACAACAGTGCAGTAAAAATGTTTAGAGGCTGGTGCATTCTTGCTAAGAGAAAGACTTATGGGGTTGCTGTCTTTAGTTGGGGGGGGGCAGAGGAGGATTGAGAAGGGACATGGCAGAAATTTATTTAAACTATGAACATTAAGAGAGCAAATAGAATTATTCCCCCTTTCCTGTTAAAATATACAAAGTATTTGCAGTGGGAAGTCTTATTCAAAAGTGAGCCCTACTTAATTCAATGGGATTTACTTCCAACTACGGTAAATGTGCATAGGATCGCAGCCTTAATGGCTAATAGGCTCAGGATAAACAAACAAAAATGAAGTATTTCAAACGGTGCATAATTAAATTATGGAATTCATTGTCAGAAGATGTGATGATGGCAATTGCATAGATGGCTTTTTTTGCCACACGATTCTCTGTATGGCTACTCAGATGCAAGCCCCACTGACTTCACTGGGACTTGTTCACAGGGAAGCATGTACAGGGTGCCAGCCTTACTGGAACAGACAAACCCAAGCAGGATGGGTCTATCGACCAGTACTAGACAAGAGAGCTGCATCCTCCACAGTATCCCTCTGATGCTGTAGTTGACAAAATAAGAGGAGTAATTTAACTCCATCATGCCCGGCTTGTGAGCTTCACAGGAATACCTTGATGGCTTCTGTCAGAGTGCCTTTGAACGCCACTCTTAAGCATGCTTACGAGGAAGAAATTCCTATTGCACAGACTGGGCTTTACTTCTGAGTAAATATCTTTAGGCCTGGATGTAAAGCCATTATTTAGTTCTTATGTTCTCAGATTGGAGTAGTGCAGGGAGAAGAGAAAGGTGTTCTTGTGCTTCATAACAACCTGCTAACCGGATCACAACAGAACAGTCATGACAGCTCTAGTTAGGGGATTGATCCTGCTGTATCAGTCCAGTTGGGGAGGAGAGTCATATATGCCACGGGTGTCAGACTCTTATGAGATCTGCTTTTTAAATCCTGTTTTGTGAGTCCCCCCTGCCCCCCCCCCACAGCTTTGTGTGTTCTAATTTCGCATCTCTAGTATAGCCTTTTCTGCCAACCTAAAATAATTGTGCTTGGGAAGTAAAATTGACAAATGTCAGTTCTTGCCAAGTCTCAACATGACATACTGAGCAATAATAGATGGAGCAAAGAGGTAAATGTACACAAGAACCAACGTAGATACCTCAGCAGACCATGCAATACCTGAACTGGCTCAGCTTGTCTGAGTGTGGAAAGCTAAGCAGGGTCAGGCCTGGTTATTACTTGGGTGGGAGACCCTCCTCTAGTTTCCTGCATTGAGCAGGGGGTTGGACTCGATGGCCTTGTAGGCCCCTTCCAACTCTATGATCTATGAATCTATGAATCTATGAACTGAGCATCAGTGCCTCTGGCTGCAGTCCACAGATCTTTCAAGTATTCTTGTGCCTAAATGGCTTCCATTCCTTGGATAGCTGTGCAGTTTTATTCTCGATATTCTAGTAAGAACTGGTAGTAGCAACTCCTTTGTTTAATTTGCTTAGGGAAAGAATGCAGCGGTGAAAGCAAAAGAGTGTTTGCCTTCGGAAGGAAGAATGGAGTGCCTGAGGATGGGAAAACCTGAAGGATGGGAAGTTACAATTCATCTCTCACATCTGTACCCCATCCCTCTTCCAAGGACCTTAGGGCAGCATTCATAGGCGTCTCCCCCGATTTATTTTTCCTTACAGTAACCCTGTGAAGTAGGTTAGGTGACTGACTTCAGGTTTTCCCAGTTCAAGCCTAATTGCACAACACTGGCTTTGTCATAATGGTGCATGCTTCCCACCTTTCCTAAGCACTAAGAAGTTTCAGGTCATGTTTACAGAGTCATTTTCCTGGTCAGAAGAGAGCATGGGAGACTTGTAGTGTTTTTAACATATTTATTTGCAATATAATGTTTACAGTATACAGGTTGAACAGATGGGGGAATGACAAATAGGTACACAGGTGGGCACCGTTAGTTTCATAGCAGCATCAGTCCACAGAATAAGAAGCAAGAGCACCTCCCGTGGGGCTGTCCTGGGGCTGCTCTTATTTCTTGTTGACCAAATTCAAACTGCACATACTGAATTGGATCCAGACTTAAGAGTGCAATCCCATGCATGTTTAGACAGAAAAAAAAGTCCTAGAACTCCCAGCATTTGCTGGCTGGGGATGCTGGAGAGTTGTAGGACTTTTTTTCTGTCTAAACATGCATAGGATTGCACCCTTCATCACACTTAAGAGTGGGCCCATTGAAACCAAAGAGGCTTAAGTTACTCATAACTAATTTAGGTCCCATTGATTTCAGTGGATCTTCTAAATATGACAAAGTCTGGATCCAACCCATCGTTCTTTTTAACCTCCACTGAGATGTGGCTTCAGTTATCTTTGACACTGGGTTTAGATACTCAGGATGGGCCATGACTGGCATGATAGGCCATTAAGACGGCAATTCTATTGGAGCTTAGATGGTAGTAAGTCCCACTGAACACAGTGGGGCTGACCTCTGGGTAATCATGCAGACCTTTTTTGTGTTAAGGGTCATATTCTCTTGGGGGTAATCTGTGGGGGATTGCATGCCAGTGGTGGGTGGGGTTAGAGACAAAAGTGGGTGGGGCCACCCTTCTCTCTCTCTCTCTCTCTCTCTCACACACACACACACACACACACCTTTCTCTCTCCCTCCCTTCCTTCCTCCTCCCCACCCAATGGGCTGCCGCCAGGGGAGGGACAAATCACTCTTGCCAGAGGTCTAAACTGATCACTTGCAGAGGGCTTTGGAGGAAAACACAAGTTGCCCACCCCTGGTGTAGGCTATACAAGAACCTAGGAAGAGAGAGTTATGTCTTCAATTGGAACAACAGAATGATGTGGCTGAAAGCATTTGGTTCTGATTCCGCAAAAGGTTCGCCACTATTTCCTGCCATTTACGCCAGCATTTTACTAGGAGTCAGATCTGATTCAGCCATTCTTAGAAGTTTATTTTCCTTTGCCCAGGAAATCTCAGTTCTTTAATTCCAGGCAACTCTGTTGAAAGCTATTTGGAGATGGGGGTGTGTGGAGTGTGTCATTAAATCAAAGCAGAAGGGTTAGGTCAAGCATGTCACAATCCACTCTACACTTAAAAAAAAAATATTCTAGAAAGATGCTGAGTGGATGCCTCCCACTGTAAATACCAGTCTAGCACTATTGGCCAATCAGAGTCTTCCTTACATGAAGTCTTGAATATTAATTTCCTCCCGCTGCATAAAACGCTCCTTGCTTTTAAAATATCTTTTTCAAGCTGGTTACATTGCATATGCAACAAAACCACAGCAATCCTAAAAAAGTAACTCTGCAAACCTATCCATGTCTATTCGGAGGTAAGTCTTATTAGTTCTGAGTAGACAGGCCGGCCGGCCTAGGAGGGTTGTGCCATTAGGCTGCAATCCTATGCACACTTATCTGGGAGTAAGCTCCACTGAACTGAAGGGGACTTCTGAGTAAACACGCGTAGGATTGCAGTCTCAACGCAGCATATTGTGCTAAAGAGATTGCAACCTTATCTCCAGTTAACTTGGGGAGTAAATCGTACTGAACGAAATGAAGCGTATTATGGATAAAATAAAGATGCATCGGAGCAAGCTGTGAATTCGGAGCTGAATGCCGGCTTCTCCCATTTACTTTCTTCTGTCTGCGCGACTCGCGAGGAATCCCCAGCGTTGCACCAACGAAATGCAGTCAAGTCTCGCCCGGGAGGTTGGAGGGGACAATAATAACAACCTCTTGGCAAGACCGAAAGGTGGCAGCCTCTCTCTTTAACTCCTGCGACGAGGTGTCCACTCTATCCCCGCGCAACGTCCTTCTTCTATGGTTGTGCCTTTGTCCAGCCCATAGATTTAAAAAGATATAAAAAAGAATGAGACGGACCATTCATCTGGAAACGGAGCTTCTAGGTTACTTTTGACTCCTCTTCCTTTCTTTCTCTTTTCTCTCTCGTTAGTTAGACTGAGGGATAACTGACTGAAGGCGCAATCCTATGTAAATTTAGACAGGAAAAAAAAGGCTGGGAATTGTAGGCCTTTTTTTCTGTCTAAACTTGCATAGGATTGCGCCCTAAATCAATCTAGTTGAGGACTTGATCTTAGCTAGGTTTGGCAGCAGCGTGTTTGTCCACATAAACACGCAACCCGCAGCAGAAGTAAAGATTTCTCTTTTGAACTTAGGTCTTCTTGTTTGAGGAAAATGATTTTGTTAGGGGTTTTTTTAAAATTGACATGCAAGTATTTCCTGCCCAAAGAGGGCAGAAATACCACCCCCATATTATGCTCCCCATATTGCAGATGTATGTGGGGCATGGCAGACCGAGTCCAGAATTAACCCCTATCAAGAAGCCTAGCTGGCCAAGGCCAACACATTTTTAGCTTTCCAGAGAGTGGCTGGAATAGTGGCCTCCATTTGGGGCCATCCTTCCAGTCACGCCACACCCTGTAGCCCCTCAGATACATAAAGCAGTCTGGACAGAAAGAGGTTGGTCCCTTCCTTGCCTATTCTCACTTTCCTAAAATAAAACTCTGACTGCTGATTGCCCTTTTCCTTGCTCCCATCCTGCGTACTTGAAACCTGCACACATTGGATGCTGGGGTTGCCGCTGTCAATCAAGGTCACCTGGATCAAACAGCAGAAAACATGACATAATGCCCATTTTTTAGTTCTTCCTCTTGTTCTGTGCTGCATAGACCCTGATGTAAGTCATGTTCTGGCTCTGATAGCTTAGGAATGCCGGGAGAGGAGACCAACATCTTGGTCTTTAGGTTTTGTTTTCTCGTTTTATTGCACATACTCACTGCTTTTCTTTGCTAGCTCTTTTTTATCTTTACTTAAACTTTACTTAATTGCACTATTGGGTTGGGCTTCGATTCCTATTTGCACCTTCAAGGGCCAATTTGTTCCCCCATCACTGCCTAAACCATTTGGGTTATGCTTCACTGAGTAATGAAAGGAGGGAAGGCAATGTGGAGTGACTGCTTGGCCAGCGGAAACTGGGAGCTTGGCCAGCTCTCTTCCTACTCCCACAGAAACACCCTGAGAGCTGAAAGAAACCTGCTTGCCTTAGCTTGGGTTAACTAGGAGCCATGGTGGCAGAAAAGAGCTGGGCGGTGTAAAAGCCAAAACAGAACGGCCCTTTTTTTATTTTTTATTTTAAACCATGCCAAAGGCAATGGCATATGTTTGAGATGGTTATGAACAACAATGTTTTCGGATGGAAACCCTTGCAATATTAACCCAATAATGCCCAGAACCCATACGGAACAGAACAGAATGGCCCGGAACGCCAATTTCCAAGCAAGCCAAGCCAACCAAATTCACCAGTTACATATAACTAGATGGGAGTGGTGCAATCATCCACAAAATGTCCGAAGAAACCACATTTTGGTACCCATTCTGGGCAATGGTCCATATTCCAGAAAACAGCCCAGAATGGCAACTTCCAAGTGAGTCAAATCAACTAAATTCACCAGTCACACCTAGTGATGTAATAAGCCGCAAAACATCCACAGAAACCACATCCCAGTACCTGTTCTGGGCAATAATCTGTATTCTGGAAAAGGGGCCAGAACAGCAACCTTCAAGTGAGCCAAATTAGCCAAATTCACAAACCACACACACCTGTATGGGAGCGGTGCAATGAGCCACAAATCTCCCACAGAAACCATGTTCCACCAGTACCCATTCTGCACAATAGTCCATATTCTGGAAAACGGCCTGGAACGCCAACTTCCAAGTGAGCCAAACCAACCAAATTCACCAGCCACTCATAACTGTATGGGAGTGATTTCATAAGCCTCATAACTTCCACAAAAACCACGTTCTGATACATATTCTAGGCAACAGTCCATATTCCAGAAAACAGCCCCAAACGACAACTCCCATGAGAGCTAAATTAACCAAATCTACCAGTCACACATAACTGGGTGCATGGAGGGTAAGTTGTAAGTAAGCATAATTTGTGACATTGCACAACATCATCACTGATCACGGGGCACGTCAGTTAAGGCATCAGCCTTAGCTTCCAATTTCCTGGCTTTGTGGTGCTTAAGCCAACATGAGATAGCCTTAACTCTGGTCTTAAACTGGCAGATTTTTTGATCATTGAATATAACTTCAGTTGGTTTAACAATAGACACATTTAATTTCATGATGTCAAATGTTACTTGGTAGGGCTAAGAGTTAAAGGCACACTTGTATAATTTTTGAGCCTGTTTTGATTCTGTTATATTATTGTAATAAACATTAACTACAGCTTTTCATTCTAATAATGAGTTGTGGTAGTGTTTGTTTATCGCTTATGGCATCACTTCCATCTAGTCATATACAGTATAACTGGTGAATTTGGTTCACTTGGAAGTTGCTGCTCCGGGTCATTTTCTGGCCTGGAACGGGTACTGGAATGTAATTTCTTTGGATGTTTCTTTGGATGGCTCGTTTTATCCCTCCCATGCAGTTATACTTGGAAGTTGCCAATCCAAGCCATTTCCCAGAATATGAACTACTGAAGGTGGGGTGAATCTGAAAGAGACTGGCTTACAATAACCCTACAGTGTAGTCCAGTGATGTTGTTATTTATCATGTATAAAGTACTTAAAATTTATTAAGTGTTGCACACAGATGGTCCCTGCCCTTGGGCTTACAATTTATTTATTTATTATATTTATACCCTGCCTTTTTTCCTGCAAGGAACGCAAGGCAGCTTACATAATCTTCCTCCTCTTCTCCATTTTTATCCTCACAACAACCCTGTGAGGTAGGTTAGGCTGAGAATCAGTCAATCTAAAAGACAACACATAAAAAGGAAAAGGAATGGGCAGGGGCAAGGAAAACAAGCAAACTTGATCAATTTGAATGGAAATCGTTCAGAGAGAGGAGAAGCCAAATGACAGCTGGCCTCTCAGCCTAGGGGGTGGAGTGGGCGGGCCCTGCTGGTCCAACTTTTCTTTTGCTGTAGCCAGGTGGAATGGCAGCACAAGATGACTGTTGAGGGAGAGGAGCAACCAAAACGGAGCTGGTGGTCTCTCAGGAGCTGATAATATAACGATTTACAATAGCCCTACATTGAAGTCCGGTATTAGATCCCCAAATTGAATGTGTCTTATTATTAATGAGAAGTTCTTCAAAGGTCCAATTCCGGGTGCTTCTGCAGTCACAATGTAGGCGAACGGCAAGCGAGGAGAGGGCCTTTTCTATAGTGACCCCCGAACACTCTCCATAGGGAAGCTTGCCTGGCGCATTTAACAGTGTGAAATAACTAGAGCAGCCCCTAAAAGTAATGTATTCCTCTATTTTTTCCTACCTCTATGGCAAAAGCGGTCGCTCTGCGCTTCTTCTCTGTAGTCGTCACGCACGGCCTCGTCGCTCGAGGTTTCCTGGCTCAGAGCATAAACGATACTGTCCTTATAGACATGTATTATTAAACTCACACAGGCTTATTAACTTCCGGGATCCTTTTGAAGCCATTTTTGTCTCTCTGCGGGGGAAGTGAGAAATGCCCATAGAAAACAATAGAGAAATCCAGGGGTATCAGTGTTGATGGTCTTGGGCAATAGCACACCCAGAAACAAAAGCAGCAGCAGCAGCAGCAGCAGCAGCAACAAAATGAGTTTATATTTGTGGAGAAAGCCTGACACGAGTATACATGCACACACACAAATCAGTCTCCTTCCAAGGGGGGCGGGGAAGGGAGACTGGGTTACAGGGAAACAGCCAGACGGACCGGCATACCAACAATAGAGGGTCTCGGTTGGATTCCACAAAACCCAGGAAAGGACCATCAAGACCATCAAACTAGCAGGGCAGTCTCAAAGAGCTGTAAAGTACCCAACACGTCACCTTCTTTCCGGGCAGGAATAAGCCCACCTGACACGAAGGGGTAGGCAAAAGCCCTACCTGACCGCCAGGGCGGGGAGGGCGGGAAACTCAGGGGTAGAAAACCCCTCTCCCCTCCTTTTGGGGGTTGTTGGGGACACGGGTTGCTTTTCGTCAAGATTCGTCCTCCAGCGGTGGCTGGGATAAGCTGTTCTCTTCCCCGGATCCGGCAGACCCGGAGCCAGCATAAAAAATTGAAATTGACCAGCATAAAGTCTTTAGTCTAAGGTAACTGACTAATCCCCAATGCGCTAGCCTGGGAACCCATTCATTGATAAGCTCGGAGATCACGTCAGGTCATGTTGATGTTATTCCTAGAAAGCTGTTAGTTCCGCTCTGTACATTGTATAGTAAATAAAAGCCTTATTTGGTCATACAAAGGGCTGGAGTTTCCTTTTGTTGCACAAACCTCCTAGTCGGTTTCAATCGCTTGTACGGGCTGTAACTCAGTGCCGGTTAACCCGTTAAGCACCGAACTCATGCATAGGACCCGAGTGCTGGTCCTTCACAATATTCTTTCTAACGCAGGTCTTATTTCGTAAAATTCATTTGAAATATTTCAAAAATGGCTCTGCCTATGCCATCATCCCCATATTGCAGGCTGAGAGGGAGTGGCCCTACAGAATACAACAACCCTAGTACAAAGTAGTCCAATGTTAAGATTGCAGGGGGCTGAGGTCGGCTTGAATTACAAGCCAACTCCCCCCCCCATTTACAAAGCGCCCCTCAGGTTGCAGCAAAGGTCAGTCCACCTAAATTTGCCCCTCAAACCCCCACTTCCAGCCGAAATCTAGCGCTCAGTGACTTGCATGCAGACTAGTTGCACTTATAAACTGCCCCCTCCTGCAAACGCACATTTTGCACGCAAAATAAGTCTTTAGAAACAGGACCCTTGTATTTACTGTCATATTTATTATTTATTTATTTATTATATTTATGAATCACCCATCTGGCCAGACATCCAGCCACTCTGAGCGATGTACAATGCAATAAAATACAGGGACACACACACACACACACACCCAGAGTATAAAACACAATTAAAAACAGAACAAAACTTAAAAATCCTAACCCACCCCATATTCCTGCCTGAAAAGCCACATTTTTAATGCCCGGTGGAAGCTAATCAAGGAAGGGGCATGGCGGAGGTCACTGGGGAGAGAGTTCCATAAATTGGGGGCTGCCACAGAAAAGGCCCTCCTCCTAGTCCCCACCAGCCTGGTTTCTCTGGCTGATGGGACAGGGAGAAGGCCATCCATGGCGGATCTTGTTGAGCGGCCTACTTGATGTTGCTGGAGGCGCTCCTTGAGATATACTGGACCGGAGCTGTACAGGGTTTTAAAGGTCAATGCCAACACCTTGAATTCAGCTCGGCAAACAACTGGTAGCCAGTGCAATTCTTTGAGCACCGGAGTGATGTGATCACGCCGGCAGCAGCCTTTAACCAGGCGAGCTGCTGCATTCTGTACCAGCTGCAACTTCCAAACCATCTTCCAGGGTAACCCCACGTAGAGCGCATTACAGTAGTCCAGGCGAGAGGAGACCAAGGCATGAACCACTGAAAGGAGCAGATGATTAGAGCTTTTGCTGGGTGTGGGGACATGCTGCTGCCTAATCATAGCTACAGCAAAACCCTGCCCCCCCCCCCCATTGTTCTCCATAAGCAGCTGAGCTCTCACTTCCTCTAGGGGTGCAGGTGGGCGGAGGAAAGAAAGAAAAAAAGAAAGGAGGTTCACACTCAACCCGAAAGCTAGACAGTGTGGGTAGTATCCAATGTTAGTCCTCAGTAGAGTTGACCCATTTACATGAATGGGTCCAATTAATTTCAATGGTCTACTCTACGTACGACACACTACGCCACAGAGTGTGTCTTATTTTTAACAAGTCTATGGTGACGAGCATGATGCTCTTAATGGCTCCGAGTAGCGTCCCTCTCATTTTATATCTCTATGGTTGAATTTCCCCTCTACTTTGGATTGGACGTTAGAGCGGAAAACCAGTGTAACTTCAGGCCGGCCGGAAGTGCTAGTGCGGAGCGTGAACATTTCCCTATGGCTCTCGTCTAGAGCGAGGCTACTTTGCCTCTAGCACTTTGCGCTGGCTCTCTATGGCGGTGGCGGTGCTGCGGAGCCTGGACGACCCCGTCCCTCAGGACCTGCCGCCGGCCGCGGGGCTGCTGGTGGCCCCGGCCGGGGGGGAGTGGGCGGAGGCGGCGGGGCCGGCCGGCGCACTCGTGTTGGCCGTGCGGCCGGCCGGGGCGGAGGCGCAGCCGGTGTTGTTGTGCGCGGCGCTGCTGGAGGACGAGGCCGCCCCGGGGCCGGAGCTGTGGCTGAGCCGGGTCTTGCTGAGGCAGCTGGGCCTGGCCGCGGGGGCACGGGCGCGGGTCTGGCCCGTGCGGAGGCCGCCGTTGCTAGGCTGGGTGTTGCTGGGGGGAGCCGCGGCGGGGGCGGCAGGACGTGCTCCGCGACCGGCGGGGGCCTCCGGCTCCAGCGTGCTGGTGCGACGCGGGGAGACCCTGCCGGGCTCGGGGCTGCTGGTGTTGGAGGCCCGGCCGGCCCTGCAAGGGCTCTTGGGCGCCGGCACTCGCTTGGCCGTGACTGAACTGCGAGGCGAGAGCCGCGGCCGGAGGGAGTCGCCGCCGCCGCCGCCGCCGCCTCTGGTGTCCGGGTGGGCGCACGGCGGGGAGCGCCTAGTGAAAGCGGAGCGGGGCCACCCGGCGCGATGGGGAGGCGAGGCCGGGGAGGGCGAGACACTTTGGGTGACCCGCGGCGGCTTGCGCAGCCTGGGCCTCTTCCAAGGGGAGTGGGTGTCGGTGGCGAGGCAAGAGGGAGGCTCCCCGGGAAACGGGACTCAGCACCTGGCCGCCGTGCGGGTCCTCAGCCCCCAGTGGTATTTCCCCCTTCAAGACGTCGAGGACAGGCACCGCCAAGCCTTTCTGAACGAGAGAGCACTGATCCCCGCCGCCTTATCCTTCAACCTGTCCTGCGACCCTCTGGAAGGGAGCCTCCTTAAAATCCAGGTGGGTGATGACCTGTGTTGAGGAGTTAGGATGGAAGCACTACCGCAGTAGTATAGATCTGGGGAGTATGAAGCTGCCTTACAACAAGTCAGGCTATTGATTCATCTAGTCCTGGACTGTCTACTCCAGCTTTTCCCAACATGATCCCTGCCAGATCTGTTGGTCTGTTACTGTTAGGCCATGACAACAAAAGTGGAGGAACAGCATCAGTCTGTCTTGACTGGGTGATCTAATTCACTGATTAGAAGTTCACTGAGTGCATCTCTGAGAGGAGAAGTTCACTGAGAGTTTGGAGACCTGTGAAGTTCAACGTGGGGACATAAAGATAAGAGATAAAAAAACAGCAACTGTGAGATTTAAAAAAAGCCCAAACCAGCCACTGTTAGCATAAGCTGTGCAGAACAGCATAGTCTTAATGGTGGCTGCCCTTTATGGCGCCTTCCCTTTATGGCGCCTTCCCTGTGCCCTGAAAGGGGGGGGGATCTGAAGTGCAAGTAGAATGGAGAAGAGCAGGGAGGTAACTAGGCCAACTTAAACATGGCATGGGTTGCTTGAGTGTTGGCTCCCTGAAGTTTTATTTGCAAGGATGGCCTGATTTAGCAAGTTTCTGAAAAAATTGTTCCTTCCTCTTATGGCACTTATGACTGGCATAGGTATGTATGGGCAAGTGGGATAGTAACTGTGAACTTATGTACAATACTGGTTTCTTAAAGTGAGTATCTTCCAACTTCTTAAAGCTGGGGTGATTTCTGTGAGTAATACGGTGAACAATCTCCTTGATTTCTCAATCTTAACATGTGGAGAAATGATATACTGAGCAGAAGTTTTGTTTGATGTAATGGTATGTGTTAGAAAATATAGATGGCAGAGCTAGTAGGAGGCTGGTTAGCAGAAGTTGCCAGATGAGGATTGACTTTATAGAAAAACTGAATGGGGATGAACTGAGATAGGATGATGCCAGTTTATAGATCTAATGATAACAAGCACGTGACTGTTTAGGTATAGATAGTTCTATAGTCAGGTTTGCAAAAAAGGCTTCCTCTGGATCTCCTCTCTGCTCTGTTAACACCCTCAAGCCTTATTTTGAATTTGAGCTGGTGTTCCCCCCTCATATCTGTCAAATATTTCCATCTTCCTTGTACATTACCCCAGATTGGAATGTGGCTGGAAAAACTACACCCCTCCCAACCAATTCTGTTCTTTTAATTGTCAACAGAGACTAGAGTCCTTGAACCATGCACAGATGTCCATTGAAAGAATGGAAAGCATCCATCATTTAACTACTTGGTTTCTACAGGAAGGGTTTTCAGAGAGAGAGTTGTGTAGGGTTCCATCCAGCGTCATAGACGTCCCCTTTGCTCTCCTCCAGTATGCCCTCTAAATCTCTGGAGCAGGTTTGGGGATGCATGAGGGCTGTAGGGTAGAGGGGGAATCCATTCTGCTGGTGGTTTCCATTCTGGTGGATGGGGCAGCATTGGATACAAGTCTTACGTCTGTGGCAGCAGGAACAACTGTGCCTTGTGGCACCTTAAAAATTAACAAATATATTATGGCATAAGCTTTTGTGGATTAGAGCCTACTTCATCAGATGCTTGAAGTGTTATCCTAAATTGGCAGGTATGCCCAACATTGCCGGGGGGGGGGGGGTGGAGATTGTAAGCATTATGGCCAGAGGGAAATAAAATGCTAAAAGTACTGACCGTTACAATTACGTTAAAGCTTGAATGTATGTAAAATCACTGCAAGATTAACTATAAAATGAGATTTTAAAATTTTAAATTATTTTGGGAGTATGCACACAAAGGGGAGAACTGGGTTTTCTCCAAGCTGTTGTGGGAGGGATGGGATTAGGGCCACTCCTGGACAGGTTGCTGTAGCTACAGAATATTGTTATCTTAATCTCCAAGCTGTTAAATCTATATAGCAGAATTAAAACAGAATAGGACTGTTTGTCCTCTGTAGAGATATGGGGAAGCTGCTGGTGTGCAAGAGGTAAAAGGAAGTCGATCTTTGCTATCTGTGCCACCCTTTGCCAAGGAGCTACACATAGAAATTGTGTCCTCACCAGCCTACAGCACCAGAGGAGTCTATGACCAAATTCTCTACCAACACTTTCAAACTCCCAGGTTAGCCTTTCAGTAAAGATGACAACTTAACCTATGCATACCTCTTTATGAGATCAAGGGATAATCTTCCTGTTGTGCTTTTTATTTACTGTTAAGCACACTATAAGCAGGACGTGGCCTTGGTGCCCGTATGCCTCATTTGAGAGACTTGCTCAGGCTTTTTCATAAATAACTGGACAAGTAAAATATAGCTTGTCTGAGAGTGGAAAGCTAAGCAGGGTCAAGCCTGGTTATTACTTGGATGGGAGACCCCTCCTCTAGTTTCCTGCATTGAGCAAGGGGTTGGACTCGATAGCCTTGTAGGCTCCTTCCAACTCTATGATCTATGAAATCTATGATTCTGAAGATGTTTAGAATATCTGTCTTAAATCAGTGAAGTAAATCAATGACGTTGTACCAGCTGAGAGAACTTTTACAGACTTCTCTGCTGAGCCTCTTCTCTGGGATCTATGTGCCAAGTACCTTTTATGGCCTCTCCTAGTCACTTCTCAAGATTCACTTCTTATTCAGTGGCAAGTGGTGCTAGTCTTAAAGCCTAGTTAAAGAGCTGTTTTTGAAGTTCTGCACTGAAAATAATGTAACTGTGCAAAATGACAAATGCTATATAAATTTTCCCCTCCCCTACTATTTATGTTCCCTCTCTCATGTTTTCGTGTGTGTGATTTATGTTACAACCTGATTTAAATATGTTATTTAAAAGGCATTGATATTTCACTGCTCTATGCAAACAAGATGCTCCTGATGATACTTTTTCACACCAAATCTTTGCAGTACAATGAAGACATACAGGTTCATTCAGCCCCTTCTGTATAGTGTAGAAATTTGAAATGACTTATTACACCAGATCTTCTGATTTCTGCCAGAGGAAAGAGAAACACTTGAAACGTTTCTGATAGTTGCTCCTTATCAGAACACTCCAGTGTCAAATTTTTCTCTTTTTCTTGGGTAAAATGATGTGATTATCATTCTTTGCCATGGCTATTCTGTTTCAGGCTAGTCCAAGCGGAAGATATTTTGAGTATTCCAACAGTTGGGCATCCTGAGTTCTTAGAAGGAAATACAGAGAAGTTCATTAGGTATGTTGTCCTTGTGGTAAAAGCTAAATGAGCTCTCAGTTTGCAGTAATCGTGCTACTTATTCTAAACTCTAATTGAAATAACTTGAATTGCTTTGGAGTAAGTGTTTGGGGAGATCTGTCCTGGAAAATCAGAAGTTTGTTAACCATGGGCTGAGGATACCATGCTTGCAGTCCTTGGTGACTAAAACTTTCTGTTGAAATACTTGTGGCTTGAGGCCTCAGAAGGTTCTGTAGAGTTAGGGGGCTATGCTTCATACTTGGAAGTTTGAAGTTTGATAGCGATTGGGAGGAACCATGGAACTGCCTAACACAGGGCTGGGCGACTTGTAGACGAAAACATTTGGAGGGCCACAGCTGTCATCAGCCCTATCCAGCATAACCAGTGGTCAGGGATGATGGGAGTTATAGGCCAAAACATCTGGAGGGCCACAAGTTGCCCACCTCAATCTAAAGCCTTGTGCTCCAACGAAGTGTAATTTTATTTCTTTAAATATTCTGTTTGCTTCCTGCTCATTACTCCTATATCCAAGGTCTTTAGTACTTGAATTTTAGCCTGTTTGCTCTTTTCTCAGATGGCCAGAGCTCTACTTCAAGGTGAAGAAGATATTACCAGCAGAGGAAAAGGAGCAATGTGTGGGGTACCTGGCAAACACCCAGAACACTTCCTTATTCCTGGTAAGGCATTAAGAGTATGTGAAGTAAAGATTGCATTATAGTCTGACATCAGAGCTTTTGAATGTGGTGAAATTTGTGGCTCTTCTAATCACTATAATGGGGTGGGCAAGCTGTGGCCTTTGGCCTAATTTCAAGAGCCCTCTGAGCAATCAGTTTAGTCCTCTGGCAAGAGCAATAGGTCCCTCCCCTGGCAGCCCATTGGATGGAGGCGGAAAAGGGGGGGGAGAGAGAAAAGGGGTGGCCCCACTCACTTTTAGTTCTGACCCACCGACTGCTGGCTTCATTCCTGCCCACCACCAGCATATGGCCCCTGACAGATTATCCCCAAGGTAATGCAGCCCTTGACAGGAAAAACCCACGCTGGACTATAAAACGGCCAGGGGACATCACAAACAAAACCCTGAGGTGTAATGCTAAAGAGTGGGACATCTTTCTCTCTCTCCAAACTTTTGAAAACTACTTTTATTTTCCTTGCCAGAGAAAAACTGGAGGGGTGGGGGGATTCTAAAAAAGTAGTGCTGCCAGGGGCTAGATACATCCCCAGATATCTAACTCTGCTCTAAAGGAAGTTGTTGAGTGACTTGAGAAGGCATAATTATTTGAGGAGGCATGAAACTGCCTTATCTTCTAGGTTGGCTCAACAAACAGTGCTGTCCCATCTTTCCCATCTCAAAATGCCCATGGTTTTTGGAGCAGTCTGTCTCCGGCTGGGCTCTGCAATGTAGTGAAGCAGCTCTGTGACATTCTTGGACCTTACTTACACAGCAGGTAAGTCAGCTCACTTGACTTGAGCTCTACCACATAGCACACTGCTAGGGATAGTTGTGGCTGTGCTCTGTGTAGCTGTTGCCTTTTGCTAATAGATAGTTGAGGATTCTGGGCTTCTAAGCTTTACTTTTCTTATATGGGATTTTTCAGTGCTGTTCATTCCAGCTACTTGGATGCCCTCCATAATTCATAATTATACTTAATACATGGAAAGTGCTGTGAAAGCAATGAGCCTCTTGCAGGTGCTGTGCTTCCTTAGCATGTAACAAATGGTGGAAAGGAGACTGGTACTTCCAATGCCCTTTCCAGCGGCCATAGGGGACAAAATCTATTTCTCACTGAACTTTTGAGCCCTTGTATTGTGTGTTCTTGCTTGTGTGTTGCCCTGCACTCTTCCTTTTTCCTTTATGTAAAATTGAGTTAATAAGTTGCTGATTTCTGTCTTCCAGCAGGACTCTACTAAATGGAGCTGGAAGCGTTCTTCTTTCAGGACCCAGCGGTGTGGGGAAAATGACAGCTGTCAGAGCTGCCTGTAGCCGCCTTAATCTCCATTTGTTCAAGGTAGTTTGAGCCTTTTAACTTGATCTTTAGAATCTTATCAAGTATAGAATGTAGGCCTTGAGAGAATGCACACCACTTACAAAATAGAAATGTACTTTTTGACCTTGTGAGGGGCACTGAGAGTGAAGAATGATTTCTCTACAGAGAGACTCTTGCATTGAACTTTCCTCCCCCCCCCTCCATTGGTAAACTCCTCTCAGCTGAGGGTAATTGCATTTGTCTCCTGCTCCTTGCAGTGTGCGCTTTTTATCTGGATGGAAGATGCTGCAGGTGATGAAAGTGATTGCATCTATCACAACAGGATCATCTATTGGTCTTCAACTGGTTGGTTGCATCCAGTTGAAGACCAACCGGGTTGCCGGTTGCCGGCCAGATGGGCGATTAATAAATGTAAATAAATAAATAATAAATCAGGGGAGGCACCACCATGTTATTTTTGTTCTTGTTTCTGTTTAGTTTTTGTAAGAAAGACAGAGGGAGTGAGACAGATGTAAAAAGAACTTTACCTCTAAGTTCTCTTCTTTATATCTAGCTCCCTCCAGTGTTTATGTAGAAGAGGGAATTTCAGGAGGTGCAGCTTTTGTTTGTCATGCGGCAGCCTGCACCTTCCCAAACTCTCTTCCACACAACTGTTAAAGGTTTGGAAGCCCTGTGTTCCTCTGTGTCTAGTTGACAGAGAGAGAGAGAAGATGCTGGACATGTACACTTTTAAAAGAAAAGCGGATCTCATGTTGCAGGCTGGAGTTAAAAATGGGTCCTGGGAATAAACAGCTTAAAGATTCTACTGATTCAGAACGATCTCCATTCCCCCCCCCCCCCCGTCCTTTCCCAAGGGCTTGGACACATTACAGTACAGTAATACCTTGGATTTCAAACATAATTCGTTCCAGAACCGTGCTTGTAATCCAAAACACTCTTATATCAAAGCGAGTCTCTGGTGGCCGTGAGCGGGGCCGATTTCGGCCCGCTCCGCCTGCTCGAGGCGAGCGGTTACATCCCTACCTTGTCTTGCAAGACCTTGCTCATTTATCAAGTCAAACATTTTAAAAAAAAATTGTCTTGCAAAACGCTCTCAGACCAAGTTACTTGCAATCCAAGGTATTACTGTATATGTCTGATCTTTTATCCCTATAAAATAGATGAGGCTTGGAGATGGTGGCCTTTGGCAAGTTACATATTCCTGGCTAAAACAGGTTTTGAACTAAATCAGTCCAACCTAACACTCACTTGTACTTCTGTATATTGTGCATAAGTCGGCAGGACCTTTCTTTGCCTTTTACAAATATTTGTTACTACATTGGCTGTCACTGCATACATTCTAGTCTCCTTTTTGGGATCATTCAACAAAGTATGTTGTACAGTGCTTCTGAGAGAGCTGTTCCATTGCTCAGATGCTCTTACATTTATGGGATCTGGCCCACCATTGCAGTTTTGCCGTCAGACCTTTTTACAGTGCAGTCTCCTTCATCTCTGTTCTCTAACTGCGTGTAGGTGGATTGTGTCGGTTTGTGTGGTGACACCAGTGGATCTACAGAAGCAAAGCTGCATGCTGCCTTCTCACAGGCTGATCACTATAGCCCTTGTGTCCTGCTGATGAAAGATGTAGAGCTGCTGGGAAGAGATCGCGATGGACTTGGGGAGGACTCCAGGGTCATCCTTGCATTAAGGCACCTTCTTCTGGGCAGGGAGGCAAATACTAGGTATTGGGCCACCCCACAAGAATGTGCTGGTGTTCGTCTCTGAAAGATGCCCATCACTATGATATGGTTGTTCACACCACACAGTAGAACTTTGTAAACTGAGTAGCTTTTAGCTGTCGATGACATTTTAAATCTTTGCTGGGAAGCAGCCCCTTAATTCAGGGAATCACTTTTCTTAGCCATTGCAGCTCAGGGGGATCTTTATTATCACTTGTCTAGGTTGGTACAGATGACATTAAAACAAATGCTGCGTGGCTGGCATATGTACAATGGCATTTTGTGAATAATGGCAAAAATGCAGGTGGGTGGTATAAAAAGCTACTAAGTGAAAGTCATAATGGGGGACATAGATAGTTGCTTTTATACAATGTAGAAATGCAAATAGAGGGAAGTCTGTTGGGATCTGTGCATGCACACTAGCCTTGCCAGCCCATTTCCTTCCCTACTGTCCAATTCACTTGGATTAAAACAGTTCAGTAGAGAACCTAGAGTGGTGACAGCACAGTCTGCAGGAACCCATTACAGTTTTAGTTTTAGAGTTTTTATTTACCCCACATTTCTGCTAATATTGACTTACAGCTGTATTGACTTACAATAAACATATCAAAATAGTGGATTTTGGATAAATACAGAGGTGGTGCCAGGCAGGGAGCTACAGGGTCACTTAAGTGGTTGGAATGGACTGCAGTGGGAGACCAGGGTGTTCTCTTCCAGTCTCTCAACTTTGGCTGTGAGTGTTCATTGCGCATTTGTGTGTTTCTCAGCAGTTACCCTGTCCTAGTGGTAGGCACAACAACCAGGATTGGGGATGTCCCTACAGACTTGCAAACAGCTTTCCTTCATGAGGTGAAAATTGAAGCACCATCTGAAGAGCAAAGGAAGGCCATTCTAAGTATGCTAACTGAGAGCATCCCACTGGGCAAAGAAGTGAGCCTGACCAAGCTAGCCCGGCAAAGCGCGGTAAGTGGGATCCCATGCAGTGACCTAGAGAAGCCAAGCAATAGGTCGGCCTAGTTGTTGTTGTAAGAGGAACGTAACTGAATCCTGAGTTGTAAAAGTTGGCATGGAGTGTGTGGTTCTCCACACTGGCTGAAATGATGAGCAAAGAACCTTCTTTGCTTGTGGTGATGGATTGCCTTGCAGTACCAGGAACGACTCCCTTTTCCCATGAAAGCGGCATGCCCCAATGGGAATTCCAAATGCTGGATCCAGCCACTGTGTGCACTGTGCTAGAATCACTGGAAAAGCATTCTCTGCAGCAGGGATGGGCAACTTGTGGCCCTCCAGATGTTTTGGCCTACAATTCCCATGATCCCTCACGATCAGCTCTGCTGGCTAGCCTGCTGGGAGTTGACTAAAACATCTGCAGGGCCAAAAGTTGCCCACCTTCGCTTTACAGCAACCTTCCCCATCTGGTGCTGTTTTGGACTACAGTTCTCATCAGCCCCAGCCAGCATGGCCAGAGGTCAGAGATGATGAGAGTTGTAATTTAAAAGATATGGAGGTCACCAGGTGGGGAAGGCTGCTCTAGAGTAGAAGCTGGGAATGTGGTGAAGCTCACTTTGCTGTTGGAGTAGTTCACTTGAATTTAGTTCTGAACTGTAGACATCCAATATGGTACAAATAGAGGCATCTTGGCTACCTTTTCTAGGAATGTTCGAAAGCCCTCATGAACCTGCAGTAACATTTGCCATTACTTCAGTGCTGCACTTGTGTAGCTTGTGGAGGAAATGGGGAGAGGGGGATTTTGTCAGGTCTGAATTTCAGGTAGTAGTTCATAAGATCTTTTTCTATGTTGAGAATTAAATCTATCTTTCCTTAAGTGACCTTATTTCAAAATTCCTTCTCTGCTTGCCATGGGAATTGTTGCACCAATGTTTTATTTGATGTTTGCAGGGCTTCGTTCTAGGAGATTTCTGCGCTTTACTTTCCCACAGTAGCCGTGCTGCCTGCACAAGAATCCAGAGTTCAAGGTACTGGAGGAGAATCGTTGTGGTTTGGAAGCATTCAGATAATAACTGCAAATAGAAACACTTTTGGTTTTATACACAAAAAGATGAGATTTCAGCCAACTGATTGTAGATGGGATGAGGAATACATGCCAGTTTTGTGGTCTTAAAACCTTGAGGCTGGCCTTTCTCAAGAGATACAAGCAGTTCTTTGCAGGGGGTGGGGGTGGCGGAATGCTTAGCATAACCTGGTAAAGACCTTGAAAAGGTTTGTCTTAAGCAGCTTACTGGGACAAAATGTGATGGAGCTGACTGAATTTTCATCTTCTAACACTTTTTAGGTATGAGGTGTGCTTTCAAGGGGTTCAAAAAGCCCCCCTTCCTACTTTTTCCTTTTGCACTGTTTCTTGTGCCTGTTTGAAACTATAGTTCTTTGATCTGCTGTTGCATTGGTGCAGTTTTTCAGCTTTAATAGGGTGACTTCTTTCTCTCTCTCTATTATCCCTGCTTGGCTGGTATTGCATCAGGAACCTGATAGCCGAACCTGGGTCTGACACCAGGTGATGTTAGTGAGGGCAAACAAAGCCATGTTGCTCTTACTGTAAAGACCTCACTGAGCATTTGTCATTAAATCCACTTCTCATGGAGAGCAATACAGTGCAGATATATAACACCCCACTCAGATGTACATACCAATGCATATCTGGGCTGATGCTCCCTGTTGCTCTTTGGTGGTTTCATTGCTCCATTGTGGCAAATGGCACTGCCTGGTTGTCAAGGGTTGCAAACATCTTTGTGTGCCTGTCCCAAAATAAAAAATGGTAGATTGTTTTCTTGGGGCACCGGAGCTCAGCTCTTCAATATGGAGATCTTCATTCCAATCAATTTTTGGTAGTTATGAAGGCTGCTGAAAACAATTTTTTGTTTCCTCTTTACCAGCTTCCTGGGAGGACTAAGTGAGGAGGAAGAGCATGATTTTTGTGCTGCTGGCTTCCCTCTCCTTGCAGAAGATTTCCGTGTTGCACTGGATAAACTGCATGATGCTCATTCACAGGCAATAGGAGCCCCAAAGGTATGAACCAAAGGAATGAGTCTCTTGAGATCTCGGGTAACTTGCCGTGACAATTAAGTGGAATATGTTGTCATCCACATCCTGTTTAATGACAAAACTGTAGTAAATGGGGAAGAATTCTGAATAAGGAGATAACTCAGTGTAGTGCTTTTAGGCTCTTCCACCAAGTTTATTTATAAAACTTCAGAGTCAAGTTTCCATTCGGGGTGTTCAGAGCCATGTACAGCATCTTAAAATCAATAAAATTTCCAGTCATGATTTAAAAAACGCACACAATAAAATGAAGAGTAAACCAGAAGAAAGGGAGGCCATACTCATCAAAGCTTAGGATAAAATAATTCAGCAATAATCAGTTAACTCTCCAGCATTGAAAAAAAAACAAAAAAACGTTCCTCCTGTACTTTCGTTAGCAATTAGGAGGCCAACCAGAACTCCCTTGACAGGAAGCTCCAGAGAATTGGTGTCACAACTGAAAAAGCATTGCTGTGTGCTCTTGCAACTCTTACTATGATAAAGGATGGAATGTGTGGCAGGGTTTCACCTTTTGATCTTAAGGTGTGAGTGGAGAAGCACCATTAAATGTAGTTAATGGGACACTGAGGATGCAATGTGGATGATGTCATGTAAAAACCAGTCCTTGAGGACCTCTTGTGGCAGCTTGAGGAGGGAGGGGATGGTGCAGCAAGAGGGATAGCAATCACTGGTTGGGAAGAGTGGAGTATTTGATGCGGTTCGGGGGATTTATGGGACTGTCTTGTCTTGGAGAGCACCATAAGAAGTGGGAATTAAAAGTTTTGGTTTTATGGAATGGGTAGGTTACAGGCAGGGCCGGTGCTACCATTAGGCCAACTAGGCGGCTGCCTAGGGCGCAGGGCTAAAGGGGGCACCAGAAACACCTTGGGAAAAAAATACAGCGCTCTCAAGTGGGAAGGGGGGGCGCTAAATATCTGATCTTGCCTAGGGCACCAAACTGCCTTGCACCGGTCCTGGTTACAGGGCTGTCCTCTTGTTGCAGATACTTTCTGTCTTCTGGCAAGATGTTGGTGGGCTCCAGGATGTGAAGAAGGAGATCCTGGACACTATTCAGCTTCCCCTAGAACATCCAGAGCTACTGTCTTTAGGGCTTCGCCGCTCTGGCCTTCTCCTCTATGGCCCTCCGGGAACAGGAAAGACGTTGCTAGCTAAAGCTGTAGCAACAGAGTGCACCATGACTTTCCTCAGGTAGGCATTCTGGTAAAAAGGAATAAGCGGAGCCTGGGGACTGAAATACTGGTGTAACTAATTCTGTCTTTGCTCCTTTTCAGTGTGAAGGGGCCCGAGCTCATTAACATGTACGTTGGTCAGAGTGAAGAGAATGTGCGTGAAGGTTAGTGTGGAGCCCTCATTTTTAATTTGAGGTTGAGGGAAAGCTTGCATGTTATAGCTAGGCTAAAGGGGAAGCACAGCATCTGCAGATGACTTGCACCCGAAAAGATGTGCATGTGTCTTCTCTAAGTGAGGAGTGATGCATGACTGTTTCGGACAAGACAGGCATGGACTGCAGGATGCTGTGGTTTATAGATCTGTCTTCACCACTTGCCTGTATTGCTATTTTAAGATCTTCCCTTTCCAGCACAGCTAGTCATGGCCTAGCTCAGGGGTCCCCAAGCTTTTTGAACCTGTGGGTACATTTGGGAATTTGAGAAACTGCTGTGGGCACCACCACAAAATGCCTAATCAGTGGATCACTGCTTTGGCATCTATCTGTCGCATCTATGGGTCTTAGGCTATGTCTTATTCAGCAAAAACTTTTGTTTTGTGTATGTTGGACAAAGCAACGTCTCTTAAATAGGGGGTTGTCTAATTCAGCTAATTGCTTGCAGTGCAATATAGCTAATGCTTCTTTTAAACTTATGTTTTGGCAGTGTCCAGTAGTTGCATCTTTTTAGGAGGAGACCATTACACAGATAAATTTTGTACGGGAACAAGCTTTAATAATTGCTGATGTACACACTCTTTTAAATTGTTTACCTGCTTCATGGAAATTAACAAATGGAAGGGAAAATGGATTCTCTGCACCCTTTTGAAAGCTAAAAGACTGATATTACAAAACTGGAAGGATAAACACTTACCTCGTATAATGCAATATGTTGCAGACCTTACAATGCTTTCAATATATGAACAGGTGGCATATAGACACCACCTTCAAATGGATACTTATTTGGATATTTGGTCTGCTTTTGTTGAAGCCTGTGTATAATTGCTAGAAAGTTGTATACACAGCCATATATATATATATATATATATATGGAAGTAAATAAATAAATTCAGGTGCCCACGGGCACCACATTAGGGACCCCCTTCATGGGCGCCATTGGAGGGGACCCCTGGCCTAGCTGCTGCATGCCTTCAAGTCTTGAGAAGTGCGAGTGTTTGTACAAGGCAGGGCACTCAGTTTTCATCAATCCCAGTTCCCCCACTACTGCAGTCCTCCATGCCAAATCTTCTACTGTTCCAAAGGGTTTCCCAACACTCACTAGCAGCTTCTCACAGTGTGTGCAGGGTTGCAATAGATAGGGTGGATTGGCAAAATCAGGTGCCCTGCCTTGTGTTAGTGGACATGCGTTCTGCCAGCACACAGCAATGACTGGATACAAGTCCATGCATTGATTAATCTGTACAGAATAAGAAATAAAAGCTCACATAACCGGCCACGATAGATGCTGGCATTGCAATGAATGCTGATTTATACACGCGTGCTGGATTTGTCCTAAATGCTGCTTTATATTTATATTTATATTTTAGAAAAAAGTGGCTTACGCAATTAAATTGATGACCAGTTATGAACTTCCCTTTCACCCAATAAATACCTTTTGGGGGTATGTGGATAACTCTGTGGCAAGATAGTTGGTTTTTAATATGGAATCTTAACTGTGGCTAGAATATTGATAGCTTTCAAATAGTTGACTCTGTTGAAGAGTGTTTGGAAATGGTGGCTGACGCAGAATGCAGCAGTGGGAATCTTGATTGGAGGTAGTTCTTCAGAGCATATGACTTCATCGCTATACCACTGCACTGGCTTCTGACCTGGATATTTAAAGGACTGGAACACCTGCAGGTGTTCCACTGCCATCAGAGGTTTGGCCGCTAATAATGCAAGAAACTGTCTTCCCCGTAGCAGCACCCAGATCATGGAAATCTCCTATCCCAGGAGATCTGCTTGGCTTCTATTCTGTGGTGTTTCAAAGCCACCTGAACAGCTTTTTAATTTCAGTGGGCCTGTGGATTGAATGATCTACCTGTGTTCCCTGTTTTTGCTCTCCTTCAGTTCTGTACTGTTTTATTGCCGTTCCATTTTTTATTTTTAAATATTGCCGGTGGTTATTTTAAATGTTTGGTTGTTAGCCACTTTGGGCAGCTTTCTGTTGGAAAGGGGGATAAAATATTTAGAATGAGTAAATCAACACGCTTCCCCCTCCCTTCCAAGAAGAGTCCTGCTGCACAAACATTTAAAAAAAGACCAGTTCCACAGAACCTGTAATTCAGGTTCTAACATAGATGGAGCAGATGAACAGGAAAGGCAAGGGAATGAATGTCCAACTAGCGCAGTGGGCAATGGAGCGAGCATGGTGACTGGTCATTCTGTGCTGTACTGCCTTTTTCAGTGTAGCTGTTCTCTAGGCTGTCCCTTTTAACCTGTAAAAGTTAAGTCACTCCATTTTCCAGATCCTTGTGTAGTCATGCATTTCCCTGTGCCTTGCAATGGTTGATGACTAAGCTGCGTCTCTTCCTGGGCAGAGGAATTATTTATTTTATTTTATTTATTATATTTATACCCCACCTTTTTTCCTGTAAGGAACCCAAGGCGGCTTACATAATCCTCATCCTCATCCTCTCCATTTTATCCTCACAACAACCCTGTGAGGTAGGTTAGGCTGAGAGTCAGCGACTGGCCCAAAGTCACCCAGTGAGTTTCATGGCCGAGCGGGGACTAGAACCTGGATCTCCTGGGTCCCAGTCCAACACTCTCACCACTACGCCACACTGGCTCTGTGTAGATGTAATTATTAGTATGTGTGCTGCTTGCTTTAACATGAGTTTCCAAGACGCACACTGTCTGTGTCTCTCTCAGTGTTTACCAGAGCCAGGGCAGCTGCTCCCTGCATTATCTTTTTTGATGAGCTTGATTCCTTGGCACCTAATCGTGGGCGGAGTGGAGATTCAGGGGGTGTAATGGACAGGTGAGTGCTGTTGGTTGTCTGCTGTTAAAGAATGCTGAACCTCCTGCGGTGGGTTGCTCAACACTGAATTCCACCTCCCCTTTGCTTTTATAGATGGTGTCTTCTCCTCCCCCCCCCCCCTTTTCTACGCAGGCTTTCAAACTTCCCTTTATCCATGCTTGAGTGCTTTTGGTGGGCATTCCATAAAAACTGGACACCCCAGCCCCCCGTCTACTGTAAACACTAAAAGGACTGGGGTGTTCCACTGTCTCATGGAGCAAGGGTCTTCTGTCCAAGCCTAGCTCTAGTGAAGCTGGATTTCAGTACCAGGGCTTAGTTCCAGAGCATATGAAGAGTAATAATAGATTTTATTAAAAATATTTATATTCCACCCTTCGACCAAATCTAGATCTCCAAGGCAGCTGCTAATAATAAGACAATCTATTTTGTGTTCCATTGTAACAAAACAAGAAGCAGATCCAGCAGCAAAGGATAACAAAAACAGATTCAGATATTTAAGAACTAGCAAAATATGACTGGATCCCTGTTAATAGCTGGACATCTGCATTCTGAACCCATTGACTTTTCCAAACAGTCTTCATAGGTACACCCATGTATAATGTGTTCTGTAGGACGTCAGCAAGAGCATTGCAGGGCATGTGCCCTTGAAACATCTGCCTGGGCATCTGATGCATAAAAATGTCTGTCGATTTCCAGAGCTTCTGAGTGCACCTCCACTACTAACAAAATGGTGCCTTGTTCCACCCATGTTAAGCAGAATGTGATGGTTGTTGCTTGAGGGAGAATGTGGATATAGCGAGATGAGGAACTTGCTATGCAGGGAGGATCTTTAAGTGGGTGTAGGCAGAGCCTTAGAGTTATACCCGTATATCAGGGGTCGGATTCAGTTTGGGAAAAGCTCTTGGAGGTTGCAGCGTCAGGAAACCACAAAACAATTGGTGGTTGGGAGAAAGGGGGGTGGGACCAGGGAAGCGGATGTGGCCAGGGACCCCCTGGAAGGCCAGATTGGGACCCCTGCCCAAAGTTCCCCAGCCCTGCTATTTATAGTAATACCTTGGATTGCAAGTAATTTGGTCTGAGAGCGTTTTGCAAGACAAGCAAAAAATTTTAAAAACTTGATAAACGAGCAAGGTCTTGCAAGACAAGTGGTCACGTAGGGATGTAACCGCTCGCCTCGAGCGGGCGTAGCGGGCCGAAATCGGCCCCACTCACGCCTGCCAGGGACTCGCTTTGATATAAGAGTGTTTTGGATTACAAGCACGGTTCCGGAACGAATAATGCTTGCAATCCAAGGTATTACTGTATTTCTGAAAGGTATGGGATTTTTTCCATCTTGTAATCCATATGATGCTCTAGCTATGAAAATAAATGTTCTACCTTTTGTGCTTAATCTGTTCAATGGACTTGGGCAAGTCGCTTTACTTCGCTGTACTTGCATATCTCCCTTGCCCTGCTTCGCCTGCGCAAGCTGCTCTCTCCAAGGCAAAGCCTATTTCTCTCAGTGGTCTACAGCAGCTAGTTCAGCGATGCTTAGTGAGCTTAGCTGGGAGTTCTGGGCACTGGCTGTACATACCTAGACCAGTTATTTGTGCTATGTGCCCTTTAGATTAACGAGTCAGCTTGTTCACTGAATGCACTAAGGTTTATGGCAGCACTTTTAAATGTTCCCCCTGGTAGAGTGGTGTCTCAACTACTAGCGGAGCTTGATGGACTTCATTCTTCTCAAGACGTGTTTGTTATTGGGGCTACAAACAGACCTGATCTTCTGGATCCAGCATTGCTCCGGCCAGGCAGGTATGCTTCTCGCTATTGTGGGTTCCCCTCTGCCATTGCATCCACCTTACGTGGGTGACCTACTGCTACTGAAAGGCCCCTGGGACACGAACTTGCCATGGCTCATTGTGGCTGAGCTTGTATTCAAAATGAACCAAGTCCTTATGGCAGGCCCAGGAAAGCTAGGTTAGCATTGTATCCTCCTGCTTCCCACTTATTACCTCTTTGGTAATACCTGATTTGTTGTTTCATGTATCTTTTAAGTTGTCATTTTAGGATAGGATTTTTGTCCTGTGTTCGTAGCATTTTGGCAAGACAAGTCTTCTGCCTAAAGTGAGGTCTCGAGGTGCTTCCCCATGAGGAATAAATCTGATTTGGTCTTCCTTGCCTTTTTTTGCTGGATGCATTCTTTATAGAAAAAAAATGAAGAGCTGCTTTCGGAGCCCTCTGGACTCATAATGGCACATACAGAAATAAACTTGGTGGTGCTTAAGGGAAATGAAATTAGTATATTAATATTGATGCAATAAAATTCTATCCCGCCCTTCTAGTGTCCATTCCCCTTTAAAGGTTCCCCAGCTCTTTAGGAATCTCTCAATCTTCTCTTGGTTTCTGGGGTGTGTACTGGAAGGGGGGGGGGGCTAGTTGAAGTGTGGTGATTCTGACTGTTGTTTGCCAGAGACCAGGTACTGAGCACCATCGCCTAATAATAAAAACCAGTAAGTCAGGAGATGTTAAAAAAAAAAAAAATCTCAGATATTTTTAGGGTATACATTAATTAGATTCCAGAGCTCTTGTCTGTATGCCAGATGCCTGCATTTTGTCTGTTTATTTTCTGTTTGCCTGGCAGATTTGATAAGTTGGTCTATGTAGGTGTCAATGAAGACCGAGACTCTCAGCTGCGAGTACTAAGTGCCATCACCAGAAAGTGAGTGCCTACCACTCTGCCTACCATACAGTTAAAAAATAGAGCCAAAAGGAAGACCTGACCATTTTAAAAGAAGGATTTCATACCCCTAGTATTTCTTTCCAATGGGCTCTTGGCATGTGGCCCCTGGACCTCCTGAAGTTGCCCACCCCTGCTCTAAACCATGGTTTGGAGGATTGTGATAATTCATTGCTCCTAGTTAATCAAACCAGTTTGCTGTTACATCCAAACTGGCAAACTATGGTTTGTGTAATCCCACGAAACCAGGATTGCAAGATAGATTGAAACTGGAGAGTTGGTTTGATAGCTTAGCCTTGGCCCATTGGCATCAGTGTCATCTTTGGCACCTTTGTTAAGGGAAGCAATAGAGAGATGCTATGATGATTCTGGGCATAAAAAAGCTGTAAAAGGGTTTTTAAAAGAGGGGTGGATTTATACATTCTCTTTATCATCTTAGACTTCTAAATTGCCTGTAAAGCTTCCCAGGAGAGAGTATGGAATTTAAAGGAAAGCCAGATACAGTACTTTGAAATAATTTACCAATTATCCTTGTTTTAGTTGGTGTTTGGCTATACAGGGCAGAGGGCGCACACATCTGAACCTGTGGCTTAGGGATTCCTCCTGCCCACAACTCTTGGGAGGGTTATATCCTAGTGAAGATTTTTCTATGATACTAACTCTTGGACATATTCTTTCTTGGCAGGTTTAAGCTGGATCCTTCAGTGAGTCTCCTTGGTGTCCTTGACAAATGTCCTGTACAGTTAACAGGAGCCGATCTGTACGCTCTCTGTTCAGATGCCATGATGTCTGCTATCAAAAGAAAAGTGGAGTGGATAGAGGAAGGTAAGGAACCAGCAGGACTCAGCTGCTGTAAGCTAAAACATAAAATCTAGAATGAAAAACAGATAGACAGCTAAAAGGCATGATGATGGAAGGGAAGCAAAATAAATGTTTGATCAAGTGTTTGACAAAACTCATTATTGCCTTACATGAACCTAGTTTGACTCTTACAGGGTTTAACAAAGATCAGTGCTAAATGGTGGAGTAGAAAATTGGATTGGGTCTTAAGTCTCCAAATCAGTGCTTGAGAGAAACTGGGCAAACTGTGCTAATGGAAATTAGAGGGATGTGTAATTAAGAGGAAACAACAGACATGAATGAAAAGGCAGCATGCTTTGTTAAGGTTCCCTTTTGCTTGGACTCCCCTTGTGGGAATAATTATATGGAAATGCTCCCCCCTGCTTCCAGGCTGTAACATAATTTCAGACCTGCGTGGAGTGGGAATATATCATTTCCCATTTTCTTGTATGTGTGTTTCTGGATATTCAGTACAGCCACTGCTGGGGCTTAAGCTGTTGGTTGTCTCAACCCTTGATATGATCTAGTAAGGCTGTTCTTGTGTTCTTTAAGGAGTAGGTTGAGTCACCTGAGGACCTAACTATTCTGCATGGATTGTGTTGAGCACTCCTTGCCTTCTCATGAGGCAGCGTTTATGCCCTCAGAGTAGAGAAACCTATTATCAAGCACATAACCATGTGAGAAATCAGCAGAGGTGGGTCTCAGTTCAGCTGCTGTTGTGATTCTGTTGATGGCTGAAAGGTTATGGAAATCATATACTGTCCAGTGTAAGACATGACTTGACAGGGAATACTACAGAGGACAGTACCCATAGGCTGACTTTATGGTTCTCCCTTAGAAATGGAAAATAAGCATAAGACAGAGAGGGAGAACACTTGAGCCTTGGAAAAGGGGAGTGCCTTTCATAGTTGTCCAGCACCCTTTCTCTTCATTTGAAAAACTTGTAGAAGTTCTTGTATTTTTCCCCTCATCTTGTCTAGCCAGGAGCAATCTCAGTGTGTGTACCACATGACATGCCTAAAGTGAGTTCTTTTTGAAACCATTTCACGCTCTTTTTCTCCAGGGCTGGATACAGAGAGCTCGGAGCTCACCCTGACTATGGAAGACTTTGTACAAGCTGCAACAAGGCTGCAGCCTTCCGTTTCAGAACCAGAACTGCTCAGATACAAACTGATCCAGCAGAAATTTGCTGCTTGATAAGCATCCAGCTGGACCGGAAAGGGATATGTAAGATTGGAACTGTATAACCTCAATTAATCTGGAATATATTTTGGCATGGGAACACCATTCCTGTTGGAGAAATGTAAACAAAACGATTCTCTGTCAGAATCTGGATTCAGATCTAGCCATGGAACTGAGACTGATGGCTGCTTAGCTGGGTAAGAACAATTGCAAATTAGTGCTCAGTACTGTTGCTGATATATCAGGAGGTCAACATCCTGTGGAAAACCTTGGGATGCTAGTAACTTGGGCCTATGAATACGGGGAGAAAGTGGCTGGAAATATCTAAAATGTCTGAATAAAGATTGAATTGCTTTCCCAGAAGGACAGAAATGCTCTTTTATACACTTTAAGAGAGTCTCTGCTTTGCCCATAAATGTGAAATAAACGTCGTTGAGTCCGAAAGAGAGGGGAGAAAACCAGGTAGATCAGATTTCATTTGTTTTCCTGTAGGGCGTACTGATTATTACGGTATATATGTGGTTGCAAGAAGCGAGTGTTTTGTAGAACTGATCTTGTCCTCAAATGGCTCCTTTGACATTTTGCTAGGCTCATCTAATATACCTTGACTTTATTAATATTATGATTAATACAGTAGCCTCACTTACGCTCTCAGATGTGGGAGGCTGGTCAATATTCCCATTTTTTAGTCTTGCTACTCTGGCTCACACTGGCTTTGCTCAACTACCCTCCCTCTTTTCTCTGTGATTTCTTGTGGATGCTTCAGCTTTTTAAGTCTCAGGAAATGCTTGTGCAGAGAGCTGGAGTTCAGCAACTCAACAGATGCAAGTCTGGTGAAAGACTCCAGCAGGGTGTCCATAGTTCAGATAGGAAAATCTGTGCACGAGCCGAATCCTAATTCTCTCTGGCTAAACATCAGCAGCAAGGACTTGATATAGGCTGTCTGCCTCAGAGAGTACCTAGTAATGGAAACTGAATCCCACTTGGCCACGCCTATGCCTTAAGGATCTTCTCACAGTGTTCAGTTGGAGGCTGGCATGTTTTTATATGGGCTCTTACTTTAGGAGGGCAAGTTGAAAGTATGACAGTGAAAAAAGGACTCCTATGTTTGTGGAGCACTGGAAACCTTTGGGCCTGCTCTACAGATGCATCGGGAGGAGGCTGTAGCATGATGCTAGAATAGACTGCAGTACTTTGAGTAGAAGTGGGGGATTTGTTCTGAGATGACCTCCTACATTAAAATTCTATATAAATAGGCAAAGGAGTAACCTATACCATTCTCCTTGCTATGTTAGAGGGGTTCTTTTTAATATGCAAAGAATTTTAAATGTCCCCCAACACACACACACCTCTCACAAGTAGTGACACAGTCATTCTACAGGGGAAGATCCAGCCTCTGAAGAGGCCCAACCCCAAAAGCAGAGCTGGATCCAGGTTTGAGGGGCCTTTGACCAAGACCAGATATTCTCCTGAACAAGTCCCCACTGAAATGAGTGCGAACTGCACAAGACTCCCAATGACAGAAGAGACTCCCATGCACAAGCTCCCTCACTCTGAGAACCAAGAACCTAAGACAGGGCTGGGGCGCCTGTGCCCCTCCAGAAGTTGTTGGACTGACTCCCATTAGCCCCAGTCAGCATAGCCAAAAGGCAGGGAGGATGGGTGTTGTAGCCCAACAACATTGAGAGGAGCACATGTTCCCTACCACTAATAAGGCATGACCAGTTTCCACAGCTCCCCTTTCCCTCCCAGTCCCCGAAGAAACACAGACAAGTACAGTCATTAGTAAATTCCCTCAAACATTGATGCAAAGTATCCAGGCAACTTCAGCAAGAGAAGCAAAATAATAATCAAGAAACAGCAAGGTACACTTGAGCCAGCTACACAACTTTGCATATGATTCAGATGCAAAGCAAACCGTCCCCGCCTCCTTCCCTCAGAGGTCACTGATTGGAGCAGCAGCTTCTCTCCAATCCCCAAAGCAGATTAACTAGATTGGACCCATAGGGGAGGAAAAGAAGATGGAAGTAGGGGAAAACTCCTTCCAATTCTCCCTCTTCTGGTTCACGCAGCTCCTATGCACATTCACAGCTGCTTGCACAGGGTTTTGCACAGCACCGGCCGTTCCAGCGACAGCCTGCTGGAGTAGCGTGCAGGAGAGTTCTCAGCCCGTTTTCTTCAACACATGGATGAAATAGCACGGGCTGTATTGCTGGCCTGGTGTGTAAGGCTTGAAGTCCCCCAGGATGGTGTGTTCACATGGGCCTTGTACAGCATTTTTCAGCAGTTCTGTGAAAGGCTCCAGGCGATGAGGGTAGTAAGAGAGACGGAATTGACTGGCAAAAGACAGAAAATACATTTTAGCAACTAAAGACGCAATCCTATGCACGTTTAGACAGAAAAAAGGGCTACAACTCCCAGCTATGCTGGCTGGGGCATGCTGGGAGTTGTAGCCCTTTTTTCTGTCTAAACGTGCATAGGATTGCACCCTAACTGTATGGGGGTGCTTTCAGATGAGGCACTTATCATGCGACCTTCCTGCCTCATTCATAGAATTTTACAGGGAGTCCAGAAAATTTAGTCTTCCACTTGAAGCCCCCTGTATTTTCCTCCTGCTGCTGCTCCTGCTTTTTTTTCTTTCCACCAAAAAAACCATTAAAAGAGGAAAAGATGGAATCGTTGCACAATGTCTTTTGATTCCATAATGTCTTCCATCTGGAAACGGCCTGAAGGAACCAGGAGAAGGAAAGAGGCAGGCAGAGACTTCACCACAGGCCTGCTCCCTCCCAGTTAGCTAGACATTGACCATGCTGGCTGGGGATTATGGGAGTTGCAGTGCAACACATCTGGAGAACATCAGATGCGGAAGGCTGAGCTAGCCAAGGAAAGGCAGGACTTCAGTCTCGCAAGATCTGCTTCATTTTTTACTAGAACTCCCAAGATCTACCAACTGGACCCAGAAGCAAAAGGATGGCACAGGGAGAAGAGTCAATTATCTATTTAACCTAGGAATGTAGGTTTTCTGGAAAAATTGAATTGGAAAATTTCCCCACGCAATTTGTATAGGGTAATTTGCATCTGAAATTTTCAGTTTCCGTCAGAAAATTTTCTGATGCCCTAGAGCTGGGTGGGCAACTTGTGGCCTACAAGTCCTACAAGTCCTATCAGCCCTAGCCAGCACAGCCAATGGTGAGGGGTGATCACTATATTTGTATATAGTCCCCAATGATTCCAACTTCGTGTCAGTGCAAAAGAAGAGACTTGTATTAGCGGGGTGATGTAAATCATATCCTGCCTCACTGAAATAACATCTGCCTTCCCTAATCCGATACTCTCCAGATGTGTTGGACTACAACGCTCACCATCACCAGGAGAATGGCCAGTCTACACATCTGGAGGGCACCAGGTTGGAGAAGGTTGATTTACATGGATGGCTTCTACCTGTAATCCTTACTGTAAAATATGTTTATCCTATGTTTTAGGGTAACACCCTCACAAGGCGGCTTACGGCAATTAATACATACTTTTAAAACAAAACCAATAAACTATTAAAACAGCAGCAGCTAAAATATAAAGCCATCAATAAAAAGCTGAGAGGAATAAAAAGTTTTTAAAAGCCACCACTGAGAGGGCTATGTGCATCAGCCAAGGGAGGGAATTCCAAGCCACCACTAAGCAACAGGGTTACAAAAAATCATGATTTTTTCCAACAAAAAAAAAAAAGATTTTTAAAAATTTAAATCAATGATTATTTTTTTATTTAATCAATTCCCCCTCAATTTTTTTTTTAGTAAAATTAATTTCAAAGTTTCAGGCAACCACATGTACAAATAGCCTACACTTAATAGTTAAGATCACCAAATTATACAGAAAACACTTTCCTTATTTTTTTAAATGTTACCAGTATTATCGGTTACTAGGCTACCTATACAACGGGGTTGCAAAAAATCATGATTTTTTTTTTAAAAAAAAATTAAATTGATTTTTATTGATGATTTAATCATTGATTTAAATCATTCTGATTTAAATAATTGCAACCCTGCTAAGCAGGCCCTGTCTGATGGTTCTTAACAGAGGGCCAGAAAGTGGGGCCTCCGAGGCTGATGTCAGAGATACAGACAGGTTTGTGTGTATACATTACTGCGCCCAGGCCCCTGCCAGTTTTGTTTGGCCTTAAACAAAATGGCTGGCTGTGTCCAAATTTGCTATCAAACTGAAGCCTGTGAGTACCCTATTGGCTCTGAGAGAACATACCTCAGTTCTAGGCTTCCATCATTCTCCTTAGGCGGGACCTGCAGTGTGTAGTCCAGTGTCACCATATTTGGTTTGTTGTTCACAAGGAGTACCGATGTAGTGATGTCCTTGGTTAAGTCACTCTTGGAGAGAGGGTGAGAATGAATTTCCAGTTTTCATTTCCTTCCCCTTTTGGTGCCTCCCTGGCTTGTCCATTGTGCTTAGTCCTACCCCAGTCTCTGTCCAGATTTCATGGAGGATAAGGCTATCAGTGGCTACTATATATTATCTCCAGTATCAAAGGCAGTAGTTCTCTATGCCAGTTGCTGGGGAACAGAAGTAGGATGGTGCTGTTGCACTCAAGTCCTGCTTGCGGGCTTCCTGTGGGCATCTGACTGGCCAGTGTGTGAACAGAATGCTGGACTAGATAGGCCTTTGTTCTGACCCAACATGGCTGCTATGTTCTTAATCGACACCTCTGTCCCATAGGACCCCAGCCTTCTCTCTGTACTATTGGATATACATTAGCCTGCCCCCAACTTGGATCCCTCAAGAGTTGGACTGCAATAATGTGCTCAAGTTACAGGAAGCCAGATTCTGCCTGGACATCAGGAAAAATTTCCTGACTGTTAGAGCAATACGCCAATGGAACCAACTACCTAGGGAGGTCGTGGGCTCTCCCACACTGGAGACATTCAAGGTGCAGCTGGACAGCCATCTGTCAGGGGTGCTTTGACTTGGATTCCTGCATTGAGCAGGGGGTTGGACTCGATGGCCTTGAGGCCCCTTCCAACTATACTGTTCTATGATTCTAACTCCCAACATGGCCATGCTGACTGGGGTTCTGAACTGTAGCCCAACACTTCTGAAGAAAACTGAGGAAGGCTGGTATACATATTGGTGCTACCACTACTACTACTTCCTTTAATTTCTTCCATAAGTGATTTAACTTGTTCCCAGAGCTGACTTTCCCTCAGGCCCAATTGGTGCCCTTGGGATTTACCTGTTGCCCCAATAAATCTCTTGTTACAACCACTGGAGAAAAAGCCACTTCTGCCACTGAGGCTGAAACTAAAATGTTTGGGAAGCCTAGCTGCTGCTTGCAGTGAAGGGAGGGGGGGGGGTAGTGTACCAAGTTCTCTGTCAGAATTGGTTATGGGAAGCCATGAAAACAGGAGAGGTGCTTTTGCTTCACTAAGACTGCTGTAACTGCTTAGGCAAGGCCTGTTTCTCAGAATACCTTGTAGTAGATGTTCTTCCCAGGAGGGGCGCAGCCCGTTTCCAGGATGTAGTCATAGTTACGGTGGTCAATGACCAAGATGCCACCTGGCCGAACCATACTGGCAATGTTCTTAAGGGCCTGTATATGAACCCCTTGGTCACCTAGGAGTAGAGACGACACTGGATTAAATTCCTTCCTTTTCCATTTTGACCCACCACACAAGCCTGAGGAAGCTGTAATCTACCTTGTATTCTGTTTGCTGTCAAACCCAGACAACCTTAATCCTGGGTAGTGGTCCACTGAGGTAATTTTAGGATCTGGATTTAATGGTCTTATGGGGGCCACCCCTCTTTAGATGGCTATGTGTTATTACCGGTACTTCACTTACTTCAAAATGTGGTAAGCCAGCTTTGCTGCATTTGGGGCCCTCCTTTCTGCTGAGTGGGGCCTTGGACTTCTGCCCCAAAGTCCTGCCCTGAGTGCACCACTAATTCTAGGTGTTGACAGCCTTTTACGAACCAAACCTTAAGGAACTGGGATCTACCAGTGAGGCCCTGCTAAGTGTTCCATCTTATGGGGAGTCTAGGTTAGCTTGCACAAGAAGCAGGGCCTTCTCTTGGGAATTATTAACCCAACCCAGCTGCGACACTCACCTTTAAAATCTGGGAGATGTGCAAAGGAGTTCCCCAGGCAGATGACTGCATCAAATCCCTCGCCAGGCTTTTTCAGGTCTTGTGGCAGGGTGAGCCAGTTAGCTTCCTCAATGACTGGAGGAAAAAAGTGCATGGCACGCACACATGAAAGAGGACAATTTGCTTTCCCCAACCTGGTGCCCTCTTGATGTGCTGGACTAGAACTTCAGTCATCCCCAGACAGCATAGCCTGCTGGCTGTGGGTGATGGGAGCTGTAGTCTAACACACCTGGAGAGTACCAGGTTGGGGAAGGCTGTGCTAGCCTAATCTCTGCCCCGCACACTTCCTGTGGCATCTTCAGTGTTCCCTGTGCAGAATGCAAGTGGAAATTGCCAACTCACTGGGTTAAAAAAAAAAAAGGTGTTTCACATCATCCCGCTATCATAACACAGTCTAAGCAGTGAAAATCATCTCCATGTTCTGCCCCCACACCCCCAGATTAGGTAGTATATTTTGCTGTAGAAACATTTTCATGATGTTCTACAAACAGCTTTTTTATTTTATAATGTGCATTTCAACAAAACAAAGCCATAAAAAGAGAAAATTAAAAATATGACTATGTACATTTGAATATATCAATTATGCATAAGCTTCAACAAAGGCAGACCAAATATCCATATATGTATTCGTCCCTGATTGCTAAGATGGGAACTTCAGGCTTTCTCCATCATTGACTGGCTTGCTCCATTGTGCTGTGTTTGTGAGTTTTCCCAGGGACTAGCCACAGTGGCTAGTCACTGTGGGAGACAGATTGCTGGACTACATGGAGTTTCAGCCTGCTTGGGCAGGACAATTACTATGTTTCTGTGGCTGTATGGGTTTACTGATTAGATTCCTTTTACACATGGGTCAGGAGGATAGAGAACAGAGTCCTTGAACTGGCAATAGCGCTACTTTAAAAGGCCAGGAGTGATGTTTTCATCCTGGGTTCTGGAGGCAATGGATATTAGACACATCAGAAAGCTGCTCACAAGCTATTTAAAGTCAGTGGTGTAGAGAGAAGGCCTGCTTAAATGCCTGCACCATAGAGGCAAGACCTAAGTCAATTGGAAGGGGATGTAACTGAGAAGGCCCTGTCTCTTGGGTGCTCACCAAGAGAACCAATCTTAACAGGTGGACACATGAGCAGGACATCTGATGCAGATCTTAGTCCACGAGCAGGAGGAACATACGAGTGATAGTGGTCCTAACAAATGGAGGGAGACTGGCTGGCAAGAGGTAGAAGGTACACCCTGGTGAGTGGGCTCGGTTATCCAACTCCACCCAGAGAATTACCTAGCCAGGAAGGCTTTGAAAGAGGTAGGGGGGACAATGGGATTCCTTCCATTGAAGAAAAGGGGAGCAAAAGCCACAAAGAAGCTCTGAGGTGGACTATGTTAGTTGGGGAGCAGAAGGAGGGGGATGTTAAGTCTGCATATCCATCTGTGGCTCAGCCAATGAACAGTTTAGCTTGGATCCAGATTTATGCTGTATCAACTGCGCTGATGGAAATGGAATTCCTCGCCCTCTCCTTTCCACGGCAGCTCCTCCAGCCCCCTGAAAATGCTTCACAGAGAGTCAGGAGACCCTGCTGAATGGAGTGAGCCGTAGTGTGTGTGTGTGTGTGTGTGTGTGTGTGTGTGTGTGTGTGGTGGGAAGAATCCCCAAATATTGTGTGGAAGGCCCTTTCTGGATCCAGTCCCTTTGTCTGCAAAATACCTATCTGATCTTGTTTACTCCACAGATACCATGGAAGCAAGGCCCCAATCCAAGGAAAGACCCCACTTACACACACTTCTCTATGACAGAATACCCCATGGGGGTAAAAGGTCCTGTGAGAACACAAAAGCAACCTGGATTTCATTGTATTCCTCCAGGGATGGGAAAAAACTGAATATTTTTACCTCATTCTGCTATTAAATCAGCATGGTAGAGATTCTACAATTTTAGGAACTGTATTAGATAAGGGATTTTCAGCTATATGATTCAACATCAAGGTGCTCGCTTGCAAATTATACTTCTGTGAATCTTGCTAGAGCTACAAACACCAACTTTGGCTGGATGAAAACTTTGATCAAAGATTAGATTGGCCTAGTGCTAAGTTTGATAATATAAAACACCACGTTCATCTCAAGGCTGTTGTGTCATCAAAAAAAGTAAGTGTCAACCATAATCAGGGAGAGGATCTGCTGAAGACTGGGCAGGGCTGTACAACTGGCAGGCAAAAGAATAGGAAGGAGGCAGAACTTCCAGTTCTATACTCGCTTACAGGAAAACTTGATGCCAGCCTGATGCCAACTAGGGTGTTTGTATTCTGTGCCGTGCAAAATGCAAAAACACCGCAAAACGCACCAGCTGCAGAATTCAGTTTCCCCAAGAGCCTTGAGTTTCATTGAAAGAAAACAGTAAATTTCTAGCCCCTATGGCTGAAAGGACAGGTTTTAAAATTTATTAATATCTGAAGAAATCTCTTAAGCTGGAGTGGAGGCTCAGTAAGAATTCCAATGAGAGAGTGGGGTTTCAGTGCCCCATGTACCTCACTGCCCCTCCCAGTGATTACGGGGGGGGGGGGTTATGCAAATTATAAAATATGCTCAAATGGCATAACTTAAGACAGTTTGTAGAATTTGCTTATTTGGATACAGCATTTTTGTTGGTTTAAGTGTAAACGCACAGCAGTCTGAATCACCGAAATGGCACACATAACTTGGGCTTCCCTGTACAAACACTGACATAGATGGATTGATCCATATCATCATCATCAGGCGATCACTCGTGACCGAGTAAGATTGTCTTCCGGGATAAAAGGAGGAAATTCTAAAGAAGATTGTGTAGACTCTAGCGATGGGTCCGTAAGTGACTGTGGAGGCCAATTCTAGATCCACACAGCTTCCCACAGTGAGGACACAGGTTACCAGATAGAAGATGGTCCTGTAAAGGATTCAGTTGACGTGCTTTTCGCTTAGCACGTTTCTCCCTTTCACCTTGCACTCGGGCTTCTTCAAAGTCCATGGAACCTTTGTGAAAGGCCAACCTCCATTTAGATCGTTCATGGGCCAGAGCTTCCCAGTTTTCGATGTTTATATTGCATTTTTTTAGATTAGCCTTATGAACATCTTTAAAACCTCTTATATTGACCACCGATATTCCGCTTTCCATCCTTGAGTTGGGAGTAAAGTAACTGCTTTGGGAGACAGCAGTCAGGCATTCGAACAACATGACCGGTCCACTGAAGTTGGCGTTGAAGGATCATTTTTTCAATGCTAGTAGTCTTTGCTTCTTCCAGTACACTGACATTTGTTCGTCTATCTTCCCAAGTAATTCGCAGGATTTTCCGGAGGCAACGTTGATGAAACCTTTCAAGGAGGTGGAAGTGACGTTTATAGATAGTCCATGTTTCGCAGGCATACAATAAAGTTGGTAATACAATGGCTTCATAAACCAGTGTTTTGGTCTTCTTACAAATATCCCGATCCTCGAACACTCTATGTTTCATTCGAGAAAATGCGGCACTTGCGGAGCTCAAACGATGCTGGATTTCACTGTCGATGTTAGCTGTAACAGAAAGATAGCTGCCAAGATAGAGAAAATGATCGACATTTTCCAGTATTGTCCCGCCAAGCTGGATAGATGGCATCACCAAAGGGTTAGTTTGCACTTGCTGATGAAGCACTTTGGTCTTTTTGATGTTAAGTGAGAGACCAAGTTTTTCGTATGCTTCTGCAAAAGCATTTAGGATAGTTTGGAGATCATCCTCTGAATGTGCGGAGACCACATTATCATCAGCATACTGAAGTTCCACAACGGAGGTTGTAATTACCTTACTTTTTGCTTTCAGCCTGCTGAGATTAAAAAGCTTTCCATCTGTTCGATATATAATTCCCACACCAGTGGGAAGTTTCCCCTTGACAAGATGTAAAACCATGGCGATGAAAATGGCAAATAATGTTGGGGCGATAACACATCCCTGTTTAACACCTGATCCCACTTTAAATGGAGCACCATGAGAGCCGTTGTTGTCCAAAACCGTTGCCGTCATGTTGTCATGGAGAAGTCGCAAGATATTCACAAATTTATTGGGGCATCCAATTTTCATAAGGATAGTCCAGAGAGCTGTACGGTCTACAGTATCAAAGGCCTTAGCCAAATCGATAAATGCCATATAAAGGGGTTGATTTTGCTCCCGGCATTTTTCTTGGAGCTGACGTGCAGTAAAAATCATGTCTACTGTCCCTCTAGAGGGGCGGAAACCATATTGAGTTTCAGGGAGGATCTCTTCTGAAATAGACAGAAGACGGTTTGCGAGAATCCTAGCAAATATTTTACCTGCGGTTGCTAAGAGAGAAATGCCCCGATAGTTTCCACAGTCTGTTCTATCACCCTTCTTAAAGAGGGTGATAATTATGGCATCCCTGAAGTCTTCTGGGATCTCTTCTCTTATCCAGATTTTTTCAATGAGTTTATGAAGATGTTGTACAAGTTCGGGGCCCCCTTCTTTAAAGATTTCAGCAGGAATCCCATCTGGTCCACTAGCTTTGTTGTTCTTCATTTGATTAATGGCTTTTTTTTTACTTCATCCAAAGTGGGGAGTATTGCAAGTTCCTCTTTAATTTGTTTTTGTGGGATTTGCGAAAAAATCTCATTATCCACCTTAGATTTACGATTTAAAAGGTCATAATAATGCTCTTTCCAACGCAGTGCAATAGACTCTTTGTCTTTTAAGAGTTTGGTGCCATCTTTTGATTGTAAAGGGTTTGTACCATAGGTTTTTGGTCCATAAATGGCCCTTGTGGCCTTAAAAAAGCCCAGTGCATCATGAGATTCTGCAAGTTGTTGAATTTCCTCAGCTTTCTTTTTCCACCAAGCGTTCTTAAGTTCTCTTGTTCTTCTTTGGACCTCAGCCTTTGCGCTAGCGTAGGTTTTTTTCTTGGCAGCGCAGTTAATATCATTTTGCCATATTTGGAAGGCTTTCCTTTTTTGGTCAATTATATATTTAATCTCATTATCATTTTCATCAAACCAATCCTGATGTTTCTTAGTTTCATATCCAATAGTTTGTTCACAAGCTGCAGTAATGGAGGTTTTCAGCTTAGACCAATGGTCCTCAATGTTGAATCACCGAAATGACACACATGACACAAATGTGTGTCACAAATGTGTGTCATTTGTGTCACATATGACACAAATGACACACAATGTTGAATCACCGAAATGACACACATAACTTGGGCTTCCCTGTACAAACACTGACATAGATGGATTGATCCATATAGACTATTAGTTAATCTCTCCCAAGCCTCTTATGCATGCATTCATTTTTGTGAATCAGGAGGGGATATATTCTCTCCACCCACCCACACCCATACACAGTAAAGAACACAAGTTTTTGTATTTCACAGATGAGGTTTCAAGACACTGAAATATTTTTCAATCCTGATTTTCTTTATAATGCACATATAATTAAGATTACATACTGTGAAATCAGGAGGTGGATGTCTCAACTTTGGCCTAAACACAGACTGGAAATGAGGATCCATCCCCTTCTCCTTTACAGCTCAGTAATCCAGCAAGGAACCCCTTCACCTCCACGTCATGTTCAGTGCCGTGGTGAGATGTTTGTCAACAGGAAGCTCATTACACGATAGGCATTCCACCAGTTGCTTCAGCAGTACTGATCATATTTCATCATGTTCTTACAGCCTTTACATAAACTTGCTGCTAACTGATTTAAACAAACTTGGAACAGATGCTCAAACCCTATTATTGGAGGCATTGGAGGCATTCAAAGCTCGGCACCTCAGCTATCTCGGTAAGAGCAGCTGGGATCTGTTATTGCCTTGGGCTAAAACTCTCCTCGGTCCACATCTTGTTTGTGTCTGTGGAGAAAGCCAACCTTTCTCCACAGACACAATGCTTGGTGCTAATTCTCTCCAGCAGTGAGGCTGGAGAGAATTAGCACCAAGAGCAAGCAATGGGACTTTCCTCTGTTGTACAAGCCCAGCAGAAAATTAGCAAAATACAGACAAATACTAAAGGGTACAGAAGTGTTTATACACAGAGACCAGGGTTGCAGGCTTTAAACTCTGCTGATCAGATTTTAGCTGATCAGTCAGTAGGCAGCCAGTTTTAAACAGTCTTAGCAAAATTTAGGTTTATTGGGCTGAAGTGTAAGGATACACTTGTTTACTTTTGGGGGCTGTTTTGGTCCTGGTGTGTAACTTATTACTGAAATTAAAAAGTTGTTTTCCATCTGTTATGCTGTTTATATCCTCCTTTTCTTCCATGATGGAAATTAAGGTGGTACACATAGGGTTCCCAAGTGGTCTCATCCAGGAATAGACCAAACTCAGATCAACTTAGCTTTAGCAAAGCTGATGTTTCATCTATCTTCAGACCATACCTTGGGACTACAAGTACTGGTCTTTGCTTCTAATAGAAAGATATTTTGGTTTGGTTTGTTATTAAACTCAAGTTCTCTTATACTTCCTTCAAAATATATGTGTGTGTGTGTGTGTGTGTATGTGTAGGTTTTAGTAATAAACAAATATATTTATGTGTACTAATCACTTAAACAGATGAGCAATCAGCTAAAAAGAGTCTTAATCCAAACAAAGACTAGATTACCCCAGTGGTCGAAAGAGTCCTCTTTCCGACGATTCCATCGCTCCTTCAGGGCGTATTTCAGCATCTTATCACTGGCATCCACACTGGTGACTCTGAATCCTTCCTCAACCAACATAATAGAATCCACACTGCACCGGAAACAGAGTAATCCGTGAACCCCTGAGGGACGAGGCCTGGAGCAAGCTACCTTTCAAATTAACTCAGAGTAAGAGTTCTCTGCATTGCTGACTAGAAGTGAGGGGACCCAGGCAGATCATGGGAGAAGAATCGTCCCAGAGAACTGTGGCAATCAATAGCGAATTATATCAGAATACTTCACTGCGGGCATATACAATATATCATGCTCTTGTACATTCATTTAATTATTCCGGAGCAAACACCCTCCTTTAATGTTGTATGCACAGTCACATATATGGAACATAGCAAGCTGCCTTATGTCGGACTATGGGGCCATCTAGCTCAGTCTTGCTGACACTGACTTCTAGCAGCTCTCCAGGGTTTCAGGCAGGAGTTTTTCCAGCCCTACCAGGAGATGCCGGGGATTGAACCTGGGACCTTCTGCATGCAAAGCATGTGCAAACCTCTTACCACTGAGCTATGTGACTGCTCCCTAATGAATATGAACTACAATACTCATACATACTCACAATATAGGGAAGAAATCCAGTATGTTGTTCTCTTAACAGTGCACATGCATACAGGAGGGTAGATGAAGTATATTAAGGTAAATTCCACAATTGTGAGTGACTCAATGAGCATTGAGCCATCTATCCAGGCAGCAAGAGTTAAGTAGATCTGACTTCTCAGTGTGGCTGAACTCATGCATTCAGAAGACACGCATGTACCCAAATCCCCACCACGAAGGAGACAGGTAAAGTTACCATATACATTGTAAAATGCACAGCCCTAAAGCATATCTGGTCATGTGAATCCACATCCAGCTATACTATATCTGAGATGTCACCACGTTTATACTTAACATGTTGATAGGTTAAGGGTGCAATGCTATGCGTTTAGACAGAAAAGCCCTACAACTCCCAGCAATCCCCAGCATAGCTGGGGATTGGTGAGAGTTAAAGGATTTCTTTCCGTCTAAACATGCATAGGATTGCACCCTAAGTTGATGTTTTCTCACCCCACCCCCCTAAAAAATGGAATGGGAAGAGTAGAGAATAAGGAGCGTTCACACAGACCAAATGATGCTCCTGCCTGGCCTGGGATTTGTATATTGCACTTGTAAAGGGTCTGTTCACTCTTCACATTCAGACATAGTGGGAGAAAAGTGAGGAATAAATTCAGGAGGGGGGGGGGGAGAAGTAGTCTCTGCCTGCTACCTCTCCCTGGCCCCAGTATGGCTGAAATGCTCTGTCAAATAAATTGACATTTATTGACAGAAAAATATTTTAAATCAACCAATTAAAAGCTGTCCCCAATCAATCCGGTGGCAGGCTTTAAAATAAGCAAATTGCTTTTCACATATGCATGTACAAAATACAGAGATGGTAGGTGTTCCTTGATAATTCTCTCTTGTGCATGAGGAGGGGGAGGAAGCCTCTCTTAAGATGGCACCTACTACAACAGGCATTATCTACAAAGAGCATGCTTTGTTTCCTTGAGAATGTATTAATATGTAAAGTTAAAGTTAACATCCATACAACTAATCAATGAAGGTTTCTTTAAATTTGAAGACTGGCATGGATCCAGGCTTAGTTGCAGACCCGTTGAAATCAGTGGGGCATAAGCTAATCATGACTAAATTAAGTCCCACTGTAACAATTTCCAGCCCTTTTGATTTCAGTGGGTCTACTAGAATTAAGGCAACATCTGGCTCCAACTCCTAGCTGCTATCATCAGCCTTCCAGATACTGCTGGAAACAGAGGGAGGGGCTATGTAGGAGGCAGAAGTTTTAATCAACCCCTTGTCAGATCTGCAGTTCTTAGGGTGGGGGGAAGCGACTGGCTGGGTACCTTGAAAGGAGGAGGAAGCAAGAAAGTGAAAGGAGATTTGAAGGAGGGGGAGGAGAAGGTGGAGCATAACAACTGGTCGCGGATCTTTCCCCATCCCTACAAACGGAAAAGTGTCACTCCCAATTCGGGGGGGAAAACACAACCCCAAATAATAATCAAGCGATTTAGATGCGGGGGTGGGGGGGTGGACAGAAAGTACAGATCCAGTTATTTTGGACTTCAACTCCTAGGATTCCTGATCACTGGCTAGGCTGACAAGGGCTTCTGGGAGTTGAAGTCCAAAACATCTGGAAGCCTACCTTCTGCCCACCCCGATATAGACGATGAAAGGGATCGATTCCCTTCCTCTTTCAATGCCTCCACATACGCGGGTGGAATGAGGTGCGTGTGCGCAGAGAGATCCGAAACCGAATCCCACCGGCTGCTGCGTGTGAAACCAAGGGAAGCGGCTATTTACTCCGGATCAGTAATCGCGGATCAGAAATCGTTTAAGCTAGCCAGGTTAAATCCAGCAGGAACCTCTGGGAAGAAGCAGCTCTCCCTCCGGGGAAGGCAGAGAGGCCTCCTCAGTGGCAGCGGGGCGGCTCCCTCCTCCTCCTCGCCCGCCTGCCTGCCTGCCTGACTCACCCGGTGCCGCAGGCCACGTCGAGCACCGTCTTGCATCGCTGGCCCCGCAGCAGCGACACCAGCCAGTTCTTGTACTCGGCCGTGCGGCTCCGCGTGTCGCCGATGTAGAGCTCCCAGACGCGCGCCGCCCGGCCGTCGGCGTACTGGTCCGGCAGCCCCTCGGCCGCCACGCCCAGCGAGCGGGTCCGGTAGATGCTGTCCACCATGGCTGCTGAAGACGCGCGCCGGCCGGCCGGACGAACGGATCTTCCCCTCCCGCTGCTCCTAATGCTGCTCCTAATGCTGCTGCTGCTGCTGCTGCCCGGGTTGGCGGTGCCGGCAATTCTAGCCAACAACGAGCCCGGCAGGCGGTCGGTAGCCAGCGCAGCTCCTTCCAGTCACGGCACCGCCCCTCTCCGCGGAGCCCGGCCAATCCAGCAGCGCGACGACAGACACACCCACCCGACGGCCTCCCAAGCTCTAGGGTCAGAGCGAAGGTGCGAGTATACTATTTCCAGCGGCGGGCAGCCCAGTCGCTCCGTCTGCTCACAGGGGGAGGGTAGGAAGGCAGCCGTGTGGTGCGTGCCCTGTTGTTTTTCCAGTCTTCCCCTCTGGGCCCTGTGCACGCTTACCCGGGAGTAAGGCCCACTGAACATACAAGTTGGGATCTTATGCGCGTCTGCTCAGAAGCCCCATTGAATTTAATAGGACTTCTGAGTAGACATGGCGTTGGCGTCAGATTTAGTCATACTTAGAACCAGACCCATTGAAATCAGTGGGATTTCTGTTAGTTACGACTATCGTAAATCCAATTGATTTCAATGGGTCTACTCTAAGTAAAACTAAAACTGGATCCAACTGATGTATAGGATTACTCTCTCAAGCTGCAATGCTATGCACACTTACATTCGAGTATGCCGCCCATTGAATACATTGGGACTGATGTCTGAGTAAACATACATAGGATGCGGCTTTTATGTTTTTATCTTTTATAGTTAGTATTATTTATTTAGTTGCTGCTGGTCTTTTATCTGCTTCTTTCATTTGTGTTCTGTTTTGGTTTGTTGCACTTTACATTTTGGTTATTCTCTCTCTCTCTCTCTATATATATATTAATGAATCTACTGGAATCATTTTTGAGGTATAAAAATATTTTACTAAAATAAATATTTTTATGGCTTTCTAATGTTTAATATTGAGTTTTTATTGCATTGGTGGTTGTTTTAACTTGTTTGCTGCACTGGCAGACTTGCCCTGAACCGTGGCTTATAAATAGTGCAAATGAATTAACAAAGAGCACCTTGTATTCAGTGGTAGACTGCTTCCAACCATGGAGGTTCAGTTCAGCTATCACATTAGCCATGGATAGAACTAGGACACCACATCCCTCACCACAGGCCTTTCCTCCTCTAAGAGCATCAGAGATGAACAACAAGGAATCTTAGGGCAAGGTATACATGCATGTTTTCTATCTCCAAAGAATGTAAAGTCTGGACTAAGCCAGTGTGGCGTAGTGGTGAGAATGTTGGACTGGGACTCAGGAGATCTGGGTTCTAGTCCCCGCTCGGCCATGAAACTCACTGGGTGACTTTGGGCCAGTCACTGACTCTCAGCCTAACCTACCTCACAGGGTTGTTGTGAGGATAAAATGGAGAGGAGGATTATGTAAGCCGCCTTGGGCTCCTTGCAGGAAAAAAGGCGGGGTATAAATATAATAAATAAATAAATATTGTATTGCTCCATATTAGATAGCTGACTCTTTTGGCCAGTTGGCTCATTTTATGAGATTATCATTATGGGATTGGAGCCCCACCTGCTATGAAATGCACAGATTCCAGCCAAGTGTTCATCATGATGATTGATGCAGCAGTACATCATTGTACGTGGCTTTTTACAGAGTAAACTGAACAAAGAAGCAATGCAGTGCAAGAGACAGCAGAGGTAGAGAGGCCAGGGCAACCAGGAGAAGACTACGCACCACAAATACACTAACACACACTTACCGGTAGGTAATGACCCCATGCTCCAGATGAAGGCACAGGCAGAACAGCTCAAGCTTTAAAAAAAAGTTAGCTTGCAGTCCTTTTGAGAGCTGAGCAGTGGAACTGTGCCAGCTTGCTCCCTTAACCGTTTATTCCCTGGCACCTCCAGGTAGAGCTCAGAAAGACCATCTTTCTGACACCCTGGAGAACACCTACCACTTGATATAGCCCACCCTTCCCCCACCTGGTGCTGTCCAGATTTATTTGTTTACAGCATTTTTACCCTGCTCTTCAGCCAGAAAAGGCTCCTAGAGTGACTTACAAAGATTAATTTTAGACAGTCCCTGCCCTCAGGCTTACAATCTAAAAGACATGACACCAAAGGAAGAGGGATTGGGAGGGAGGAGGAAGAAAGCAAAACCCAGGCACCAGTTCTTAGTTACTTACAAGGTTCTTAAATATATATTTTTTTCTTGCAGGGAAGGGCAAAAGAAGCTCCAGATGTGTTGGACCACAGTTCCTATAAACCCTGCAGGCTGTGGACAATGGGAGTGGTAGTCCACCTGGGTGGGCATCAAGTTGCGGGAGGCTGTTTGAGTCCTTAAGGTGGCTTTAAGAAACCAAGGACTTTCACACAACCATCAAAGGCAGAGTATGGCCAGAAGACAGTAACGAACCTCCATTTTTATTTAGAGGACACTGTGTACATACCGTACAGTGGCAGCCCCTGCCTCTCTCTTCTCATAGGCATACATAGACAGTATGTATGCCTATGTACATAGACAGTATGCCTATGTACGCCAGTTGCTGGGGAACATGGGTGGGAGGGTGCTGTTGCACTCATGTCCTGCTTGTGGGTTTCCCGTGGGCAGCTGGTTGGCCACTGCGTGTACAGAAGGCTGGACTAGATGGACCCTTGGTCTGATCCAGCAGGGCTATTCTTATGTTACTGTGTTCCCTTTCTTGTCGACTAAAGGCCTGCTCCGTTCTTGTCAGCAACTTTGGTTCTGAGAAGAGAGCAGCGGACAAACCGGAATTTAAACAAGCGGGAGAGAAAGAGAATGAAGCGTGTGGGAAAGGCTTTGAATGACAGGAACACAGATTTTAGATTAATGAGCGAGAGGAAGGATTTCATCTCAGAACAGCGAGTTCAGACATGAAACAAGCTGAGTGGAGAGGTTATGCAAACCCTCCACCCTCCGGCAATGTTTAAACCAGCCTTCCCCAACCTGGTGCCTTCCAGATGTGTTGGGCTACAACTTCCAGCAGCTCCCCCACCCCCGTCTTAAAAAACAAGAGTTGGAAAAAAGCATTTATCAAGCAAGGAGGCAGGAGGGCAGGGCTGGAGAACGGATTGATATAGATGCGTGAGCTGCTTCCCGCTGCTTAAGGCTGGATCAGGGACCAGAGGGACGCGATCTGCCAGCGACTGCAGTGGTAAAGCCCGTGTGTGTGTGTGTGTGTGTGTGTGTGTGTGTGTGTGTCTGGGAAAGGCCTCAGCCAGAGTGGCACCAACTGTCATCAAGGTTCAGCGCTGCACAGATGGTCAATACGAAGCCACCGCTGCTGATAGCACTCTTTGGTTTGGGCTGGCACCACTTCGGTTTGGCTTCAAGGGCGCTGCATCAATGAACTCTCCACTTTCAGGGGAGGGAAAAGACCTCCCCTCTGGAAATGCCTTTAAAAAGGATGCATATTCAAAAATACTTAAGACATCCAATACTTAACACATAAAACCACCCCTGAACGAGCTTCAACCATACGAGAACGAATAAGAAGGCTGAATCCCCCATAGTTGCCTTGACCTCGACAACATAGACTCAACGGTCACACTGTTCCCGCTGTGTTAAACAGCAGGGTCCTCTTCCAAGTTTGGCAACGTCCACCTTTGCTCCTTTGGCACTGGTGGTTTCATTTAATATTTGAACAAAAAGCTTTGGGTCAAGGTGAAAGTCCATCAAGGAAGAGACAAGAGGCAACTTTGGGAAAGATGACAAAATCCATCACGGTGAAAATAAAGAATGATGTTTATTTTGCAAAAGGAACTGGACAGAAATGTTGAAGGCATCAGAGTTTGCCTGTCAACACAAACCCACTGAGCGCCGACTAGAAAGGAAAGGTGTCCTGGATGATGATGGGGTGGGACTGCAGTACAGCCTATGCCTTGCATGCAGCAGATCCCAGCTTCTGCTTAACTACCGGAGGGTAACAACCCTGTGAACTCATTTCAACATTCTGTTTTTGTTTACGCATTCATGATTGAAACCAGCTAAAGCAGCTTTCCTCAGCCTGGCACCATCCAGATGTTTTGGAATACAACTCCCATTAGCTGTAGCCAGAATTCACAATGGCCAGGGCTGATGGGAGTTGTAGTCCAAAACATCTGGAGGGTGCCAGGCTGAGGAAAGCTAAAGAGAACATATACACCCCCTGCCAAGATGGGGGCTCCTGACCCCACCTCTCTGCATTCAGAAAGCAAGCTCCAGTGTTCCTGCATTTGTTCATCCCTGTGTCAAAGTGATTTCAGCAAAGGTGGCTTTTCTTACTCCTGGCTGGCAGGTGGCACTGGCAGAAATCCTTCCTTTCACAGAACAATGACAGGTATGGGACCCCAGATGATGATAATGCAACTGCAGAGTAGGTAGGGTTTTTTGTTCTGTTCTTTAGAACAGGAAAACACAACTATCTCTGAATGACATAAAGAGGTCAACAAAGTGTGGCTGAAGCTGCCATGGAAATCCTAGTGTGTGTGTGTGTGGACAGGATTATCATCTCAGTCCCCAAAACAATAATCTGTGCTATCTTGGCTGTGCGAAAGAAGACCAAAGGAAGGGCTCTCGCCCCTCTCAAGATGTTCCACAAGAGCAGCTTCTTCCTTGTCAGTGCTGATGACATTAGGGAAGTCTGTGAACCTGCAGCCATAAAAGGCACAGCAACCTTGCTCAGGTAACACCATGGCAAGATCATCAGGGGATGCTGAACCTCTTTCAGCCCAAGGGCCAAATTCAAGTTTAGAGAAGCTCCCAGGGGCCACATTCCAAGTGGTGGGCAGGGCCCGAAGGCAAAAATGGAACAGGAGCAAAAATACCAGCATATTTTAGCTTAATGCGCTTAGTGCCGGTAATGGAGTCTTCAGGAGAGGCATTTCAACCTTTCTGAAAGGTGGGGGGGGGGGGAAGAAACATACAAAAGCTGGGGAAACCAGCAAATGATTGGGGAACCCCAGAAGGCTGGATTGGGCCCGTAGGCCTGAGGCTCTGCACCCCTTATATTTATGGAAAGATCTGTAGCAAAGAAATCCAAAATCCTTCTAGACAAAAGCACGCTATATACAGAAACCAGTCACATGACACGAGGGTGGTTTATAGGCCACGGTGGCTCGTTAACCACCCCGTATGTGCTAGCTCATTTCCCCAATTACCCTCGCCAGGTGTGGGTTGTTGTGACGGCCAAACCTGGAGAGTGGCTGGCTGGGGTGGTTAACAAACCACCCAGCAACCCTACAATGGTGTATCCTTGCCTATTATGGTAAAGCTGCAACACCTCAAACAGAGCAATGGAAGATTTTCTTGCAGTCCATGAGTAATGGGGTGAAAGCCCCGTTTGCTTGAACTGAGGAACGAGTAGGGACACAAGAAAGCAGAGTTGCTCTAGATCAGGGCTCTCCAAACTTGGGTCCCCAGATGTTGCTGGCCTACGGCCCCCAGCATACCCAGGTAGCATGGGCTAATGGCAAGGGATTCCTGGGAGCTGTAGTCCAGCAACATCTGGGTACCCAAGGTTGGAGAGCCCTGCTCTAGAAGGAAGGTGAGAAGCAGAAGACAGGGGTAGGCAAACTGGTGCCTTCCAGGTGTTTTGGACTACAACTCCCATCAATCCCAGCCAGCAGAAGAAAGACATTTTTCTCCCGCTCTCATAATACTAGAACCCGGGGTCATCCCATGAAGCTGATTGATGGGAGATTCAGGACAGATTAAAAGGAAGTCCTGCTTCACACAATAGTTGAACTATGGAATCCACGTCCACAAGATATAGTGATGGCCACCAATTTGGACAGCTTTAAAGGGATTGGACAAATTCAAGGAAAAGGCTATCCATCCATGGCTATATAGTCCTTCAGTATCAGGGGCAGTATGCCTAAGCACCCCAGTTGCTGGGGGAACATGGGTGGGAGGGTGTTGTTGCACTCATGCCCTGCTTGTGGGTTTCCCGTGGGCAGCTGGTTGAACACTGTGTGAACGAGAATGCTGGACTAGATGGACTCTTGCTCTGATCTAGCATGGCTCTTCTTATGCTCTTATGGCCAATTGTCAGGGATGATAGCTGTAGTCCAGAATGACTGGTGATTACCAGGGTTGCTATCCCATCTTTCAAGCACAAAACTGGATATTTCAGGATATTCGTACTAATTTCCCTTATCTCCACGCTTGAGCAGCAATCAACATACTGTGCAGCTGAATGCACAGCTAAACAGTATGGTGGCAACAGCTGACGCTGTGACATGCCATTCTATGATGGATAAACAGAACGGAATATCTGCCAGTTTCACCAGTGCTGGGAGTGAGAATTTGGATTCGTATCAGCTACCCATGAAGAAACTCCATTTATGCTAAACTCAGCACATACCAGAGTATCCAACCCAAATGCCCCTCTTTAATTGACTAATGAGGATATTTTATGCCAGACTTCTTCAACGTGGCACTTGCCAGATGGGCTGGACAGCGTGTCCACTGGCTGGGGATGATGGGAGTTGCCCTCCAGATGGCTTCGACTGCGCCATGGGTTAAGTTGCTTTAGAAACCTCACGTTCCACTGTACTACTGCCGAGGTCTGCACAGCCTCCCTTTGACAAGCTTCAGTGTGCCAAAATGTGATCTATACATTTTCAGTTGCCTATCCTTGGCTTAACGCAAGGGCCTCCGGAGGTTCTTGGCCTACAACTCCCATCAGTCCAAGGACAATGGGAACTGTAGTCCAACATCAGCATGTGGCTTATGCTGGCTCAGCTTGTCTGAGTGTGGAAAGCTAAGCAGGGTCAGGCCTGGTTATTACTTGGATGGGAGACCCCTCCTCTAGTTTCCTGCATTGAGCAGGGGGTTGGACTCGATAGCCTTGTAGGCTCCTTCCAACTCTATGATCTATGAAATCTATGAAATTTGGAGGTGCACAAGTTCCCCACCCCGGTCTAAGTGTTTCCTAAGTTAGCTTTGACATGCCAACATATTTCTTTTGACCAAAAGCAAAGAGCCCCATGCCAGTTAAAGGTGTAGCTCAGCGACAGACCCCCTGCCTTTGCATGCAGAAGGTCCCAGGTTCAGATCCCAGGCATCTCCAGGAAAAACTCCTGCCCGAAATCCTGGAGAGCCACTGCCGGTCAGTGTCGACAATACTGGGCTAGATGTATAAGGCTCTCAGTATAAGGCAGCTTCCCGTGTTCCCATGTTGATGTGAAACTTCCAGAGCACTTCCAAGTTTGAGAATTGCAGCCCTTCCCTTTTCAGTGACACCGTCTTTTCTCTATACAACACCACAGTTCTCAGCAAGGCCGCAAACACCCTTTTTGGAGGAGGAAGGTTGAAAATGAGCAGGGGAATTGTCGGAAATGCCCCGTAAGCGGAGCAAACGCATCGCTTCAATCTCTGAAAACGGCACTCGGCCAATCACTTTGCAGTCGGGAGGCCTCTGCTGGCTTACCTTGAGAATTCCTTCCAATAAAACTAAAGCAGCACGATTCCTTGAAGCGACAGCATTAAGACTGAACAAGAGCACATCATCCCAAACGCCGGGGATAGTGTTGCACACGTTGCTGCACAGAGACAGAGAGGAAGTGCAAACTATGCAAAAAGAACCCTGTTTATTTACACTCTTTGCAGGACTTTGGAAAACAGGAAGCACGTTCACGGCAGCAACAGAGGGCAGGTGATTTGGGGGTGCAGGGGAGGGAACGTTGTAGACATCTGCAAATGTTCTCCTGACTGGAGCTGCTACAGGGAATCCATCCATTCCAGGTGAGAAGAGAACTAAAAAGAAGAAGTCTCACAACAAAAGCAGAGTGCCCTTAATTACGCTGGTAGGAACTTCACCCTCGTCAACCTCCAAGCAAACTCAGTGATCTGCATGATACAAGGAAGGGCAGAACTGAACCCATCTTCCAAGCAATTGACTTTAAAGAGTGTAACGAGTTAGAGCCTGTGAGGCTAATTAGGAAGCGATTTTGGCTACCAGCAAATCCTGTTATCATGGGTCAGAAAGGTGAGCTCCCACATGTTCAGACCTTGTTCTCTTCTACTTTCCCCCTGACTTCCACCCCCACACCCCAGTTGTGTTTGGCAGATCAAAGCCCCAAAGGGGAGTGGGGGGAGGGAGGCGAGCCAGGCAAGGAAGCACCACGCACACTCCTCCTGCCTAACTGCTCCCTCCAAATACGCCCGGGGGCCAGCTGGGTTCTGCCCAACCTGCACCTGAGTGGAGGTACAATAACACTGATGGCTCAAGTTCAAGTGACTGCGAGCGCTGCCCACGAGGAACAGATCTGCAGCAGCCCAAAACAATGTCAGAATCTCCGTCTTGCAACTCCCAATGGGCTAAAGCAATTCTCTGTGGCCTGAAGACAAGCTCGGAAGTCCACACGAGGGAAGAGCGGGCAGTGTGTGTGCATCTCCAAAGAACCTACAGTTCATCTGCACTGTGCAAAAGCGGAGCCACCTTCTGAGCACCCTCTTCCTCCTCCTCCTCGCCTTGATCAGGTGCCTCTTTGACACTAAGCTTCATGTTCTCTCTTTCTTGCTCTGCCTCATCCTTGTGGCTCCTTTTGCTTTTGGGGGCCTTCTTGGCTTTGCCCTCCTTCTTCTTCGCCTTCTTCTGCCCTGAACTTGCTAGATCCCCTTTCCTGCCACTCCATTTCTCATTCAGGCAGCCTGGAGAGATGAGAAGGAAGAAAAAGAGACCATGAGATATTGCCATGAAAATGTAGCTTCTGAATTTCTTTGGCCTCTGTTTTGCATGGTTTTTACCGTGTCTGCCGCTCTAAGTGGGTTTTACCATTAAAGGCAGCCTAAAATTAATTTTTTAAAAAAATAAAATACATATTGTCAACCCTCCATTTCCCACTCTATGCCCACTCCACCATTCTCTCTTCTTCCCAAATTTATTAAGCCAGAGTTTCTATTCAGTTTAGATTATTGGTTCATAGATTGGATCTGACCAAAGGCCTATCTAGTCCAGCATCCTGTTTCCTGAAGTGGCCAACCAGCTGCATGTGGGAAGCAGACAAGCCGGACATGAGTACAACAGCATCCTCCCTCTTGCTTGTGTTCCCCAAAAACTGGTTTTGAGACATATTGACTCCAATACTGGAGATATGCCTCTGTGTACCAGTTCCTGCGGAACATGGGCAGGAGGGTGCTGTTGCACTCATGTCCTACTTGTGGGCTTTCCACATGCAGCTGGTTGGCCATTGTGTGAACAGAATGCTGGACTAGATAGATCCTTGGTCTGATCCAGCATGGCCCTTCTTATGTTATTATATAGCCCTCAAGGGTAGTAGTCATGGGCAGCCTTATCTTCCATGAGTTTAGCTAATCCCCTTTTAAAGCCATCCAAGTTGCTGGCCATCACTACATCCTGTAGTAGTGAATTCCACAGTTTGTTGCATTAAAACCTAGCTCAAAAGTCACACACATTTGATCAAGGCTGACCCTCCATAAAATAAATTTGAGCCGATTAAAACTCATACAGTTAACTCACTGAATCTGCCTATGAATAAAACAGTAGTTCTGGGGGGGAGGGGGAAGAGAAAATCCTTATTTATTTTTAAACGGATCACCCGATGGTGTCACAGGAAACACCATCTCAGAAGAGGCTTTACCTCTCACATGAGGGAGGAGGAATGGGCTCTTTCCTCCTCCAAGATGGCAGCTGCTACCTGCTGTCTTTGCCTGTAAAGTAATTAACAATTGTTGGTAGCCTGATGGATGAGGGAGGGGGGCACTTTTCAATTGCTCAAAAGGGTTTTAATCAATCTGATTAATAAAAACCATGGTTGACATATTTCGTCGATTGCTAAAGCCATTCTAGTCCACCAGAGGGCCCCGTTAGCCTCACTGGAGAGCCAATGTGGTATAGTGGTTAGAGTATGGACTGGGACTCAGGAGATCTGGGTTCTAGTCCCCACTCACCCATGAAGCTCACTGGGTGACTTTGGGCCAGTCACTGACTCTTAGCCTAACCTGCCTACCTCACAGGATTGTTGCGAGAATAAAACGGAGAGGAGGATTACGGTATGTAAGCCACCTTGGGTTCCATGCAGGGGGGAAAAGGCAGCATATATAGCAAATAAATCTCATCTTCAGCGGCCACTCCATCAAGCTACAGCACAGGGAGGGGAGGAGGGCTATTCCATCAGCTCTGCTTAGAGACCAGCTGCCTTTGGCTCTTCTTCTCCTTCAACTAGCATCTAGCAGCAGACATTCCATCGGGCTCAGGGGTGGAAGTCAGGGTGGGCCCGGGCCAGTCATGTGAAAGCAGGGGTGGGCAACCTTTTTGGCCTCGGGAGCTGCATGCAGTGCTGGTTAGTGGGCTGGGGGCGGAATACATGCACACACTCACGCTTCCCCCAACCTTTGCACATCTCAGCACACACACACACACACGTGGCCCTCTGCCTAATTGCAAAAGCCCTCTGCAAGCGATCAGTTCGGACCTCTGGCAAGAGCGAGCGGTCTCTCCCTCCTCAGCCCACTGCAAGGGAGGAAGCAGAGAGAAAAGGGTGTCAGAAAGAGAACAGGAGAGAGAAGGATGGCCTCACTCACTCCACTTTTGGCTCTGGCCCTGCCCTCTGCTAGCATGCGGCCCCCGGCAGATTACCTGGAGGGAATGCGGCTCCCAACATCCCCTACCCCTGGTTTGCGCGATTCTGCCATAAACACGGTCCCTCGATCCCAACCACCGGGCCTGTCGCTCCCCTGAAAGAGAAACTCACTGGTGTCCTTTCCTTTCAAGACATGGTTGGCACAGAGAAACTGGGAAATGTCTTCTTCCTGATGGTTTCGATACCAGTCTTCAATCACATCTTCAAATTCCTCCACCATTACTTCACACTAGCAGGCAAAGAGAGAGAGAGAGACAAGAAATCCTCCTTCAAAGGGAAGCTACCAACTTCAGGGAAGGCAACATGTGACATTAGCACCTCCTAGCTTCGCTCACACCACATCCCACACATGGGATTTCCAACCACACAGGTAGGCTTGGGCGGGTGAAATACGATGTCGTCCAAGCAGACGGCTGCTCACACAATGGGAATTCCCCCTCTGCTATGAAAACTCTAAGGCAGTGTTCTCCAACCTTGGGTCCCCAGATGTTTTTGGCCTACAACTCCCAGCATGTCCCAGACAGCTATGGTGGCTGGGGCATGCTGGGAGTTGTAGGCCAAAAACATCTGGGGACCCAAGGTTGGAGAACACTGCTCTGAGGCCACTCAGTGAATTAATGTGTTTAATTGTATTTTGTTGCATTGTTGTTAAGCTGCCTTGCAGAAACTCAAGAACGGAAAGGCAGGGTATAAATATTTTAAACAAAATGTAAACGCGCCTCACACAGAGCATTGCCCCTCGCTCAAACTGGGAGAAGCAGGGTAAGTTATGCCAGATAACGCAAATGGATACAAGCATACTCGATTTGCAGAATGTATTCAGACTGCAGAATCCCGACTCTTGGTGTCTCAGAATGTTGATTTGACACTGAGAATAATTAAGAGCAGGCAGCCAAGAGGGAGGCAAAGAATGGGAAGTCATTACCCTGGGGGAAGGAAAGGACCCCTGCACACGAATCCACACTTGGTGGTGGCAGCGACAGAGCAGCGCCTGTTTATCACATTTGGATCCTACCTTTCTTCCATGCTGGAATTCAAGGCAGTGTACATAGGTGTGGGAGGGGAGGTGTCTTCCATCCAGACACTGACCAGACCCAGAGATGCTCCGCTTCGGCAAGGTTGCTGTATCGTGTGCCTTCAGACCATGGGACATGAATTTGGTTGATGCAGTAGTTGCCTGGGCCTCTTCCCCAACCAGGTGCCCTCCAGATGTTTTGGACTTCAATGCCCATCAACCCCAGCTAGCATGGACAATGGTCAAGGATGCTGGGAATCGTACTCAAAAACATCTGGAGGGCACCAGGCTGGGGAAGGCTGGACTGGATTACGGAAGGCACATCTATTGGACAGGAGATCCGACAGTAAGGACTGTGCATCTGGGGCCAGAACAACTGACCTGTATAACCAAATTCATGTGCAGGGCTGGCAGGTCAACCAGGACTTTCCGTCATAGAACTGCTGTAGCGTCTTCCAGCATGGCTTTCAATGCTCGTGCCATGGAGCTAATCCAAACTCCTGTACCTGTTTCTTAAGATCAGCCACTTCTGCAGACGTTTCGTTCCAGAGCTCATATGGAATGTCCATCACCACTTTGACGCCTTTGTGCACCAAGTTATGCAGAGTTTCAAATGTCTCAGACATGCCCTAAAGCAAGGAGAGAATTCAGTTAAGAGGTGCATTTGGGAAGAACAGCACAGACAAAGAAAATGAAGAGCAAGGGTCACATCATCCTGAATACATCTATACTAAATTCATCTACAGTCTCCTGGAAAGAGGAGACCTTAATCTTTCCTAAGAAGGGACAGATCACCACCCCACAGAATTCTCCTTTCCTTCAAGACTGCAAAGAGATAGTAGATGTGGTAGGTATATTTTATTGCAAAGAAGTTAGGGAACAATCTACACCCCACTGAATTCAGGTTGATGCTCGGGTTTATGCTCAGATCAAAACCAATTGCCATATCTGGATCCACAAGGGCTGGATTGGCAAGCCGCCAGCACGTGTGCCCTCCCCACCACCAGGAGAATGCAGTTCACACAACTTGCTTGAATCCTCTACCTGTTGCATGGGGACTGTGGTGTGCTGCACCTTGTTCACACCTGTCCTCTATAAGTGGCCCACTGCAATCCTGATTATAAGAGAATTAATGTACAAGGAGCTCCCTTCTAGACCTACAAACCTAATGGTAGGATGTCGACCAATTAAGGGACCTGGATGTATCTGATAGTTTGCACTGCCCAAGGAGTCTACATGAGACCATTTCAAAGTCGCAATTCAATGTTTCCACATCTTGTTTGCTGCGGAGCGTCCTTCAGAGGGATTTTTCTTCCTGCTGCGGTGAGATCTAACACATCCAGCTCATTGTGCATGGCACACTCTATGCATCAGGCCAATGGACACAGATCCAACATCCATGCAACAAGTATCTCCTTAACAAAGCAAATCAACTCCTTTAGGAGGGCAATCCATTTCGAAGCCACCAGCCAAGTGCTCAATTCCGAAACTAAAACTCGCAGAAAGCAGCACAACAAGCTCTAGAAACAGAGGAATGCGGAGACGTTACAAACCTTTGCAAATCTGTTGCTTCCTGATCTCTCTTTGTGCAGGTTGTACTCCAAAAGCCTCTTGCAGATGTTTTCAGTCACTTCGATTAGACGAATGTCACTGCAGACAGAAAAGGGTGTAGGGGAGCAGAAAGATATCTCTGTAAAGTCTGCCCAGTAACACAACTAGGAAATATCAGCTGGAAAACGAAAGTTAATGGTGACAGACTTCACTCATTTGGCAGAACGGGCCCAACGGTTGGGTCAACTCGCCCATTTGTTGCTTCTGAGATTTCTCTCCATCAGTACTATGAGACTCTGCCGTACACATCTTAGCGCTTTGCTAGTAAGATCTAATGCTGGGGTCTCCAACACGGTGCACCTGCCAGACTCCTTGACCCGCCTGCGTTGTACTGAACTTCTTGGGCAAGCTATTTTTCTTTTAGTCTCACCAGTTTGCCTTCTGGGAAATGGGTGTTTTGTGCCTGGCCACACCCACCATGGCAGCCATTTCGTGAGAGCACCCATGGCACACTGTCAAAATCCAGATGTGCCCACTGACCCAAGAAGTTTGGGATAATGAATATGGAATGCAGTCTTCCAATGGATGTTCAAAAGTCTCCACTCTCCACAGTGTCAATCACTTGATCATTTAGGGCACAATCCTATGCAGGTTTAGACAGAAAAAAGTCCTACGACTCTCAGCATGCCTCCCAACATGCTGGGAGTTGTAGGCTGGCTGGGGAATGCTGGGAGTCGTAGGACTTTTTTTTTGGTCTAAACCTGCATAGAATTGTGCCCTTAGAGAGCCAATACCACCTCAACTGTTATCTCAGGGATGAGTCATGTTACTGTCTTCAGCCCCATTTTTGAAGTGGCAACATCAACCTGGTTTTGCCACATGGTGCAACATATAGCTGCCTTACATTGAGGCAGACCACTAGCCTCCAGTGCTGTCAACGCTGACTGGCAGTGGCTCTCCAGGGATTTCAGGCAGGATTTATTCCTAGCCCGATGTGGAGATACCGGGGATTGAACTAGGGACCTTCTGCACGCAAAGAAGGTGCTCTACCACTGAGTTATGGCCCCTCCCCACTGATCCCCACCCGAGATGTGACCACACATCTCTAACAAGGATTCTGCTGGTTTGCCACCTGGAAATTTGACAGAACAACCCCACTGCATTGCAAAGCTAAGTCAGGTTTGATTCCGCCACATCAAAATCAAGCTAAAAATGGTTTTGTGAATGACCAGGCAGAACCAAGGTGGGCATCTTGTTTAGTACCGAGGGCTAGAAATCGATCCAGAAACGCAGGCCAGATACTGATTTATATTATAACTTGCATTCGGTTAACAGATTCACACGGATTTTATGAACAAAATTTATCGCAAACAACAGTCAGGGGGAAAGCTGCGCTTCCTTGGAAAAAACTTTTAGAAAAACAAAGGCTGAGAAAGCTTGCTTTAATATGAAAACACTCGCTTCTCTGAGACCCACTGTAACCATGAGGAAACTCCAAGCAAACGCCAGGGGGAGTTGGGGCACACCCGAGCACAGGCCCTAAAGCATTTAACGATGAGACTTAGAGGAGTGCTAACGTCAACCAAATTTCACTGTTATTTTGCCAGCATGTTTGGGGGGCCTGCAGAGTGCATGCTACCTAATGAAAAGCTGAAATAATTCAGCATAAGGAATGATATGCCCAGTGCCAAAACTGGATCTCCCCAGACGGAGCCTCTTTCCATAAGACAGATGGATGCTGGAAGATTAAGGATGAGAAGGCTTGTAACTGGTGAAACATGTCGAACAGAAGGAAGAGACAAGATGGGTTCTACTACGTGGCTTCATCGGAGAGAGGGAAAGAGATGTTAGCAAGGCCCCCTCCACAAGCATCAAAGGAAGAGGCAAGTCAGAAAGGCCCCCTCCATCTGCATCAAAGGAAGGGGTGTCAGAAAGCCCCCCTCCACGGGCACCAGAGGAAGGGGCAAGTCAGCCAGGCCCCCTCCATCAGCCTGCCTAGGACCAACTGCCATTTGGCTCCTCTCCTTCCTGCTGCTGATTGAAGCAGCACAGATCCAAGTTTTAGGTGGTTTTTATCTTGTAAGCTGCCTTGGGGGCTTTTAAATGGCGGGGTAAAACCCACTGAATAAATAAGAAACCTTTCCTCTGCAGCAGGAACAGGTGACAGGCAGCTTCCCAGAGTGGTCGTACCTAGGGCAGCCTTCCCCAACCCGGTGCCCTCCAGATGTGGTGGGACTGCGATTCCCATCAGCCCCAGCCGGCACAGACAATGGTAAGGAATGCTGGGAGTTGTAGTCCAAAACATCTGGAGACCACCAGGTGGGTGAAAGCTGGTATAGTGGAATGAGTTTTATAACCCGACATACTGTAAAAAGATTCAGGTAACAACTTCTCTGGAATCACCTGCGCACTGGGATATTGCAAATTAATGTGAAAGACAAAGAATGGTGACCTCCAGGGGCCTATCGACAGCCCCATTTACTTACGATTTTGTATACTTGATTTTGGATCCCTTGCCATCCAAAAAGCCGTACTTCGTATCAATCACCTCCTTGGTCTTGCCAGTTTCATCGAAGGAGGATTTCAGTTCCAAAGCCACATACTTGCATACTAAAGATAGACAAGACTCAGAACAGTTAGTAAGTACTGATACATTTTAAAGGCTGGCGTATGTTTGGAAACAATAAAAGTGCCACGGTAACTGACTACTAAAACAAATGATTCCAAAAAAGTATAGCGATGTCTCTGGGAAAGGTAAAATGGGATCCAGCCTAAACTGAACAGAAAGCTTCTTGGTTTGGAAAAGAGCTAGCAGGGGTCTAACAGAGAATGGCAATTGTAAGTTATTTCATAAACTAAGAATGGCTGGGGATGCCTGGGATTTTCTTTTGGCTAGGAATCTTAAGTCTTATGCTTCCTCCAAGGAGCTAAGGGTGGCAAATGTGCTCTATGTCCTTCTACTCCCAACGAGGTCACACAGTGGGCTTCACTGAATGCACACCCACCCAAAGTCCAACCCACACACACCACACGGGCTTTCATTTCAGTAAACCTGTTACAGCTACTGGTTAGTATTTCTCTCTGTTCCTCTTTTCTTATTTCATTTACCTATCTAGCTCCATTTTTAGTGACAACTTGTGTTTCAGATCCTTTCCCCCCACTCTTTTAATTTATCATTACAAAAGCCTTACACGACAGGTGCCCCCAGTTCTTTCAAAAAGATACCCAGTTTGTGAATATCCACCCCACACAGCCAGAGAACTTTAATTATTAAGCAGCACAGAAGTGATGTAAATAATTTTTAAAAAATCAATCTAGTCCCCAGATTAAAGGTTGCTTCTAAACATGGCTTTTATCTTGCCATCACCCTGCCTCACACACAGAATTTTATGGGGCATCCAAACAATGCGCAAAAAACAAGATCCCATCAGCCTGCCCTGCCCTCTATTTCTCACCCTGCTTTTTGTACCATCTTGCCTGATGAAGAGATCTAAAAGCTTGCTCATTTTGGGGGCGATCTTTGAGTTGGCCTAATAAGGGTATTATACTATATGGATTTTGGAATATAACCACCACCATAATCGTCATTATATTTTTGTAAGCCACCCTAGGAATATTTTATTATTATATTTACATCCTGGCTTTTTTCCTCTTGCAAAGAACCCAAGGCGGCTTACATAATCCTCCTCCTCCTCTCCATTTTATCTAACCCTGTGAGGTAGGTTAGGCTGAGTCAGTGACTGGCCCCAAGTCACCCAGTGAGCTTCATGGCCAAGTGGGGACTTGAACCCGGGTCTCCTGAGTCCCAGTCCAACACTCTAACCACTATATCACACTGGCTCTTTGACTGAAGGACAATACAAAAATACTTCAGTAATTATTATTATTTTCATTTTATTTATTTATTTATTTTATAAGTTTATGTTATAACTTATAACAAATAAAACAACAAAGCAATATGGACTAGTACCATTTTCCTTGCCTGATTCTTTATTTTAGGCTAGCGACCATCACCGCATCTGCGGTGATCTCAGTATCTAGCTTAGGATGCTGCTGCTGCTGCTGCTGCTGCTGCCACCGCTTTCCCCCCGTTGCCTCCAAGCTCCCCGTAGCGGCCCCCCACTCCATACCCCGCCGGCGCCGCTCTCACCTTCGCATTTGCTGGGCAGCTTGACCCAATCGCCGTCTTCGGCGACGGCTCCCGCCAGCCCAGGCTCCGGCGCGAGCAGCAGGGCCGCCCAGAGCGCCACGAGGGGACCCCACGAAGCCATGGGGTGCCCCGAAGGAGGCTGCCACGCCGCCAGAGCCCCGACGCGCACTCAGCCACAACTTCCTCCGCCCTGCGCTTCCGGGAACCTCCCCCTCTCTCCGAGGGTAACTATGACAACCCGAAGTGCCGGCCTATCGCAGCCATGAGCGTGTCACGCTCAGGCCAACGGGTAGACAGGAGGCTCCGGTCCCTTCAGTTGTCGGACAATCAGAAATTCACAGAGTTCTCCCGATTCTCCAATCAGAAGCGCGGCAAGCTATTTTCGCCCACCTCATCCAATTGGAATGCTGCTCACGCTGTCTTGTGATTGGTGCTCCGGCCTGGCATGCTCAGCCCATTCATTACAAAAGGGTATTCACAAATTATGTATGGGTAAAGCTCTTGCTTTTCTTATTAGACCCAGTGCGGGTTGTACAGAGTAATCGGGTTGGGTGTGGGTCTCCGTAATGTGCTTAGATCGTCCGTTTCTCCAATTCCGAAGGATAAATTATACCCAATGTAATAATATATTATAATAGTTTATATTACACATTATGTATATTATAACTATTAAGTAATAATGTATCTTACAATAACGTAAAATATATTTAAATATTATTGCAGTGCACATGTATAATGTAATAGTAGTAAATATTGTTACTGCACACCTTCTGCTTGTGTATTCAGGAACAGTGCCCAAACTGGGAGCAGAAATGGACTGGTCACCATACTCAGTTAATCAGTACTGATTATCCAAGTTGGATACTCAAGTTATCCAACTTGGTGCTCTCCAGATGTGTTGGACTGCAGCTCCCATAAATCCCAGCCACAATTCATATTAAGGTTTGCTGGAGACATTTTGCTGCCTGAGGTGGAGCAGCAAACGGTGCCCCCTGTTCCCAGGCAAGGTGCAGACTCCAAAATAAGCCAAGTTATTTTAGCACCTCTCCTCCTCCCTAAAAACATCATAATAAATTAAATAACTAACCATTTGCTGTCTTTTCAAGACACCCCAAATCAGTTGCCTGAGGCAGTCGCCTCACTCTGCCTGCAGGATGGCATCCGGCCCCACTTCAAGCGCTGTGTAATAAGTCCTGCTGAGTTCTATGGGATTTGCTCCCAGGTAAGTGTGTTTAGGTTTGTAGCCTTATGTTACAGCAAAGAGAGTCTTGTGAAACCTTAAGGACGAACAGATTTATTGTAAACTGTGGGCTATGAAAACTTATGCCACAATAAATGGCTTCGCACCAAGGAAGGCTTCCCTCCACCCATGTAAACAGCACCTTCAAGGGGCTATTTTCATCAGGGCTGCTGCATGTGGGAAAATATTAAACTCCTCCCCCCCCCTGCTCCCACAGTCCTGATCCTGCTCATCCCACGCATCTATTTTCATTTTAAAAAGACATTGACATGAATTGTGTTCACACAATAGCTCAGATAGTTTGGCCCTTTTGTTTTTGAGGTGCCACAGGTCTCTTTTTGATGTCTCCGTGTTCAGGTGAATGTGTCATAGGGCTAATTTACATATGTGTGGTATTTCATAATATCACTGTGGCTGCAAACATACACACACACTGGAGAATAAGAACCATTGAGTTCAATGGGACATGTGTAAACATGCTTAGGATTACATTGTTGGTCTCCTATCACATTATAATACTTAACATTGTATAGCATTTTATGTACATTACTTATGTACATTATAATGTATGTTATGTACATTGCGCTCTTTCTGGCGCCAGGTGAAGACCTTCCTATTTTCCCAGGAATTTTAGTCTTTCAGTTTTTGTTGTTTTAAACCCTTGACTGTATTTTACATCTTTGCATTGCTGCTAGATTTTACTTCGGCTTTTACTTCTCTTTTAAACTGTAGTTTTAAACTTTTATAGTGTATTTTATGTTGTATTTTATGGTTTTAATTGTTGTGAACCACCCAGAGAGCTTTGACTATTGGGCGGTATAGAAATGTAATAAATAAAATTATCTGGTTATAATCCTTAAGGTAAGCCAGTATTATCTCCCATATTGCAGATGGGGAGACTAAGGCTGAGAGAGATTGGCCCACCTAGTGATTCCATGGCACAGGTAAGATTTGAACTGGGGACTTCCTGATTTGCAGCTCAGTCTCTTAGCCACTATGCTACAGATGCAGAAGCATACAGAAGGATGCTACAGATGATAAACACAGGAACCTAGGGTTGTCAGACCCCAACCTAGAGAACCTTCCTGCTCCCAAGACATTATTGTTGCACTCAGTAAGTTTTTTATTAAGACAAAGTCATAACAATTGTAAAACGATAAAAGTAAAATGCATGTACAGTCCAATGAGTCACAGTGTCATGTTCTGTATTCAAAAGTTTGATATGCTTTGGCTGCTCTACAAGCAAGAAACAGATATTTTACTATATCCATATGTCTGTGTACTAACAATGCAGGAGAAAACTCAGCCACAATAGCTCCCACCCCGTGTCTCCCTGGGTTTGTTCACCCATCCTCCTACCCACACCTGCTGTGGTCAAAACTGAGCCCGGCTTGCTAAAGATGAAGTGAGGAGATATGAAAGATTTGCCTGTGCTGTTCATTCTGTGATGGCTGTTTCACATGGCCAGGGTGTCACATGATACTGCAGATGCTGAGTGGTGAAGATGCATGTGTGAACCTTTTGGCTTCTCATGCAGTCAATCATTTTCTGCCGAAGGGCTCTCCCCAGGTCCTCTCCCCCTACTGCAGTAAAAGGAGCGCTTCAGCATTCCCTCACAGAGATGACTACCAGTTGTACGATTGAACACATCGGAAACAAGACTATAAACCAGGATAATTCATGTGGGAGTATCCAACAGCTATAACTGAGAGATAAGCAAGCTTCTTAGGATATCACATTCCTCGTACACAAGGCTATCGAATGGGGACACAAGCCTGGTTATCGATGTGGATTTGTGTACTGCTGCCACAACCCAGAGGTCTCACTTTGTCGTGGGGTACTGTACTTCCAAATGAAGCTTTTATCCAGACTTCCCCAACTTGCACCCTCCAGATGAGACAGACTACAAGTCCCATCTGGATGGGGATGATGGGGCATGTAGTCCATCACATCAGAAGGGCGCCAGGTTGGGGAAGGTTGCTTTTATCATTTATCCCCCCCACCCCTCATCCACAAACTTTTATAGCAGGGCAGCCAGGGGATGTCCAGGCGGCGTTGCCGTCATCTTGTAACCCTCCCATGCTTTTCCACCTCTGCTTCCATCTTTTTTCTTTCCACAAAAAGTCCATTAAGAAGGGAAAGCTGCACAACGTCTTTTGATTGGTAGTATCAGGAGCCCTCCGTCTGGAAGCACTCCTGGTCCGATTACTTATCAGCACCAAAGGAAGGAACGAAATAGAAGGCCACAGCAGAGACTGCTCAGCAGGAATCCCGAACCCTGCTTCTCAGCCTCCGTTCAACTCAGCACTGGAGGCTAGTTGTCCAAATGTAGAATTCCATCTTCTCCAGGATGCATATTTGGCTTCACATATACTGTAGATTTCCTTCTTTTCATTCAGATGTGCCGAAGTTAACCTTTTCCCCAGTCCACTGCTATCCATAGTAATAATTTACTGGGACAGAACCAGCTCTGACTCTGTGTGGATGAACTGCAGGACAGTTAGATGCCTCCAGATGTGACGGGACGTCTTCTCTGAAAGGAGATGGAACATTATGAACAGGCTGGGAGGAGAGGAATGCATTACGGTACTCATTACCTTTGCATCATCTCCTACCCTTCCTCCAAGTTGCTCAGGGAGGTGTGTGTGTGTGTGTGTGTGTGTGTGTGTGTGTGTGTAGTTCTTCCATTTTAACCGAACACTATGTGAGGAAGACGGTTCAAGGCTGAGTGCATTGCTGCAATTCTGCATAGCCACACAGATTGACCTGCTTTGCATGTAATGCCAATTCATGGATTAAACAACCCATGAATTGGTGGGGTTGCACTGGGGCGAGCACGCTGCCTCCCACCCACTTGCCACTTCCACTTTAAATCAGCTTTCATCAACAAGGCTACCAATGGCTACTAGCCTGGATGGCTATATGCTACCTCCAGTATCAAAGGCAGTATGCCTATGTACTCCAGTTGCTGGGGAACATGGGCAGGAGAGTGCTGTTGCACTCATGTCCTACTTGTGCATTTCCTGTGGGCGGCTGGTTGACCACTGTGTGAACAGAATGCTGGACTAGATGGACCCTTGGTCTGATCCAGCAGGGCTGTTCTTATGTTAACCCAGGGACGCTCCATTCCTGAATTGATTGAAGTTTGACTGATTTAGCATAGGCCTCTGTGAATTAGGCTAAGAAAAGGTGACTTGCCCAAGGCCACCCAGTTTGGCAGTGCTTGAATTACAAGGAGTGGGAGGGATGTTGTAGATTTTTTAAAAAGGGCTCCCTTACTTACCTTTCCTCCCATAATAGAAGCACTCCCCAAGACTGTGTAATTACTACACAGGTTTCCCCAGACTGGCTCTCAAGTTACATTGCTATGCGCTTCTAGTCTCATGGATTTAAATGAGTCTTACTTCTAGGTAGGTAAGTGGGTATAGGACTGCAGCTTCAGCAGAAGTCTGTGAGCATCTCCCTGTTTGCCACAAACCTCATATTCTCAATCTTCTCCAAAACAGTTACTTTCCTCAGAATTTGGAAGCACTGAATATCCAATTACACTTTGCATGAATTCTGATCATGATTTAGGCAGCAACAAAGAATCAACCAGACATCCTAGTGAAACTACCATACTAGGGACCCCGCACTACTAACTATGACTGCATTTGCACAAATCACCCAGGTCATGGGTGCATGAGAGTGAACAGCAGCAGGGAATGGGATACACTATTTTGATTCTGTTCTTTTGCACACACATCCTGTCATAGAATGATAGAATTTTAGAGTTAGGAAGGGAACTTGGAGGTGATTTTGCTGAACCCCTTGCTCACTAAAGGAACCTTGCATCTATAGCAGCCTTCCCCAACTTGGTGCCCTCCAGATGATTTGGACTTCCAACTCCCACCAGCACCAGCCAGCATGGCCAATGCATGGGAATGCTGAGAGTTGTAGTCCAAAACATCTGGATTATACAAAGTTGGAGAAGGCTGATCTACAGCATCCTTAACAGATGGCCATCCAGCCTCTACTTAAATGCTGCCGGTGAAAGAGAGCCCACCACCTCCTGAGATGGATCCTCTGAAGCATTTGGTACATTCTTGTTAACAAATTGTCTTTATTAGCAGCTATTTCATCTCCTTGCTTCCTTGTTTGGAGGTTGTGTATTTTAACCACATGTTGCCCACTGAGATTAGGCTTACTTCCTGTAAAGAATGCAGCAGGTCATCAAGACGTCGAACAGGAGAAACTTGAACAGCAAAATTCTGATGGCCAAAAGAAGCAGGACCTGTGAGCGGCTGTGTAGAACCTCTGCGGACAACGCCTGGTCCTGGTCCTGGGCTGCCACAAAAAAAGAAAAAACAATGCAGAGCGATTGCACAGCAGAACAAAATCCACAGACATGTATGCGCTCTCTCTTGGTCAGGGTTGGCCCAAAGCATTTTGCTGCCTGAGGCGAAGAACAAGAGGACTGGCAGAAAAGCAACAAAAGAACAAGCAAGCCTTACTGTGCTTGCTTATGAGAGGCAGGATACCAATAATTTAAAATGAACGAATGGTCTCCTAAAACAGCCTTCCCCAACCTGGTGCTTTCCATATGTGTTGGACTACAACCCCCATCACGCTCAGCCAGCATGGCCAATAGCTATGCCGGCTGAGGGTGATGGTAGTTGTAGTCCAACACATATGGGAAAACACCAGGTTGCGGAAGACTGTCTTTGGTGCTTCCTGTTCCATCTACAAAAGCTGACTAGACTGTCAGTTGAATCTTTCTTCAGTGCTGGCTGTAGGTGCCACACAGCTCTCTCCTCTAACCCCTTGCTGCCGCCTCCCAGCATCTGCTGCCTGAGGCGATTGACTCATGCAGCCTAATGGTAGGGCTGGCTCTGCTCCCCCTGGTACCCTGGGTACAAGCTAGCCCTGCTGCTCCCCAAATTGGCATGATCATGTTTTCTTCTGGATGCCAAGCCCACTTTCTGAATCCGGCCGTGCTAAGCTGCAAGCGAGCGTCTCTCAACTGTTATAGCAGCATTACCGATATTCCTTGACAAGCCACAGCAGTGCCTGCCGTGAATCCAGAGCCTTTCAATATGCATAAGAAGCATTAGGAGGGATCACTGCCCCAAAGGTGACTGACTTTACCCCAGCTCCGCACCACACAACACTTCATGTTAAATTGTTGTAAACCCAACAAAAAAGGTACTGAAGTTAGACAACCGGATGGTGTAGCAGGAGCATATAGACCTAGTTCACCTTCCTGATACATCACTGGCCACATCAAAACCCTGTCATTTTAAAAAGATGGAAGAGTAGCCTGGAAATTGTGCTACTCTTCCATTCTTCAGGAAAAATCCAGGCTTTCTGGATGCTTCCAGTTCCATCTTTTTCCTTACCATAAAAAATCCATTACAGAGAAAAAGACAGAATAGCTGCACAACTTCTAACTGGAATGCTAGGACCCCTCCATCTGGAAGCACCCCTGCTGGGTGAAAATATTGGATGATGGCATCCTGTGGATGTCCCGTAAACAGTCAGTGAATGAAACATGGCGATTCCACAGTAAATGCCTAGTGTGGAAACACCCTGGAAAGAAGGAAGGATTACCGCTCTTACCTCCTTGGTTTCCATCCAGGCATGGATCTCCCATATTTTCTTCTATAAAACAAAACAAATATTTAGAGAAGACATTAGAGAGGGAAGATGGGTAAAAACTCCTGCTTTGTTACAAGCCTTTGTTTTGTTGCATCCTGCTGCATTCCGAGTATTTAAAGCTAAGGTGCTGCCACAATTGCTGTATGGAATTCTAGTGTGGATTTTGGGGTTCTCTTCCGCTTTGGAACAAATACTTTCATCTTTTTTGCGCCAACTCTTTGGTGTACCCAACTGTGTAAAACTTGCTTATGCAGCTTCTGAATTAGGTTATGTGTCCCTTCTTCAGAAAGACAATTATATCAGTCAGTGGTCTAAAGCTATCACAGATAAATTACAGATACTGGGTTTTTCTGATGCCTTTCTTTCTACCCAAAATACTTTGCAAGCAAAATCTATTCTTGCACTTCGGATTAAAGACATTGATACCCAGTATTCCCTATCTGCTGCCCACACCACTTGTTCCCCAATTCACTTGGGTCTGATATTTGATATTAAGAGCTGTGCAAAATATCTTGAAAATCTGACTGTTCCCAAATATCGGATAGTTTTCTCAAAAGCTAGGTTTAATGCAATTCCATCTGCTGTATTGGATGGTCGCTTCCAGGGAATTCCCTATGCAAATAGTCTCTGCTCATGTGGAGATGAAGTGGTAGAGTCTCTATCCCATGTACTTCTTTTTTGCAACTTCATAGAGACGAACGACTGAGACTTATTGCACCTATCCTAAATAAATTCCCTGGAAGATAATCTGACTGGTATGTGATCCATTTACTGATAGGTGCTAACAAATATATAACAGAGATTGTTGCAAAGTTTTTATATTCAGCTGTTAAAATTCGTAAGACCATCCATCAGTCTCATGAGGTAAGAACTACTTAACAATATTCTACCATACTGTATAGGTTTAGGTTTTAAATATTTTAAATGGTAGTATGCTTTTGATTTATGTATTCTATTTTAAAGATCATCCTGTGTTTTAAATACGGTAGTCTGTGAATATATAATAAAATGATGAGGATGATATTATTAATTTTATTACGGAATACCCAAATTGTTCTGCTGTTATAATTTATAATCACTGTTTTAATAACTCTTTTAACAATAACTGTTCTAAAAACTGTTTTTTAATGTATTATTCATTGTTTTAATACCTTTTTTTTTTTAACAATTGTTTAAATACTTGTTTTTATGTATTAAGGGTCTGTGGACTAAATAAACTTGAGATTGATTGTAAGTTTCCAAATTATTAAACTTATTGATTTGCGATGCCTGGAATTTGTGCATGAGCATCCTAATTTTTTTCTTGCATTTGGGGACATCTATATAAATGCATCTCATTGGCTAGGAGAGTGCAGGCTCTGCAACTGGTACATATAACCCTGGAGGAGGGCAAGGATTATATGTGCAAACCAAGAGCTAGATGCAGGAAATTCCTATGGCCTGTTTATGGTTCTGTTGTAATTGGATTTTGTTTTTCACTGTAATTTTAGTGCACTGAATTGTAGTTTTGTTTTTATTTGGACATTTTATTTTCTCAGTTTGTAAGTCCCTCCACTGAACTTTCTCCATCAGCAGCCATTTCACCTGGTCACATCTGAGGGAATGATGAGACAGCGAGGCCCCTTCTGTCGGCCTGGCTAGGATCAACAGCCATTTAGCTCCGCATTTCCCAGAACTGTCTCGTGGAGGGCTTTTCTACACAAGGCATTTATTGTGCTGCTGTTAATTGTTGTATCTACTTTCAGTCTCATTGCAGCATTGAGATCCGAGCTCTACACAAAGAGCTCTTCCTTTCCTGCTTTTCTGCTACACAACCTCTAGGTGGCACTGTGCTCTAGCAGAATAGCAGGAGATAGAGCGCCATTTTCCCCGTTGTAATTTAATAGCTCATTTTCCCCATTCGAAAAAACAGCAACGGGAAAGTGCTCTGAAAAAACAGACGTGAAACTGGAGGATCATGATGTCATCTAAAGAACCATGTATGAGTAAGGAATCTCGAGTGCACAATAAATGCCTCCTGTAGAAAAGGCCACACTGGCCAGTATACCTAAATTTGCTTATTTGCCCCTTTTCTTCTTGTCCCCTTTGTATCATGTCTATCAAATTGTGTCATTATTTTAAACTACTCACACCCACCCACACCCCCACCCCACACACACACCAAGTTGACCCCTGAGATCTTCAGAAGAGGCCCTATTGGTCATTCTACGACCAACAGAGTGTCACCATGTAACAGCATGTAAGCAGGCCTTGGTAGTGGCACCCACCCTCTGGAACACCCTCTGATGCATTGCTTGAGAGGCAGAAAGTGTGGCAAGATTTAAACGCCTCTTGAAGACTTATTTGTTTACACGGGCTTTCCCTGACTTGTAATGGGCTATGACACTGCTCTATTTTATCGTTTGTTATTTATTTATTTATTTATGTTGTTCTTTCATGGTTTTTATGTTGGTTTAATACTGTATTTTATATATATCTATATATACAGTAAAACCTTGGATTGCAAGTAACTTGGTCTGCAAGTGTTTTGCAAGACAAGCAAATTTTTAAAATAAATTTTAACTTGATAAACAAGCAACGTCTTGCAATACAAGTACTGTAGTACGGTCAAGAAAAATGAAGACTTTACACTATCATTCTTTATTGCAGCTTAAATTAAAAATATGTGGGGAATTTAAAAATTATGGGGAATTTCGCTTTGATATACAAGTGCTTTGGATTACAAGCACGTTTCTGGAACGAATTATGCTTGCAATCCAAGGTATTACTGTATAGATATATATTGTGAACCGCTTAGAGACTTTAGGGTATGAAGCAATATAAAAGCAGAATGAATGAATGAATAAATGAATAAATCCTGGCTTGAGTTGACTGGTAGAAAAGCAACAAACACTCAAGCAAGCCTTACTGAGCATATGAAAGGCAGGATACCAATCATTTAAAATTAATTCATTAATTAATGATCTCCTAAAACAGCCTTCCCCAACCTGGTGCTTTCCATATGTGTTGGACTACAATCCCCATCGTGCTCAGCCAGCATAGCCAATGGTTGTGCTGGCTGAGGGTGAAGGGGGTTGTAGTCCAACACATGGAAAATGTCAGGTTGGAGAAGACTGTCCTAAAGATATATCTTTTTTAAAATAATATAATCAATGCTTTTATCCCTTTGGTAAATACCAGCGATTTGAAGAGAGGTGTTGCTCCATGCCCTCGAGGTTTGGTTTTGTGCCACATAGCAAGCGACAGTCTCCCATGACTCAAATTCTTTGGTGCTGATGGAGATTTGAGAGACTGTGCTGAAAGTGCCATCTTCTTCCTTGGAAATCCCATAGTTGAAGGACTCCAGCAGGCTCCCGTTTCCATTGGAAAACCAAACAGTGTCCAATGCGTCCTCCGAGAGGTCACTCACCAGACATATGACCAGTGTCTTCCTTTCGCCATTGACTACCACATGGAGTGGTGGTGCCAACGTTGGGAATAAGCTCAAAGAGCAGCTACCTGCTGACAAAAGAAACGGTTCATTATGAAGGTGCAGGCATGAAGTGCAAAGCACATGCTAGCACAAAATTACAGGGCTACTGTAGAGCTACTGATTTTCCGTACATCAGTGAATTTCTTTGAGATCTTCTCTCTCGATGGGGTCTGGCTTGGGAGGTGTTACGTCTTTGTGATCTCTTCCCAGAAAACGGGGATTCCCACAGTTTCTTTCTAATTCAGTAATGGCATAATCCTGTGCAAGTTTAGACAGAAAGCATGGGTGGCTGGGGCATGCTGGGAGTTGTAGGACTTTTTTCCGTCTAAATGTGCATAGGATTGCACCCTTAGGCTTCTGCCTAGAACGGCCTTCCCCAACTTGGTGTCCTCCAGAAGCTTGGACTAAAACTCCCATCATCCCCAGCCAGCATGGCCAACAGCCACTGGGGAGGACTGACATTGTAGTCCAACGCATATCGAGGGCACCAGGTTGGGGAAGCCTGGGCTGGAAGAGACCACGATGGTGGCCATGTGAAGCAAGACTGTTTTAGCACAACATCATATGAGGGGGGCTGGGAAGGCAAAATTATGTGTTTATTTATACCATTTCTGTACCACCTTTCTGGAAAAACCAATCAAGGCAACTTGCAAAAAATACCAACACCCCCCCCCCCAAATCATGAACAAAGAAAGACAGTAAAACCTTAAAAACCATAACAACAATTTAGAAAGCCAGACTGAAAAGATGGGCCTTGGCTCCCTTCCTGAATGCAGAGAGAGAGGGGATCAATCCCAGCTCCACAGGGAGAAAGCCCTTTCTTGAATGCTCGACAAGCAGGCTTCTGTAAGCAAGGATGCCTTCAAAAGGACCTCTCCTGCTGTTCTTAGTAACTGAGCAGGTTCATAGTGAGAAGGATGGTCCCTCAGATAGCCAGGCTTCAGAGAAATGCAACCTTAGAGAAGCAAACTATGGTGGCTGAGGGACAGTGTGGTGCAGTTGATATAGAGTCTTAGATCTGATAATAGACAGTAAACCCACCTCACGGTTAACTCCTTCTTCACCCAGACACTTGGCAGGTGACCAGGGGACAGCAGCTCCTTCCTTTTGGCTGGGTTCAGACAACATGATAACCCACACTCAAAGGTTGAGTATGGGTTGAGTGTGGGTTGTCGTCGACCATGGGTTGTTGTTGAAACATGGGTTATCGTGTTGTCTGAACCCAGCTGTGCTAACAAACCATGGCTTGTTAACCACAAACAACCCAGTGTGGCGTAGTGGTGAGAGTGTTGGACTGGGACTCGGGAGATCCAGGTTCTATTCCCTGCTCGGCCATGAAACTCACTGGGTGACTTGGGGTCAGTCACTGACTCTCAGCCTAACCTACCTCACAGGGTTGTTGTGAGGATAAAATGGAGAGGAGGAAGATTATGTAAACCACCTTGGGTTCCTTGCAGGAAAAATGGCGGGGTATAAATATAATAAATAAATAAACCCATAAAGAGAACCCAAGGTTTGCCGTTGGGTTGTGAACTGTGGGTTGTTCACCATGGTTTGTTAGCGTGGCTGGGTTCAGAGAACACAATAACCCACGTTTCAACAACAACCCACGGTTTAATAACAACCCACACTCAACTCATACTGAACCCGAGTGTAGGTTATCGTGTTGTCTGAACGCAGCCTTTGCCACTGTTGTTGCCACCCATTCACTTGCTTTGCTCACATGGTGGTGAAAACGTTTGAAAACATGCAAGCAATGGCTACAAACAGCTCCACCAAACAGATGGCGTTCTTCTGAGACCGGAAACCCATTCCCGGTCCATCTGACTAGCTTGTTTCTCTTACTGGAACAGGTGTGTTTGTGACTCACCTGACCAAGAGAGAAAACAGAGGCTGTATGGAGAGACCCCACTCAGCAACAGATGTATGATTCCCAGCTGAGTGTTCTGGGCTTCAAGAATAATTGATATGGGTTGTGGCCTCTGAAACACAAGCTAAATAACACACAGGGCTTCTCTACATGAGGCTTTTAACCCACCACATTACCAAGGCTTCCGCTTCCAAATTCTTTGTGGGATTAAGATCGGCTCCTTTACACATGCTTTCCCCCCGTTTTTTTAAATTTTCTCCGCCTATCTATATGTTCCATTACATGACCACAAGGTGGCGCTGCAGTATAGCGGAATTGCAAAAATACACAAGTGTCTCATTCCAGTTCATTCTGCCATTTCCAGATGATACTACACTTTCCTCGCTCTAAAAAAAAAAGCCGCGGAAATGCTTGGAAAGCATGGGAGAGGCCCTGAAGGATGATGATGTCATGTAAAGCACCTCTAAACTACCGTGAGTGATGAATCATGAGCACACAATAAATGCCCTGTGTAGAGAAGCTCAAAGTGGTACCACGAAATATAAATTTATTGCTCAGACAGTATTAGAGAATAACAACACTTTGCAATGATGAAACAAGCCAACACATACACATACACATTACTATATACAATGCAATTAGGATGATTAGAAACATAACAGAAATAGTGGCTAGCATATTTCTTAGTAAAATTATACAGTAATACCTTGGATTGCAAGCATAGTTCATTCTGGAACCGTGCTTGTAATCCAAAACACTCTTATATCAAAGCGAGTCTCTGGCAGGCGTGAGCAGGGCCGATTTCGGCCTGCTACGCCCGCTTGAGGCGAGCGGTTACATCCCTACACTACTTGTATTGCAAGATGTCGCTTGTTTATCAAGTCAAAATTTATTTTAAAAAATTGCTTGTCTTGCAAAACGCTCTCAGACCAAGTTACTTGCAATCCAAGGTATTACTGTAGTTTTATTCCGGTAAACCAACAAAGCAGTCCTCGTTAAGCTTTTATAATTAGTTACCTATCTGGCAGGCCTGGTTGGCAGAGCTTAGAAAATCATTGTTTGGTAGGCTTCTTGTTCTCCCAGGATCTCTGGTCAAGCATGTCAAAATCTTACTACTGATAACATTGTACCTAGCAATAGCTCTAGTTCCTTCATCTTAATCGCATCAAAGCACTCTTCGGACTTAGTCATAGCTTCTGCTCATGACCTCAGGAGGGCCTCTCCGTAACGCAGCCAGGTTTACAGCTTACTTCAGAAGCACCCTTGTAAAGGTTCATCTCCTCATGAGATCATGAGCTTTTACTTCCAGGAATTAACCAGCCCACCCGTGGCAACCTTCTTTGCCCCAATTCAAGAACACATTTTTGTACTTAAAGCTAGTTTATAGCATGCATAGCTAATCATGCTATCCTTACAGTTAGCATACACAGATTATTATGAACAGCACTCCTATGAAATACAATGGATTTTTAAAATCAACATTATATGTTACATTCATACTGTGGGACACCCCTAATTTGCATAGCTACTTGACATACACAAATTCACACAGACATATAAATTCGGCACACACACACACACGCCCGGTTCAGACTGAAGCTGCAAAATACTCCAGATTGCATGCAAAATACTCCAAATTAAGCAAAATACGTTGACATACGTTAGAATGATATGCATCACTTATTCTGAGTGCACTGTTTGCATTTGGACCTTTGTGTTGTTTATTGTGAAGAAAATGAAAAATCCAATCTGATTTGCCTTGAGGGGTGTCTACAATGATGTGGTGAAGAATTTCCCTTTTATCCTGTGGGACAAATGTTAATACCAGCCCCCAAATCCTGTCTTTTAAAAATTTTATTTTATTCTTTGAAAAACTTGCATACCTCCCGTCTACCATTTTTCCAGAACTGTTTACATAACAGCCCTGTTACGAAGATGAAAAAAAAAACTGATATGAAACCCGCCCTACAAGGTTGTACAAGTCAGCAGGGGTGCCATTTCTGAGATGGGGGCAAAGAGCGTTTGGAGGCTGCGCATATCTTCATAGCAAAGTTCAAAGGCCTGCTCTTGGATCCACTCAAGATTAAATTGCCAAAAGCTGAATGTACTTTAAGAACATTTGTTTTATTTATTTATTTATTTATTACATTTATACCCCGCCTTTTTTCCTACAAGGAACTTTTCATATCTCCTAATAATAACCAAAGATATAAGTACACCTGAGGAATAATTCCATCTTTCCAGATACGGGGTGGAGTGATTCTCCCCCCCCCCAACCCCAACAAGTGAGCAAGGAAGGACATTTTACTCACAGGTAAGAAGCTGGAGTGCTGTGCTGGTCAGTAGGTGCATGAGTAGCCTCCATGCCAATTTAACATCGGGAGGCATCTTTTGAGGAGCAGGAACACTAACAGAGAGCATGCGGATAGACAGACGGTGTACCAACCCCATCTCTCTGCATTTCTTCCTCTCTGACCTCAGTTCCCCTTTCCCATGGCTAACCGTTGCACAGGTGCTCTCCAGTAAACCACTGAGCTTTGTTGTTGTTCCTTTTTTAAAGGGCGCTCTCTTGTAAAAAATATTTTAAAGGTGGCTGGGCCGTGTGTAAGGTGGCCACTTACACATTGCCCAAAAAGAGGACCCAGATTTGCATGTGCTCATTTTGTATCTATAGGTGCTAATTTAAGAGATAATTATTATAATTTAAATAGAAATACAACCCATCTCACCATCATGGGGAAGACTGTGGCCCGGTGGCCTGTGCGCTGCCCAGGGCTAGTTGTTGACTGGCAACTTCAAGGCCCGGCCCTCTTCTCCCTTCTTATTCAACACCTGCGATAGTTTAGCTTAGAAGAGAGGCAAGTAAGGGTAGACATAATAGACGTGTACAAAAATTATGCATGGTGTGGAGAAAGTGGAGAGGGAGACATTTTTCTCCCTCTCCCATAATACTAGAACCCAAGCTGATTGGTGAGATTCAGGTGAGATAAAAGGAAGGACTTCTTCACACAGAGTATAGTTAAACTTCCACAAGGTGTAGTGATGGTCACCACTTTGGATGGCTTTAAAAGGGGATCGGACAAATTCATGCAGGAGAAGGCTATCGATGGATACTAGTCCCGATGGCTACATGCTACTTCTAGTATCAGAGGCAGGACACCTATGTACACCAGTTGCTGGGGAACATGGGCGGGGGGAGGGATGCTGTTGCACTCATGTCCTGCTGCTTGTGGGTGGCCATCACTACATCTTGTGGAAGTGAATTCCATAGTTTAAGTATGTGCCATGTGAAGAAGCCCTTCCTTTTATCTGTCTTGACCCTCCCACCAATCAGCTTCATGGGATGACCCCAGGTGAGGGAGAAAAATGTCTCCCTGTCCACTTTCTCCACACCATGCATAATTTTGTACACCTCTACCATGTCTCCCCTTACTCACCCTTTTTCTAAGCTAATCAATCCCAGAGTTTGTAAACTTTCCTCATAGGGGATTTGCTCCAGCCCCTTGATCATTTCAGTTGCCCTTTTTCTCCTGCCCTTTCCCCAACTCTACAATATCCTTTTTTAGGTGTGGTGACCAGAACTGTATACAGTATCCCATAGTGTGGTTGCACCATAGATTTGTGTAAGGGCAGTATGATATTGGCAATTTTATTTTCAATTCCTTTCCTAATTATGCCTAACATGGAGTTTGCCTTTTTCACAGCACACACACTGCGTTGACATTTTCATTGAACTGTACAAGTTGCAGAATTCCACTTTTGGTTCCAAATTTTAAATCTTTTTAGCATAGAGCACACAGAGCCCTAGGCATGCACTTTAGGGTGCAATCTTATGCATGTTTAGAGAGAGGGAAAAGTCCTACAACTCCCAGCACAGGTGGCTGGGGGTATGCTAGGAATTCTAGGACTTTTTTTCTGTCTAAATATTCATAGGATTGTGCCCTTCTGACCTCGGAGTGCCCTCCCTCTGCCCTCACAGCTGGCGTGGTGGTTCTTTCTGCGCTAGCTATGGCTCCGAGGTCAGAAGACTGACCTCGGAGCTGGTGTTGAGTGGGTGTTCTCTGGGGTGGGCAGGGCAGGAGAGAGGCTCCGCCAGCATATGAAGTATCCTAGCGGTGTCTCAGCCTGTCCTCCTTGTGAGCTGTGTGGCAAAAGACTTACCGGTACATGGCTGAAATCGGCCGTCTAAGTCTTTTGTAGGGCAAGGGAAGTGCAAGGGCAATCCTTGCCTCCGCGCTCCCCCCGCCCTCCATGGGATGTCCGTAAACGTCCCAGTTCAGAGGGTTACGGGAGGCCACATGGGATCGCACTGCCTGTCAACTAACATTTCACGAAGTTCACACAAATTAATCAACTAGGATAGCTGGAAACACGTGCTTTGATTTCTGCCAAGTCCACAGTGAGGAAAAGCAGGTTCCAAAACAAAAACAAAAAGGAGGGTGCACGAGCGAATCACGTCTCTCTCCCTCAAGGGATGCATACACACATGCTGGGCCCATAGCCAGGGCTGGGCTGGGCGGCCTGCCCACCCCCACTTTCTCTGCCCCCCAAATTTTTTTTTTAACTATCAGATTTTATTTATTTATTTATTTAATTGCAGTATTTGTATACTGCTCCATATCTAAGCAGATTTCGGAGCGGTGAACCATAAGAAGAAGAAAAAACATAAAAGAATAAATACAACGCATAGAAAACAACTCGCAAGGGAGGCTGGTGACTCCTGTCAGTGGGGCTCCTCATCCATTGCAGTTTTTATTCTGAGCTCCATAGGGGCTATCCATGGTGAATGTTCGAGGGTAAGGGTCTTCTGGGTCGTTCCATGGTCAACTGTCCGGTTAGTAAACTTTTTTGTATTTCTGGCTTTGGTTTTCCAAAAGAAACAAAGAACTTAAAACTCAGAAACTATCTAACATAGAGGGCTCTGTTACATATGTGCAAAATAGAATCAAAGCAATCAATCAGTATGAGAAATAAAGACTGCCTCGGTCGGATAAAGTAGAAGAAATTCTGGCCATGGATGGAGGAATCTACACCACCAATTATGTGACAGACGGATGGACACTGAAAGACCTCAAATGTAGATAAGGAATTATGCCAATGTATTAGTTTAAGTTAGTGTAGATCTGTAACTGTATTAGTTAGAAAATCTTGAAATCTTGAAATTTGGGTGGCGAATTTGTAACGCGTTTTCACGGCGGGTTGTACAGAATATTGTTTTTAGTAGTATGATTTATTTATAATAAAAAAAATCTGGATTGAAGCGAAAAAAGACAACCTTAAGATGATGTGGGAAATGGAATTTGAGGAGGAGATATCAAATGCGGGGTGGAGAAATATTTGGGGCAGACGTATATTAAGAAATATGTCAGTAAGGATAAAAGAGAATTTTTTAAAAACTGTTTGGAGATGGTATTTGACTCCAGTAAGATTAAATAAAATAGATAGTAATTGTGCTCCATTGTGTTGGAGAAGATGTCAGGAACTTGGTACTTATGCTCATATGTGGTGGAGCTGTAAAAGCGTATTGGATTTCTGGAATAAAATTTTTGGAGAAATTTCACTAATTATTGGTATTAATGTGGAGGTCTGTCCAAAATTAGCATTGTTATCAATAACGGAGAAACTTTTGTGCTCACAAGAGAAAAAGGAACTAATTGTAAGTTTATTAGCGGCAGGGAGATTATTGATTGCAAGGAATTGGAAAGTTCAACATCAGTATTTAATAATAGACTGGTATAAAGAGGTTTGGGATATTGCTTTAAATGATAAACTAACATGTAGTATTAAATGTAAAAGGGGACAATTAAAGAAAAATAATTTTAAGGAAATATGGGGGTCATTTTTAGATTATGTTTTAGTAAAGGGGAAAGGGAGTAAGCCATGTCATGATATGATGTATTTTTGGAATATAGATTAATAATGGATTATGTGGATAGAATTGGTTTTGGCCCCGGGGTGACGGGTGCACTTGTAGTGTATGATTTGTAGGTTTATGTTTTTTTGTGTGTATGTGTGTTCTTTAAAAATATAAATAAAAATTATATAAAAAATAAAAAAAATAAAAAATCTATTACTAAAAATCTATTCCCAAAATAGGCCCGCCACCATGGATAGCTCCTAAAAGCTCAGAATTAAAGCTGCATTGGATAAGGAGCTCCACTGACACAGGAGAGTCACCAGCCTCCCCTGGAAACAAGGCATCATTAAAACGGTGCACAACTTTGTCTCTAAAAAAGACCTGCAAACCAGATGGCCCTCGCCGCCCGCCCCGCCCGCTCGGAGCATTTGGGCTGGCTACGGGCCTGGCACGTGTCCTTTTCAGGGAAGTCGCGATGTTCCCCCTCCCCGCTGCTAGCAGATCGCTCTTGGTACGGCCCGGCCTCCCCCACGCTGCCCTGGTGGCAACTCCCAGGAAGTCTGCGGGGCGTGGAAGGGCCGGGCCGGGGGCTTTGCTCTGGTGGAAGAAACGGCTTCTCCCGGCGTCAGTCTGGAAAGGGCAGGGCGAGGTATGCACCGCTGGCCAGATGCGGTACGCACTGCTGCCCTTACTTTTGGGGGCATCGGGGCGCTGCTGGGGAGTAACCCCCTTTGAGCCCCGTGGTGGGGATTGACTCCCGACTAAAAGACGCAGGCAAGGGGGAATCGGGCCGCACCGTTTGGGGTTCCCGAAAGGAGGCTGCACGGAGTTTGGTCGAGCCTGGGAGCTGGTGGGGCGGCTGCTCCCCTTCCTACTTGCTTTTTAGAAAGCGAAAGATGGCTGCATGCGGTCAAGAGAGAGAGAGAGAGAGAGAGAGAGGAGGGTTCTTCATCTTCCCCTCCCGCCACGCTCCAAATTTTATTAAAGCCTTGCCTTATCGTCCTTACATAAGTGAAATTATGAGCTTTGTTGTTCTTCATCCGAGGGGAAGAGCGTGGTTAAAACGGTGCACAATTTTGGCTGGGCCATGCTGGGAGTTGTAGTCCAGCACATCTGGAGGACGCCCGATTGGGGGAGGCGGTCTCAAGAGTGTTTGGCTAAAACAAATGCATAATAAGTGCTTCTGCCCTGACATGCTGCCTAGAAATACTTTAAATAAAGCAAACATAAAAGGGGATAGATTCCCTTTCGGATTAGGAGCTCTGCTGAGGACCCACTTACCTGTCCCTGCTGTTGTGTCTTTCCAATACTTTGTAGTTGTCAGTTCCTGCCCACTTTCATTGCCTGTGAGGGTAGACAACGCTGTGCCCTCCGGATGCTTTGGACTACAACTCTCATAATCCCTAACCTTTGGTCCTACTGCCTGGGGCTGATGGGAATAGTCTAAAACATCTGAAGGACACCAAATCCAGATTCTGGGCAAGTGGGGCTGGAATCCAAAGGGTCCCTTAAATTTTGCAAGTGTCCCTGCGATGATAGCGTCTCAGGAACATGCAAAAGTTCCCATTTCCTGGAGTAATTGCTCTATATAGCTATACTCTATATACCTGCATACTTTCCTGCCCAGGAAGAAATTTTTAACCCCTTAGAAGTCCCACCTTAAAAACGGAGGTTTCCTCTTTGACAGATCAGCTAATCTGTCAAAGAGCAACCCCCCCCCCCTTGTAAATGGGAAGTTTTGCATGTTCCCAAGATGCTAGCACATCACAGGTACTGTTGAGGGCAGAAGCTGAAATGTTTAGCTCGAAATATATTTGGAAATCACTCTGTTAGTCTATTTTTCACACACACACGCCAGTTTTAAGGGTAAAACCCTCTCGGCAGCTTCCAGTAGTCCATAAAACATAATCAAACACACAAAATGTTAAAAAGCACAAATAATAATAAACAAATGAAAACAAAAATACAAATATTAAAATTCCTTATAGCAGGTACAGCTAAAACCATTTCCACTTAGCAACCAAATAAACCAATTTAGGAGAAAGCCACTTAGAACAGATACTGTTTAAGACTCTCCTAAAGGCCTGGAACGATGCACCCCAAGATGGCATGTATTTCACAGACGTGGGGCCACCACTGAAAAAGGCTTCTCCCTTGTGCCTACCAACCTAGTGGTTTTCAGGGGTGGGTGGGGGAGTTAGTATGGGCAGGCTGCTAATGGGTGAATGAGGTCCTTCAAAATGTCTCTTCTTTTTTGGCTTTGGAGGCCCTCTCCTTTCTTCTAGCATCCAAGCGAATGTTGCACATTAGACAGCAGCTCCTTGCAGCACACCGACAGTCTTCTACTCACTGATGATGGCGGACACAACAAGCTCACTTCCTGATACCGTGGAAGGTATAAAGGAAGAGACCCCAGAGGGCTCTGCCAGCCAACCTCATGCTCCAGATACTTCAGTGTCTTTTTCTGAGATCTTTCGCCTGGTCCAGGCTGGGAAAGACATTCCTGGACTACAGAAGCTGAACATCACTGCAACAAATGGGAGCCCGACACCATCTCAAATGGCCCGGAGACCCAAGCCTTGGGAGAACAAGCCGTGATGAATGGAAGACCCCTTTTGCCTTACTTCTCCACCAAAAAGAAGTGAGATTTACCAAAAACCTGTTCGATTTGTGGACTTGCAGAGTGGTGTGCACATGCGATGTAACACCCATAATGGATTTTTAATCCTGCTGATTTGCAGGGTCATAAATCTTGTGGACAAGAGGCTCCCATGGCGTTGAGAGAACAGATTGTGTAAAAGTTGTAATTAAAGTGTACTTTACTAAAATGTACTTTAGATGCCCCTTCAGTTATTTAAAATCATAGAGTAGTACTAAAAAACCCAGAATACAGTTCTGCACCAAGGCAATTAAAAATCTGCATCCAGAACAGCTGATTGAGACTTGTATAATTATGCAAATTAAACCCATTTTTTATGTTATCTTATTTTGCTTAAGTTATTGTACTTTTGTTAATCACAAGAGAGGCAAGGACACTGAAACCTCCATTCCATGTCTTACTCAGTTGCCACCGTTGAAATTTCAGCAACTCTCACCCACACATTTCCAAGTATATCTTTGCAGACGTGAGGGCTAGAATGCGCTTTTAAAAAAGGAAAGAAAGGAAGCTGAGATTTTTCTGAAAGAGAACTTGGCTTTTCTCTGTGTTCCTATAGAATCGTGGCATACACAAATCCCCGAACCTATTCCACCATCAACCATTTTGGCTTCTTTTTCACAACTTTAGGGAGGATGGGTTTCCTACAGAAGGTTTTTGGGGTGCTGGCTTATTTTTGCATCCTAACAAATAGAATTGGGTTTTCCTTGTTAGACTCTTCAAGGACTGTTCTTTTACAAAGTGGGCATTTCATATAAGAAGCTCTGAGCATGGATGCAAATCCCAGTAAGGTAATAGTGCCTTCTTACATGAGAGCTACTGAATATCTGGATCCCGGGTCCAGCCTATCATATTATGCAAATATGAGAGTGAGTGTGGTGTAGTGGACAGTGTGTGGAACTGGGGTGGGTAAACCCAGCTTTAAATCCCCACTCAACCATGAAGCTCACTGGAAGACCTTGGACCAGTCACTGTCTCTCAGGCTGGGTTCAGACAACACGACAACCCACATTCAACTGTTGAGAATGGGTTGAGTGTAGGTTGTTGTTGAAACATGGGTTATCATGGTGCCTGAACCCAGCCATGCTAACAAACCATAGTTTGTTAACCACAAACAACCCATGAAGAGAATCCATGGTTTGTTGCTGGGTTGTGAACTGTGTGTCGTTTGTGGTTAACAAAACATGGTTTGTTAGCATGGCTGGGTTCCGACTACATGAACCCACATTTCAACAACCCATGGTTCAATGACAACAACGACTGGGTTCAGACAACAAATTGTGTTGTCTGAACCCAGTCACTTGCCTGACCTACCTCACAGGGTGGTTGTGTGAAGATATAATGATGTATTGGGCTGAACCATGTATGTTCCCTTGAGCATGTTGGAGGAAAGGTGAGATGTAAATGAATAAAACAGAGTAGAACTTACTTGGTTTTTGCTATCGCTTCAAACAAAGAATCTTTAAGGCTTTAGACTCACCTATAAATTAAATCCTTCCTAATTAGAAGAATGATTTGATAATAACATGATGGTGTGTTGATGATAATAAAACTTACATTTGATAGCAATTTTTTAAAAAAAATATTTTTCTTTTTCTTGGAACAGAGCACTTGAAAAGACACACCAAAATCCAAATGATACTTAATTATATTGTGTCAGTCCTTGGATGACACAATGATCTCCAAACTATCCTAAATGCTTTTGCAGAAGCATACGGAAAACTTGGTCTCTCACTTAACATCAAAAAAACCAAAGTGCTTCATCAGCAAGTGCAAGCTAACCCTTTGGTGATGCCATCTATCCAGCTTGGCGGGACAATACTGGAAAATGTCGATCATTTTCTCTATCTTGGCAGCTATCTTTCTGTTACAGCTAACATCGACAGAGAAATCCAGCATCGTCTGAGCTCCGCAAGTGCTGCGTTTTCTCAAATGAAACTGTGAAGGACCAGCACCTGGGTCCTATGCGTGAGTTCGGCACTTAACGGGTTAAGCGGCACTGAGTTACAGCCCGTACAAGCAAGTGAAACCGACTAGGAGGTTTGGGTACACAAGAGGAAACCAGAGCCCTTTAAATGACCAAATAAGGCTTTATTTATTTACACAAGATATGGAGCGGAACTAACAGCTTTCTAGGAATACTATAATGTCAACACAACCTGAAGTGACCTCTACGTTTATCAATGAAACAGGCTCCCAGGCTAGCGCATTGGGATTAGTCAGTTACCTTAGACTAAAGACTTTACGCTAGTCAATTTCAGCCTGGCTCCGGGTCGGCCGATCCGGGGATGAGAACAGCTTACTCCAGCCGCCGTTTGGAAGATGAACCTTGTTCCAAAGCACCCTGTGTTCCCAACAACCCCTCACAGGAAGGGAGAGGGGTTTTCTACCCCTGAGTTTCCCGCTCTCCCCACCCTCCAGGTCAGGTGGGGGCTTATGCCTGCCCCTTCGTATCAAGTGGGCTTATTCCTGCCTGGGAAGAAGGTGACGTACTGGGTACTTTACAGCTCTTTGAGACTGCCCTGATAGTTTGATGGTCTTGATGGTCCTTTCTTGGGTTTTGTGGAATTCAACCGAGACTCTCCATTGTTGGGGATGCCGGTCTGTCTGGCTGCTTCCCTGTAACTCAATCCCCCTCCTCGTCCCCCTCCCCTGGACGGAGGCTGTGTGTGTGTGTGTGTGTGTGCATGCATACTCGTGTCAGGCTTTCTCCACAGAAACATAGAGTGTTCGAGGATCGGGATATTTGTAAGAAGACCAAAACACTGGTTTATGAAGCCATTGTATTACCAACTTTATTGTATGCCTGCGAAACATGGACTATCTATAAACGTCACCTCCAACTCCTTGAAAGATTTCATCAATGTTGACTCCGGAAAATCCTGCGAATTACTTGGGAAGATAGGCGAACAAATGTCAGTGTACTGGAAGAAGCAAAGACTACTAGCATTGAAAAAATGATCCTTCAACGCCAACTTCAGTGGACTGGTCATGTTGTTCGAATGCCTGACTGACGTCTCCCAAAGCAGTTACTTTGTTCCCAACTCAAGGATGGAAAGCGGAATATCGGTGGTCAATATAAGAGGTTTAAAGATGTTCTTAAGGCTAATCTAAAAAAATGCAATATAAACATCAAAAACTGGAAGCTCTGGCCCATGAACGATCTAACTGGAGGTTGGCCTTTCACAAAGGTTCTATGGATTTTGAAGAAGCTCGAGTGCAAGGTGAAAGGGAGAAACGTGCTAAGCGAAAAGCACATCAAATGAATCCTTTACAAGACCATCTTCCATCTGGTAACCTGTGTCCTCACTGTGGGAAGCTGTGTGGATCTAGAATTGGCCTCCACAGTAACTTACGGACACATCGCTAGAGTCTACACAATTTTCTTTAGAATTTTCCTCCTTTTAAAATCTCCTTTTTGTAAATTTTCTTTCTTTCTTTCTTTTTATCCTGGAAGACAATCTTACTCGGTCACGAGTGATCGCCTGACTGACTGACTGACTGTCAGTCCTTGGTTCCTTAAGTTCCATCTAAAAAAACTTCTAATAGAGAAGATAAAAAATACATTTGGAGTGCAGAGTAACCATCAAGCTTTTTAATTTCTAATCCAATAAATTATACCTACTTTGTGACATCATTTATTGGGACACTTATCTATCCATTTTTAAGATGTCTGTGGGAATCCAAGATGGGAAAGAAAAGCAAAAAGCCCCAAAGGTTCTCCCCAAGGCAGCCGTTGGCTGCCAACATCTCTTAAGCCACAACATTGGCCTCCAGCTGGCGGTAAGCAAAGCAAAGGATGCACCTGAGTAGCTGCTGCACTGCAGTTTAACCAAAAGCACAAACAATTCGTGGAACAGCACCTGCTGTTGATGCCGTGCTAGTAAGTAGCTACTTGTAAAATGCCCGCCATTGGAATGGGTGCAGACAGGTTTTTCTAATGCAGGGACGCAGGTGTGCGACACAAGCAGTGCAGTGCATCTCTTTACCCATGGATATGCAGGTTCTCATGTGGGATATTTGTCAGTAAAGGCCCCGGTCATCCACCGTCAAGGGTGGAGGACAGAGTTTGCCCTCGCCGCATTCCCCAAGTGTGACCCTTATTCCGATCGGAAAAATAAAAGCAACCACTCATTTCATGTGGGAGAAAGGGATGCATGCAAGAAACCATTAGGGGTAGAGGCTGCCAGGGTAGGCCTGGTAAAGCACCTGCTGAGGGCCCACACCCCAACAGCCACCCACCAGGGATGGGGACTCAGACTCGAGGACTCGACTCGTGAGTCGAACTGAGTCCCCCCTCTGACTCGACTCGGGTCCCAGTATTTTTAATGGGACTCGAGACTCGACTCGGGACTCAAGACCAAGGACTCTTCAACATCCCTGGGCTGTGCCAGAAGGAGTGGAGAGGAGTGTGATTGCCGGCGAAGAGCACATGGAAGCGAGGTGTGCCACTGCTCGGCCACTATGGACGGCTACCAGGAGTGCAGCCCCAACAGTGTGTCAAGATTTATTTTGATTGATGTGTTGCGTACTTGGGAGAGGCAGAAGAAGGACCTGAGATTACTCTGTGTGGCTGCTCTGAGTGTGTTTCTGGTTCCAGCAAATTCATCACCAGTGGAGCGGGTGTTCAGTGAGGGTGGAATTGTGATGAGATCTCACCATTCCAGAATGGGCCCCCAACATTTAGAAAAAATCATGTTCCTCAAATGCAACATGGATAAGTTTTAGGAAGTACAGCAAGCTTATTTTTTAAAATCATTTTTCTAAAATGCAACCTTTCAGACATTTTGGGTTTGGCTGCCTCTGCCTGCCTGTCTGGGGTTCCCTGCCTCCTCTGCCTGCCTGGTCTCTTCTTGACCAGTTCAACAGTTGAATTGTCCAAGACAAATGCCTCTGCCTGCCTGCTTTGGGGTTCCCTGCCTCCTCTGCCTGCCTGGTTATTTTGGGTTTTTCTGCCTGGTCTGTTCTTGCCAAAATCAGTGGCAGAGTTTTGAAATAAAAAGGCACACTTGTGCCTAGAATTTATTTAAGCCACACATCTGAAGTAGCCTTATTTTGTTGGGAAAAAACCCATTGATTTTAATAGGGACTCGTGGAGTCAGCTGTGGGAGTGACTCGTGACTCACCATTTTGGACCAAGGACTCGGACTCGAGTCCAAAGACTCGTGACTCGACTCGTGACTCGAGACCAAGGACTCTTCAACATCCCTGCCACCCACTGACAAGAGCCCCGTGGACTTGCTCCTCTTCTTCACCATTGCAACCTGCTTGGTCACCTGCCTCTTGCTCTGGCCCAGACAGTGGTGGTGGTGGTGAGGAGCAGAAGATGCCACTGCCTGTCTGCTCTCTGCCTGTCAAGCAAATGGTAGCAATGATGAGAAAGGGTGAGGAACAATAGCAGCTAGTAGTCACTAGTGGCAATGGTGGTGAGAAGGTAGGGGCCGATTGAAGGGGTCTTGCCCAAAGGCCCTCAAAAACTAATTTGATCTTCATTCTGTATTTTGATTCTTTTTTCATCCTATTTTGTTGTTCACCACTCAGGAATTTTATTGTATGTAGAGAGGTATATAAATCTTGTAAATAAATATGTATTTTTTAAAACCCTCAAGCCAGCACTGGGGGCTGCATCACGAATCAAGCCTGCTGTTGTTCGCAAAGTCCCATGCCAAGCCCCACCTTGGTCAGAGTTGTGACAGAATGTTGGGAAAGTTTTTTAAAAACACACACCAGATAAAGCAATAAAGTTGTCAATTTGTATCAATCCATTCTTAGTAGGGTTTGAAATGTGACTGAATTACCATCTAGAACAGGTGGGCAATGTATGGCCTTCCAGATGTTTTGGCCCAAAACCCCCATCATCCCTCACCACTGGCTATGCTGGCTAGGGCTGATGGGAGTTGTAGGCTAAACCATCTGGAGGGCTACAAGTTGCTCACTCCTGATCTAGAAGATATTGAATGGCTGCAAGGCTGCTGATGGAACATGAGGGTGTGTCCGTATTAGCACTCATAGCACTCATGTTGCATTTGATTTATTGGTTCTATTTCTTGCTGCTGTCCCACACCTAATTTTGCCATGCACTCGTTTTCTCCTCTTGTACTTGCATACTGGAATTCTCCCTCAGTTGCTGACTTTTCACAACATTGGATGCAGTGTACTAAAAACATTGGTGACGACAATGAGATGGGGCCTAGCTTTTCGCCATGGAGCGCCTGCTGCGGTAGCATTGCTTAAGCTGAGCAGGTGTACACCTGATCACCGCCTGGATGGGAAGCCACTGGTGTAAGGTGCCCTGCGTTTTTCCCAAGGACTAAACAAGTTGCGAAGGAAGGGGAGATAGCAAGATGCAACGCAGACTCACCTGTTGCTGTTCCATACTTGACCTCTATGATCTCTTGTGTAGAAGCTTGAACCACAGTGGGGAAGTAAAAATGTTCCTGTGGGTACGTGTGGACAGAAGTAGTAACATGCTCTCTCTCCTTGGGGGAATGTGCACCGGCACAGCCATTCATTTCTTTTAGATGCACATGGCTTCTCCACAATCCCAAACCTACGTGTGTGTGTGTGTGTGTGTGTGTGTGTTTTAAAGCAAGCTGCATCAAACTTTGGGGGTTGGTGGGGACAGGAGATTTTTAGGTATGTAAATTCACCATTGGGTGGTGGTGGAAATCCACTATTGTTCTTGGGACTTACTCCCAAATAAACATGCATATGATCACACCCTTTCTGTAGTACTAGAAGGAAGCATGCATTTCTGGGCAATATGCAAAAGGGCCAGGACAGGAAGGAGAAAAAAAAACAACTCCAAAGACAATAGGAAGCCTTAGCAACTCCCCCTTTCCTATTAGGATGAAAGCCACAGCCATTCCAATGTGTTACAGGGCAGCCATGTCGTCTCAGTCTACAGGCAAAAAGGAGCCTGGGGCACAGTCCCTTGCCACTTGCTGTGGGCTTACGTGGGGCTCTGTTGAATGGATATTGTCTGGCAGCACCACCTTCTGGGTGCAGGCTAATGCCTCTGCCTTATTACAGAGATTGGCAAACGGGCCCAGCTTTGCATGGACTGGAATAGCCTTTAGTTTGATACAGTGCAACCTTCAAACAAATTTACACAGCTGTCAAGAGTTGAGCATATGATGCCCACTGGTACCCCTAGGCATGATCCCTGCCACGATGCACCCCTATAGCCCCTAAGGGAGGGGTCTGTCTGCTCTAGTCTCCTGAATGCTCTGTTCCCAATGCTAAAAAGCAGATTATGTTCTTCTATAACTGAAGCCCCTCTCACCGGATTGTCACCTTGAAGTGGTGAGTGGGCTTGTGTGTTCCGATGAACCCTGTGAGCAATGCCGTCGGGAGCTATGTACTCCCAGTAATTTTATCCTGGAAGACAATCTTACTCAGTCACAAGTGATTGCCTACTGGGATAACTGAAGCAATCAGAGAACAACATTCTACTTCCTTATTTTGGCAGGATTTGGAGCAGGTTAAAATTGAACTGGGAACGTTGTTTCCACTTTAGTTCTGGAGCGGTCAGGTCCAAAAGGCATTGGACACTTGCTTGCCAATAAAGCATTCTTTGAACCTATTGGGTTTTGCCTTCTGTATCTGTGGAAGCACACTCCAGGCCCCTGCACCTAGTGTGAAATGTAATTAATATTCTTAAAGGTCTATAGATAAGTTAGGCCCAAGTTCAGGTTAATTAACTTGCAAGTTCATTTGTTTATTTGGCCATAAGCCCTAACACTAAAACATCAACCTAAAATCAAACCAAAGAGCAGTACTGACTTATGTAAGGTTTAACTTGAGATTTTATTTTTAAAAAGGTCACTTATTCCACAGAACAGAAGCAAAGCTTTCTCTGTGGATTCACAGCCAAAATGTGGCAGCATTTCAGCAACATTTTAACAAGCAGCAATATTTGTCAGATCCTATTAAGGCAAAAACTAAAAGAAAAATGGTCATTTAACAGATGGAAGTAATAGCAACTAGAAGTCATCATTCAAGTTCTGCACACATGTTATAAGCAATCTCAGAGAGGTAACAATGGATTTAAAAAATGACCTTGCCCGACACCCCCCTTAGTCCTTCCACAGAAATCTTCTTGGAGGAAAATAAGAAGCCACTATTTGGTGATAGCAGGGAGATGGATCTATCATTTTTGCACACTAGTCTGCAGCTCTGGAATGGCATGCTTGGAGTAAAAATGATTTAAAAATAAATAGTAATGGGGCAGATGGTGAGTAATATCCAACGCTGGCCATCCACCAGCAAAATAGGAACCACTGACAAAATGGATTTCCCCTCCCCCCCTGCCCCCCCCAAGCACCTCTGCTGCAAAGTGTTGGGGACCCTCCAGAGCAGATCTGTGGCGAGGAGGAGCAGAAGGGCTTTAGTGGGAGGAGATCAAGGTGAAGTCCACTCACGTGAAGTTGGATTTAACCTACTGTTGCCTTCTCCCCGCAGAATGCAAGGGGATGGCACCATGAGAACCTCGTTTTTGGCATCCATTATACGGTTGGAAACCACAGCAAAAAGCCTGCTTTTATCTATGCTAAGATTCCTCCAGTTCAAGGCAGAGGCTTCAATCAACTGGTCCAATGGGAAAGATGAGAAATGTTTCCTTTACAATATTTCTACTGACACCACCTTTCAGGGCTGCCTGAGAACTTGCAGCCAACATTGTTTTCTGGTTAAGCAACATAAGCAACTGTTTAATATTGGGGCAGGACACGAGGTATAAAGGCACATGTCTCTTTTCTATCGCAAAGATTTCTGATTGTCTTCTTATCACCTTTAGCTTTCCAGCCTCTCTCTGGTGCCTCCATTGTCTGTGTCAGTCATCACAGTTGAAAAACCACAGCACGAGTGAGAAAGGTTATTTGCCAGAACTAATTCACATCCAGTTTCACTTTTATGTTAATGGCAGCCAATTCTGCCACGAAACAGCGGAAGACGTATGGGACGGCGATGGTTTCTACGGTGTCGCTGCGGTCACAAAGGGTGCAAACGTGTTGCCGGAGGCGCGTGGTGGACCACTCGGGCGGAGGCTGCAGCAAAGGGGAAAGCAGGCTGCCGCACTGGACACACACGTGGGCCACCGAACGGTCGGAGCAGTTGAAGAGGCGATCGTGCAGCAAGAAGGACGTCCCGTGAGCCAGCAAAGCGTCCCGTTCCATCTCACCAAAGCGGATGCCGCCCTGGACGTTCCTCCCTCCAATGGGCTGGTTAGTGACTTTGTCTCTGGCCCCTGTAGTCCTCACCTGGAACTTGTCGGAGACCATGTGCCGCAGGCGCTGATAATACACCACGCCAATAAAAATGTCTGCCTCAAGCTCCACTCCTGAAACACCACTGTACATCCTCTCCGTTCCATAGTAATTGTAGCCGCCAGCTTTCAGCAGCTTGCCGAAGTATTCCACAGCGGAGTTCTCCTCAGAAAACGTGAAGGGGGTGGCGTCGTGGCAGAGCCCGTGCATCGCTGCGGACTTCCCCGCCATGCTCTCAATTAACATGCCGATGGTCATTCGGGACGGGAAGCCGTGAGGGTTGAAGAGGATGTCCGGCACCATTCCACTTTCAGTGAATGGCATGTCCTCAGCTGGCCACAGTCGGCTCAAGATGCCTTTCTGTCCATGGCGGCTGGCAAATTTGTCCCCAATCGTTGGATTTCGGGGGATTCTCAGAGTGATGCACACACACTTGAAATATCCAGTTCCTGTGTCATTACTGCATACTTTGATGTTATCCACAACACAGATTTCTTTATTCCTGGAGAAAAAGGAAAAGACAGGTTTGAATCACTACTAGGAGCGCTTCTGCAGGAAAGTGTGTTCCAAGTTAGTTTTGAAAAAACACCCCAAAAGACCATTTTCTTACCACAACAGTTAATAACCATCATTGCTTTAAGTTAGTGGGCCAGGCTTGTTTGCCCTGCCCTTAGTTGAGGCAAAGATCAGAGTTTTGTACATGCCATGATTCTTCAGGACAGAAAAAGCAAAGAACAAGTTATCAGATTAAGGTTCCTGAGAATCTTAGTATTTATTTTTTTAGATGAAATAATGCATGTTTCTAAGCCTTATGGCTGTGAACAAATACTGGAAGAGCAGAGGCAACAGCTACTGAGATCTCAGCAGCCAGAAGGATGGCTGAATAAGATTTCCAGCAACTGAATGCAGGGTTTCAGCGCTCACCATACCTTCTTACCCCTCCCAATGAGGAGCAAAACCAGAACATATGGAAACATGAGGAATTATGCATATTTATTACATTTGCATCATTTCTACAGGCTGTAGGACTCCTTCTCATTTAGGCAGAATTTACATTGACTGTTTGCAGAATTGTAATTGTCTTCAGTTCAAATAAATAAATACACACACACACACACAGCCGCACACATGGCAACAATAAGCCATTTGTTTGATGCCACATTCTGCCTTTTGTACAAGGAAGGTAAGGTTCACTGCAAAACAGAATTGCTATGCTGGATTTAACTTCCTTTGCTGGCTGAGGCATGCTGGGAGCTGTAGTCCAACACATCTGGAACACACCAGGCTGGGGAAGGCTGTATTAGGCAGCTTACAAAAAGCAGTTTGCAGGATTTCCTATTGGAAACTTGTAAGTACAGTAATACCTTGGATTGCAAGTAACTTGGTTTGAGAGCATTTTGCAAGACAAGCAAATTTTTAAATATTTATTTAATTTTTTAAACTTGATATACAAGCGACGTCTTGCAATACAAGTAATGTAGTACGGCTTAAATTAAAAATCTCTGTACAAATTTTTTTGGGGGGATTTCGTTTTGATATAGGAATGTTTTGGATTACAAGCACGTTTCCGGAACAAATTATGCTCTCAATCCAAGGCATGACTGTAAATACCAACAATCTGAACTTACTTGTGGTAGGTCACAAAGCTTTCTCCGGTGTTGAGATTCAGATAGCTATAGTAGGGGTCCCCATACTGAAGTTTGGCTCCAATGTGGGGCAGGCCGTCAGTGTCCAAATTTTGCAGTGTCGCTGGGCTATTGGAACCGATCCCAAACACCAGACTGTCCTGCCCTTGCTTGATTTTTTCCATAAGATCGATACGTTCCGTCTTGTAGATGCTTCCGTGTCCAAACCCTCTCTCCCAGGAAGACTTGTTCAAGATCTAAAGAGAAGCAGCCATGTACCCATCAGGGTCACGTGAACAATTAGAAAGCGGCAGTGCTTGCGTGGGTCAAGTTATCCTGTTTCAGAGCTGACGGGAAACATGATAATGATCACTTTTGGACTTCCCCAATCAGAACAAACTCTTAAGATTTCCAGCTGTCTGAACTTGCTGCCTGGGACTCAAAAGATGACCCAAACATCTGGGCTGGCTCGTATGACAATAGGCAGATCTTCAGATATCCCAGCTGGTAGAGCGCTTGAAATGTTGTATTGGGATCAATAACCGGAAGATATTGTGATGAGGAGTTAGTATGAACTGTTTACAATGTCCAGCTCAGGCCTTTCCTGTAGCCATAAAAGCAATGGACATTTGTTCAGTTTAATTGCTGTGAGAAACCTGCAGAGTAGCGAGAGGTCTCACCTACCAGCTGCTCTTACCTCATCCTTGAGATAAGGATGTTTACACACCCTTCTTCTGAAGTTAATTGGGATTTTTGGAACTTCTCTTGCTCTCCCTCCTTTTCCCCACTGGCAGCTTTTTGCAGCCTCTGGCACTTGCTAGAATTTAGGGAGACATCTATAAAATCCTTAGCTTGTTAGCTTTCTCTCTGGCTTTCCACCTGGGACGAGGAGCATGCAAGTGTCCAAGCAAGCTAACACCCCAGGAGTGACGTCCATTGTATTAGGAAGCCCCGTAACTGGTGGGACGTATAGGAGCTTTTCTTTTGCTTGTTTATTAATAATCTGCATCCGTATTTCATTAGTGTATTCAATAAAGTGTATGTTATCTTTCACACAAGGGGTTTTGTTTCTTCCTGATTATCTTCGAACCTAAACTGAGATAGCCTTGGCTGGACCAGGCCCCCAGGGAAAACAAATGTCAAAAGCTGCTGGTTTTGACCTTTAAAGCCATGTATGGTCTTCGTCAGGGATTCCTTAGGGCAGCCTTCCCAGCCTGGAGTCCTCCAGTTGTTTTGGATGCCAGTTCCCATCAGCTCCAGCTAGCACAGCCAATGGTCAGGAATGCTGGGAGTTGTAGTCCAAAACATCTGGAGGGCACCGGGTTGGGGACTTAGGTTATCTGTGACGAGATACAGGCATTTCTCAGAGGTGGAGCCTATTTTATGGGCTTCTCTCCCTGGGAAATGCTTGCCAGATGTGTTCTACAAGGCGTGCCCCTTCCCATTTCTGCCTGCTGGTGTGAAACTGGTAGATTTCATTCATTCATTTAATTAAGATTTATATCCCGCCTTTCTACCAAAGAATGGCACTCAGGATGGCTAGCGATAAAACCCAAATTAAAACAAAATCTAAATTAAAACATAGCATAAAAACAGACTAAAACACAATTAAGACACGCAGAGAGATAAGCAGCACCAGCCAATGAAAAAAACCCTTCAGCAGCAGGCCAGCTTACACACTAGGGGCCTGCTTCAATAAAAATGTCTTTGCCTGCTGGCGGGAGGACAACAGAAAGGGAGCCAATCTAGGGAGCAATCCTATACAAGTTTAGGCAGAAAAAAGGCCTACAACTACCAGCATGCCCCAGCCAGCATAGCTGAGAGCTGTAGGCCTTTTTTTCTGTTTAAACTTGCATAGAATTGCGCCTCTAGCCTCACTTGGGAGTTCCAGAGCCTGGGAGCAGCCACCAAGAAGGCCGAAAAAGGTTAACTAGATTTTCTTCACTGAATGATTAAATCCATTACCAGGAGAATCAAGTTCCACTTTAATACATGCACCTTATTTTCAACCCGGGTTTGCTAGATAAGGAAAGGGAAAAATGGGGTTCAAGTTTTGTGCTTGGAGGACTTACCATCGCATCTTCCATGTCGTAGCCACTATAGGAGATCACAGCGACGACTGCATTTGTGCCAGTCGGGTAAGAGTCCATGTCGTAATGATCATACATGGATGGCCGTACCAATGGGCTTTGAGGGGTCTGGAGCCGGTAGAGTTTGTCATCTGACCGGTATGGGAAAGTTAGAAGTGGGAAACCCATAGTTTGCTTGCCTGGGGGAGAAAAAAAAAGATGAAATGAATTGGGAGTCATTAGATAAGATGAAATACATGCAAGATCCTTTGCATATTTCATAGGGGAAGGACCACCACTCAGGCAGGGCACCCATTTTGCACGCAGAAGGTCACAGGTTCAATCCCCAGCATCTACAGTTAAAAAAAATCACTCTGCAAGAAGTAGTGATGGCCACCAATTTGGAGGGCTTTAAAAGGGAATTGGACAAATTCATGGAGGAGAAGGTCATCAATGGCTACTAGTCCTCACTGATTATATGCTATCTCCAGTATCAGAGGCAGTATGCCTATGTACACCCGTTGCTGGGGAACATGACAGGGAGGTGCTGTTGCACTCATGTCCTGCTTGTGGGTTTCCCATGGGCAGCTGGTTGGTCACTGTGTGAACAGAATGCTGGACTAGATGGACCCTTGGTCTGATCCAGCAAGGCTCTTCTTATGTTCTTAAAGATTAGGTAGGAGGGAGACAGATTCTCTGCCTCAGAATCTGGAGAATGGCTGTTAGTCCGAGAAGACAAAACTCGGCTAGATGGAGAAATAGTCTGACCTGGTTAAGGCAGCTTGTTACATTGCCCAGGTTTAAAAATAATATTGCATTTAGGCATTTGCTTCTTTACATTTTTTTGGGTTCAAAATACTTACATGTGGGGATTAATTTGGGTTGCTCTGTGCTTGAGGGGGGCTCATCTGAATTCCTCTCAGGTGAACTAGGTTTGTGTCAAATCAGAACTCCTTCTCATTTTAAGTGGATTAAAAACCACAACTGAAGTGTGGCGAATGGATCAGTTGGCTATTTCTGTTCATAATTTTGATAAAAGCGAATGGTTTCAGAAATGAACAGTGGCGAATGGATCTTGCAGTCAAACCAGGCCTATTCAAAGCCTCTCCCTAACCTAACTCTCCAAGCACTTTCGGAGAGCCTCTCTGGCAAAATTTCACAGTCTCCACTATTATCAGCATGTTTACTTGTAAGTTCCTCCAGCCATGGGGGTGAACTGCTACTGCTATCTTAGAATGTTCACTAACATTCTGTGTGTTGAAGGTCGAAGGTCTGCCAATCACAAAGGAAGCTTTAGGAACCGACATACAACAGCAGTATTGACAATAAGAGAGACCTGCAACAAGAAGTTGCGGTGTGGAGCGCTCCTGTCCAGTGTTCAAGCCAGCCATGCCCTTTTCCAGGATACTCCGTTCCATTCCCCAACTCCATTTGCTCTCCCCTACCCCACTGGTCGGTCAGCATTCCAGGCTGACTGAACACGCTTAGTCTTCATTGGGCTATTTTGGCATTTCCCCTTTAGAAAGGGGTTTCTTTCTAAAGATTGTTCAGTGCTTTTGCAAAACTCGGGGCTCCCCCGAGCCTGCTGATACTTCCCATCTTGTGCATGGATAGTGGGAAACCTCAGGCCAAATCTGGCCCTCCTGGTGTGGCAATCTGGTCCTCCAGGGTTCCTCAGATGGCCACACCCCTTCTCCTTGCCCCACCCCGTTTCCTCAACCACCAATCGTTTGGTAGCTTCCCAGCATTTATATAGTTCCCCCCCCCCCATCCTAAAAGGTTGCAATGCCTCTTCTAAGGCTTAGTTACTGACAGCAAGAGCTTTCAGCTATTTTTAGTATTTTTGGCCCCACCTCTTTTGTCTTTGGCCCTGCCCACTACTGAAATGTGCCCCCTTCCCCGCTGCCCTGGGAATCTATCTGAAAGTGAATTTGGCCCTCGGTCTGAAAGAGGGTGACTACCCCCGAAATAAAGGATCCACACTGGCAGAAGGAGTTCAATAGTGGTAGACAAAACACTTACCCATCTGACACTGGTACATGTTTCTCGGACTCTGGTTGTGATCCGAGTAGGGAATGAAACTTGCCACCACGCTTAACATGCTATGGGGAAAGAGCTCCTGGTGAGTGGTCAGCCCAGGTTCAATTTCATCCTCGGAGACAGCGATGTTCATGAAGACCTAAGGAAAGTCCAGTTCACATCACTTTCAGAAGTTCTCCTCGGAGAACAGAAAATCAAACCCGCTGAGCAACTTCCAGCTCCAACTGGCAATCGCGCGGAGCATTAATACAAGCAAAACTTTTGGAAAGCTCTCTGGTGCCATGCGAAACCAGAGATCTTTTAACACTGTACTACGGAGAAAGAAGTCTTAACATCCAAAATCAAAGAGACAATCACCATAGCCTTCAGTGCTATCTATGCCAGATTTTAACATTCAGGGTAACGGCAGCTCATCTTTAAATATATTCCTGCTGAAATGAAGATTCCCCAATATAGACTGACTGGAAAATATGTTAGAAGTATTCAAACGTTTACAGCAAGTGGGGGCCGTATTCCAGTGGTGGGTGGGGCTGAAGGCAAAAGGGGAGCCCCCCCCCCCAAATATCAGCATGTTTTACTTTATACCTCTTACTGCCAGTAACTAAGCCTTAGGAGAGGCATTTAGAATTAGGGAGTGGGGGAGAACTGAACAAAAGCTGGGAACCCACCAAACCATCGGTAGTTGGGGGAAAGGCGGTGTAGCCAGGGCCAAGAGGGTGTGGAACTTCAGAGGGCCAGATTGGGATCCCAGGAGGGTCAGATTTGGCCCCAGGGCCAGAGGTTCCCCACCTGTGATTTATAGCAAGAATAGCAATACAAATGATAAGAGTTATGGAACTATAAATGGCAGCAGCTGAAATAAATGGTCTAACTAACTAACTAATTAATTATATTTATATCCCGCCCTTTTCCTGCAAGGAACCCAAGGCAGCTTGCATAATCTTCCTCCTCCTCTTCATTTTATCCTCACGACAACCCTGTGAGGTAGGTTAGGCTGAGAGTCAGTGACTGGCCCAAAGTCACTCACCCAGTGAGCTTCATGGGCCGAGTGGGGACTAGAACCCAGATCTCCCGAGTCCCAGTCCAACACTCAAACCACTGCACCACACTGGCTCTTAGACATGCTGCCGATATTCCCCTGGACTAATTTGACAGCCTTGTTAGCAGTGACTCTCATCATCTCTAAATAGCTTATGTTTTGAAAGACAAGATTACATAGAAAATGGCAAGAATTTACAGAAACATGGAAAATGGCAAGAGTATATAGAACTATATAGAAGCTGCCTTACACCAAGCCAGAGCCTTGGTCCATCTAGCTCAGCACTGCCTGCGCCAGGAACTGGCAACCTGGTGCCCTCCAGGTGCTCTGGATTACAACTCATCAATCCCAGCCAGCATGGCCAACGGTCAGGGATTATGGGAGTCGTAGTCCAAAACATCTGGAGGGCACTGGGTCGCCTACCCCTGGTCTACACTGACTGGCAGCAGCAGGTTGCAGACCGGGCTCTTTTCCAGCTGTACCTGGACATGTCGGGGACTAATCCTGGAACCTTCTGCATGAAGAGCAGGTGCTCCTCTACTGAGCTACATCCTTCTCCAACTTGAAACCAATATGAAGTTATTAAAACACCACACAGTAATAATGGCAAAAGGCAGAGGCGGTGTTAGGGGGCAGGCCACTAGGGCTGGAGCCCCAAATCTTTCATTTGGAACCCCAAATCTCTGGGAGGCCATCTGCCCCACCACCCTGCTGTCCATCGGCATTTGCTGAAATAAAGATACAGGGGCCCTGATGATCTCCATTGCATCTGATCCCCTTAGATTAGCTGGCTTTTTGCCCACATGTGCTTCCCCTCCTGCTGCCCCCCGCCACGAATCTTTCTGCCTGAGGTTTTTTTTCTGAAATCAAATGCCTTCCTCTCTCTTGTCCAGACATCTTTTTACAAATAGGGGTGTCTTTTAGAGACAGGGTTCTTTGAACACACACACAGACTTTAGAGCATATGGAAATTAGCACATGCAAATTTGAGTTTTTTTTTTTTTTGGTCCTGTGGGCCTGAGCCCCAGATCTTTTCGGTACCTAGCACTGCCCCTGGCAAAAGGGCTCTCAACTATCCAGTTAGGGAACTATTGTTTGAATACACTAAAAGGATTCCTAAGATCGGCCATCACTTTGTCATCAATTTGTGCATGGTCGGTTACCTGTTCCATTGTGCCAATCCATTCTTCTTTTCCCAGGGTCAAATTTCGTACGGGACGCATCATCCTACATGGGGTAGTGAAAATGAAGAGCCCTGGGTACAGGCTGGGTTTGCCTGTCATTGGGATCAGGACCACCTCTGTCCAAACTGGGATTTTCTTTTCTTGCATTGCCTATTAGCAGACATCAAAATAAAAAGAGGCGTTTTATTTCCCTACCCCTTGTGGGTGCTCCTGGACTCCGAACTCTCACTGGAGTCACAAGTGGACTCGGTGACAAGGAGTGCCTTTTATCAGCTTAGGCTGATTTACCAACTATGACCCTATCTGGACAGGCAGAGCCTAGCAACAGTGATCCACGCTCTGGTAACCTCTTGTTTGGACTACTGTAATGCACTCTACATGGGTCTGCCTTTGAAAATGGTCCGGAGACTTCAATTGGTTCAAAACAGGGCAGCAAGGCTGCTAATGGGGACTGGCCGACAAGAACATATTACGCCAGTCCTCTATGATGTACACTGGCTACCAATTGAGGTCCGGGCCCGATTCAAAGTGCTAACACTAACATTTAAAGCCCTAAGCGGTCTGGGGCCAGGTTATCTGAAGGAACGTCTCGTCCCATACGCGCCTACCTGAACCCTGAGATCTTCTTCAGAGGCCCTTCTCGGAGTGCCCCCTCCAAAAGAGGCTAGGAGGGTGGCTACTAGGGGAAGGGCCTTCTCAGTTGTGGCACCCCATCTATGGAATCAACTCCCCAAGGAGGTCCGCCTGGCACCTACCTTCTATTCTTTTAGGTGCCAGGTGAAGACCTTTTTATTTACCCAATATTTTAATGGATGATTTTATTCCTTTTATTCTTTTTATTATCACCACTGTACCTCGGGATTGAATTTATTTGGCTGCTTGTTTTTTTTATCTTGGTGTATTTTGATATGTTTATGTTTTTTTTTGTTTTTTGTACTGTTTTTGTAAACTGCCCAGGAAGCCTTTTGGCTGATGGGTGGTAAATAAATGTTTTAAATAAATAAATAAATACCCTTCAACAAAAGAGAGCTGCAAAAGTGTATGAAAATGGATCTACCATGGTTTATGAAGAGGCCTCTGGGCCTGGAGTAGAGATTTAGATTGCATTTCATCCAAATTGTTGTGAACCACCCAGAGAACGTCAGCTATTGGGCAGTATAGAAATGAAATAATTAATAATAATATAATAATCCAACAAGGCTAACCTTAAAGTGCCTGAGTGCCTCCACAAGACCAGGAGCGAGCTCCTTCTCTATCCAGCCCACCAGAGAGCCATCTAATGTCACTGGGTAGCATTCAGCATAGGGTTGGCTGGGCACACCATCAGCTGGAGTGACACCTACGGAACAACGCAAGCCGAATGTTAACGAATTACCAACAACAACTGTAAGGATGCTCCAGGAAGCAAAGACAGTCCAGATTTCATGTTTTCCCAGTGACCACACAAAATATGTAGAAGGGCTTTGTTGTGATGGAAGATCGGCCGCTTTACTCCTCTACAGATAGAAATATCAACACACACGGACCTAAGACAATGCTACAATTTCTCTTCAGTTTAAAACTGGAAATCCAAAACCACCCTGAGCACTGGACACTTGGATTCAAGACCTCACGAGGACTGGCAGCCCATGAAAAGGTATTCTACATTAAATTACGAAACATTTCAAACAATTTGGCATAGCTTCCTCGAACTGTAAGTGGAATAACAGGCCGGTGCCAACAACTGGAAAACAGCACAAAACACAAAGCCATGAACTATCACCTCACTTCTCTTTCCCTTCCTGTTCCTCCTCCTAGTTTCCCCCCTCTTCTATCCCACTGCCTTCCTTCCCCGCACTTTTTCCTGTGTCTTTCTTCCTCCTTCCTCTCTTTTTCAGAAGAATTAAACTGTAACAAGCAATGTGCACCAAGCGAAAACACAAAACCGCAAAACAGAGTGTGTGTGTGTGTGTGGGGGGGGGGGAGATTGTAGCTAAACTTGTAAGTAGCAAAACTTGTGTAAAGAATAAAAAGCCCTGAAAAATCAGAAACAATCAGAACAACAAGGCTGACATGCCAGATAGGCCCTGTGGTTCCTTTGGGAACCATTGTGGTTTAGGACCATGGAGGCACTAAACGGTGGTGTACTTGAGCTGAGTAGCCATGGACTCATTAAGTGGGCTTGGGGGAAAAAATCTCACACAGCCTCGGTTCTCCCTCAGCAAAAAAGGTTCATGACCCCTCTCATAGATTCGTTGCAAAAAAAGAAAGAGACAATGGGCGTGTTCACACATCACGAAAACCCACCCTGGCAATAAGCCACAGTGGCTTGGTTGTTCCCCAAACAACCCACTGAGCGCCCGACAGACGATCGGGCTCACTGTGGGTTCTTCATCCCCTCTGTCCCCCCGCAGGTATCCGAGGGGACTCTGCAGTAGGACCAACTTGTCTTCCCCTTCATGCCACGATTGTGAGCTGTTTTCGGCTCGCCAGGGCTATTTCGTCAAGGGTTTTTTCTGGAGATCCCAAAAGATGGCTTGACAGCCAGCTTTCACAATCAAAGTGCCCAAGCGAAACATCAGAGGGGCTGTCAGTGGTTGGAAAACTATTTTAAAAAAGTTGCTTTTTTTAAAAAAGTTTTGCCATTGTGTGGCAAATGGAAGCCTCGGCTGGGTGAATGTCCTGGAGGGCTACCTGCTGTCATAGCACAGCAGGTACCAACCTGTTGTTGTCACAGTACCGCGGGTACCAAGCCTGGGCATTGACCCAAAGAGGCTCCAAATAGCTTTTTCTTCCCTTTGGATTCTCTTGACAGCTGTCAAAAGATGAGCTGCCATAGGAAACCAAAGGATCTTTGCTAGTGAAAAGGGGACGGTGGGATTTACACCCCCTTCACAGCAAGAACAGCATTTTTGTTTTTGCACTACACTGTCCTAAGGGAGAACTCACTTTTCCAGCTGTTCCTGAGATTCTAGGTGCTCGGGAACATGGAAAAGTGCAGGCCAACCCCTTTAAAAGGAACCAGCATTTTGACAGTTAGCTAGCTGTCAAAACACCGGTTCCCTTTAAAAGGGGCTTCTTGACACAGCTCCCCATGGTTCTTTGACAGGGACATATGCATTCATGCCTGCATATGTCCCCGTGAGGGGAGTCCTGCCAAAAAAACCTTTTAAAAGGAGCTGGAGTTTTGACAGCTCACTGTCAAAACTGACAGCTCCTTTTAAAAGGGGGTGGCTCGCACTGTTCCATGTTCCCAAGCAACTGGAGTCTTGGGAACAACTGGAAAAGTGAGCTCACCCTTCGGACAGTGTAGCAGAAAAACAGGAGGATCTTACCATGACGTGGTTGTAAATCCCACCATCCCCTTTTCTTTTTTCTTTTTTTTTTAATTTGTTTATTTGAATTTTAACATATACAAGACAACTGAACAACCAACAAAACATCTAATCCATTACAGAAATTGTATTAGATCAGAACAAAGTAAATCCCCCCCCCCCCCCGAACCAACATTCAAAGGAACAAATCTGGCTGGGCACCTTTTCCGGACCACCATCCCCTTTTCGTGAGCAAAGGTCACTCACACCTTTTGTTTCCCTTGGCAGTTTGTCTTTTGACAGCTGTCAAGAGAAACCAAAGGCTGGCTGGGGCATGCTGGGAGTTGTAGTCCAACACATCTGGAGGGCACCAGGTTGAGGAAGGCTAGCATAAGACCATTGTTCTAATAATTCAAATCAATTTACACTTACCTAAAGAGCAAAGCAAGGGTGGCAGGGAGATTGTGTGTAAAGACTGTGTTACGATTTCACACGGGGCTGTCATGTGGTTCATCAAGCCACAGGGCTCACCATCCGGCGTGTGGACAGGACAAAGGAAGCCCCAGGACTCGGGCAGCAGCTTGCGCACCGTTGTGGTTCTCATCCTGAGAAAATCGGCCCCTCTGTGCACACAGCGGAAATGGGAGAGGTAGCGAATGAAGTTCAGCTTGTCTGCTATCACACACAGACCAGAACCTTGTAGCATGCCCAGACCTTGGCAAGGAAAGGGGGAAAAATAATAATCAAATTTGATCTTCTAAAAATTTTCTACTAACAGTTGCTTGCTAACAGTACCAAGGCTGATGGCAGAGCACAATAGCAGCGGCAGACTTCACCCAACACACACACACACACACACACGACTTGTTTCCAAGATGATTTTAAAGTAAATAACAATAACGTAAGATTTCTTAGGTGCTATACGCTTGATGGTTACAGACTTTGTAAGTGCAGTTTCTTAAATGTTACTTATTCTATGAAGGAAAATTCAGGTCAGTCCCTTGCTTAAAACCAAGCAAGCGTCAGTTAAGCCAGTTAACTGTTAGAACGGCCTAACTGTCAGGGAGAGAATGGAATTCCTAACTTGTTGCTAGGCAATGTAGAGCGTTCCCTCCCCTGATACCACTAAGTGGTTTGCTCCACTGAACCCTGTCCCCTGACTTCTCAGAAAAGCTTGGTTTCTGCCTTTGCCCTTTAACTACGACGACGACTATTATTATTATTTATTTATTTATTATTATTATTATTATTATTATTATTATTATTATTATTATTATTATTATTATTATTATTATTATTATTAATCATCTAGACCAGGGCTCTCCAACCTTGGGTCCCCAGATGTTACTGGACTACAGCTCCCAGAATCCCTTGCCATTAGCCATGCTGGCTGGGTATGCTGGGAGCTGTAGGTCAGCAACATCTGGGGACCCAAGGTTGGAGAGCCCTGATCTAGACTATAACTGGACTATAACTGGACTATAACAGTCTATCTTAACCCTTTACTGGGCAGTCAGCTTAAAAAAACTCTCCCTGCAGAGCTGACATCTTCTCGTCGCATACTCCAACAAGGGCTTCCCCCCACCCCCAATATATTTTTATTTATCCAACAGTAGCAGGTTTAACATGCACTGACTTGTGCACGACATTTGCCAAAAATTCAGCTACATCTGCATTTGTATTTCCCGGCAAAAAATTGGTAAGAGCCCATTAGAACTTCAGATTTAAGGATGTCTGCCTTCTGGGAAATGAGTGTTTTGTGACTGGCCATGCTCACCATAGCAGTCACTTTATGAATGGGAAAGCCCCACCATGGCAGCCATTTTGTGAAGGCAGCCATGACATTCTCTCAATGTCAAATGAAAGATGTGCCCACTGTCCCAAAAAGGTTGGCGGACCCCGTCCCAGCTCCTTGGCATTGCGGCTGTGATGCGTCCCAGAGATCTTCAAAGTTTCAGAAGTAGTTTGGTGAGCAGTGCAGAAGCTCACTGCATTGCATTTTGGGTCATGACAACAAACATTTGGGATTCACAGTTCAGTCAGGCAACGAAACTCTGGTTTGGTTTGCACACAACATTAAAGCACTGCTTTAGCATTGCTAGCGCACTCTGCACTCCCCTCCTCCTTGAATCATATAAGCACACCTGGTGTGGGTCATCTGCTCTCTGCTCGTGGCCTTCTAAAGGCTGGCTAATAATCTACACAGGAGTTAACTTGAGCTGCCAGTGTGGTTTCATATGCATAGGATTCTGCTTTAGAGCCAAAGGCTTGATCTTTGGCTCCATTCTAAGCCAATGTTCAAGGTTAAGCACATGCACTCCATGCTAAAAAAAAAGTTAAGATGCTGCATCCAAGTAACCCAAATTCTGTGACAAGGAAAAAGCAAATTCTGTGCTCTCTATAAATTATGTGCACTAATCAGACTTGCTTAATTTCTCTTCTTTTGCATAACTTCTTCTAGTTTTGCTAGTTATGGGGAGTGGAGAAGCATGGAGGGCATTGAAGCCTCATAGCCTCAACCATCTACCCCTCTATCTCCAATTAGAGCCTTCCTGTGCTTTTATTTACATGGCTAAAACGGAGCCACCCGCACAAGAGAAGGGTATTCTCACAGACTCTACATAACCTTGAGGTTTGCAGATGCCCAAAAAATCTTTCAGGGGGAAAACCCTAGGCAAGGGAATCCCCCAAAACAGTCCATAAAAACTCTATGATATGGAAAGTTTAATGAGTGTGGGGGAGAATGACAACCAGATGGGAGGGGGGAAATGGAATGGAGTGGCTGGAAAGGGAGGAGGGAAGAGAAGACACACAGATGTTCAAAATAGTAGACTGAACCGTCTCATTGTCAGAATAGGTCATTTCCTGGTTCACACCAAAAAGCTAGTTTTAAAATGTCCCTGGAGATTAAAATAAGAGCTGCCCATAGAAATCAACAGGAAAAAAAGCTCCAAAAACAGGTCAATGAGGACTGTACATGCTCACTGGACACAGAAAGCTGGCTAACTGCTGGGAAGAATGTGAGGTGGGGGTGAGAAAAGAAATGGAGTGGCTGGAACCCTGAACAAAAGCACTCTGACTGCAGCATTTTGTTGCAGGTCCCACATTCTTCTTTGGCTTTTCAGTTTTCAACATGCAGTGTCACACATTTTCAAGCATATCTTCACAACTGTGAGGAATGGAAAGTTTTGCTTCTTGAAATGGTGAGATTTCCTAGATTCTGCACCCTATAATTACACTGTGTATGTTTTCTGTGGCACACACAGGCCTTGCTTGCAGTGTGCCAAAAATGCCTACAGAGAACCAGTCAAACGTTCAGCACACCATCGGAACTTTTTAAATGATGCTTCTGCCTTGTTGGAAAGGTTTCTGTTTTGCCAGTTTTGCAATTAGCATCATTTCGGTGACCTGAGAACTTAAAGAACACAATATGCCTCTGATGAGTAACAACAGTGGCTGCAAGCAGGTCGGGGGAGACCCAGAAGAGTCTGCCTTACGAAAAAATGGGAAAGAATTCACCTCTAAAAGTACCTTTTCACACAGTTCTGGACTTTTAAACTATATCTGATCTTACTCAGTGACTGAGTGGTTAATTCAGGAGTCTCTCAGGCCACACTGCAATCTTACACCAATTTACCAGGAAGCAAGGCCTGGTAAAGAACACCAAGGGACTTAATTTACAGTAGACACACACAGAGTTGTGCTGTGGGTCTCAGACACACTTACCTGTTTTAGAGCGCAAGTTACCAGTAGCAAGGAGATATTCAAACATCCTAGTAAGATCTGTTCCCATGCTGAGAATCTTCAGCATGCTTTCTGAATTAATCGTTACATGCGACTTCTGACCTTTCTTGTCCAAGGCGATTTTAACAGACTGTAGCCAAGTTTCCATCTTCTCCTGCGATATAGGATGATAACAGGACAAAAGGCTTCAAGGACAGAAGACAAACCAGTTCGATAACTCGACACTGGGCAATGTTACAAACCAGCATGCAGCAAGGAATGCTCAAGCACCAACAAAAGGATGGAGGGAGAAGTCTATCTTCACTGGGCCTGCCGCAAAGTGCCTCCTCATGCCTCACAACTGAACTCCTCCTCCGTGATGGAATTTTTACAGTTGTCAAATGTGTTACACAGAAATAAACACCAGTGATTTGATTGAACTTGCCAAATACACAGACACCCAAGGGACATTACGCAGGGAAGTGGGGAAATAAATACAAGCTGCTGTTAATAGCAGCTTGGTCATGTTGGGCTGGTTGAGATGCAATGTCAAAGCAGAGTTTGGTGTGACATGAATGAGCCTTTGAAGGACTCTTGGGACTCGCACGTTCCCTCCTTCCCTTCCCTTCCCTTCCCTTCCCACCGGGCGCTGCGACTCTGTCCCTGGCTTGTGGCAAGCCATGGCCTGCCATTTTGTCTGAGCCTGCAAAACGACGGCTTGCGCTTGCCTTGCAAATGAGGACTGAAAGCCAAAACTGAGCCAGGGCTCGTTGCTTGAGACAAAATGGCTTGCCACAAGCCAGGGGCAGCGCACGGCGCACAACGAGAAGGAGGGGGGAGGAGGAGGGCGCATGCAAGTCAAAGGGGCCTTCAAAAGTTTGACGCAAGCTAGGGAGCAGCAAGCCACAGCACACAAGGGAAGCAGGAAGGACATGACTGCAGCCCTTAAGGCAGTGTTCTTCAACCTTGGGTCCCCAGATGTTTTTGGCCTACAACTCCCAGCATGCCCCAGCCAGCTACGCTGGCTGGGGCATGCTGGGAGTTGTAGGCCAAAAACATCTGGGGACCCAAGGTTGGAGAACACTGCTTTAAGGACTTGTCCATCTAATGCTAAACCATGGTTTGACATTACATCTAAGCAGCCTATTGGGATGCTGCTGGCTCTCTCGCTGAAGCTCTGCCCGCTATGCAAGGGGAAGCTGGATTGCTAGACTGTTGACCAGGTGCAACTCAGGCTCTCATCTGACCTGTAAAGGGCAGAGCGTCAGTCGGAGTTCAGCGGAGCACAGGCAAATGCAGCCGGAGGAGCTTTTTCCTTCTACAGGGCAGTCACACAAAAAAAGAATCCCAAACTCTCCCCTCGGACACCAAGCTGCCTAGCACTGGGGCAGCGGACCAAATCCAGACCTCCCGAGGGCCCTCAAAAGCCCCTTCCCCCAAACCACTGATCATTTGGTGGTTTCCCAGCTTTTGTGCAGTCCCCCACCCCCGCCATCCAAACAGCTGAAATGCTTCTCTGGAGGCTTAAATTACCGGCAGTAAGAACTCTTAAGCAAAAATATGCTGGCCTTTCTTTGTATTTTGCCCCTGCCCCTAACCCCTGCCCCTTTCGCCTTCAGTCCTGCCCACCCCCGGAATGTGGCCCCCGAGATCTTCTTTAAGATGGAACTTGGCCCTTGGCCTGAAAAGGGTTCTGCACCCCTGTCCTGTCCGAGCATAGCTATCCCTGTGCACGCCATGGGTCTTGCTGCGAATTGATCCGGCGTGGTCATTTTATCTGGGCAGACTTTCAGCACTTCCACATTCCATTTGCTTGATGCAACAGTGAGATCAGGAAAGGGGTGGCAGTCTGTGGTGCAGCTGCGGAATTTCAGACCCTGGACTTAATGGTCTTACGGTCTTTAGAAGACTGTGTGCATCTGCATCATCATAATCAATGTCTCGCCTTTTTTCCAGCAAGGAGCCCAAGGTGGCTTACATAATCCTCCTCCTCCTCTCCGTTTTATCCTCACAACAACCCTGTGAGGTAGGTTAGGCTACAAGCCAGTGACTGGCCCAAAGTCACCCAGTGAGCTTCATGGCCGAGTGGGGACTAGAACCCGGATCTCTTGAGTCCCAGTCCAACACTCTCACCACTATGCCACACTGGCTCTCAGTGTGTATGTATTATTTGAGATGCGAAGTACACAACTAGCATTTCCCTTCTCCCCACCCCAACTGCCATTCCCAATTCCTGATATGTTTGAAAAACAGCAAAACCAATTGCCAACTGATTTTTTTTTTTTTTTAAACCCAAACTCTGTGCATGTGAAGTTTTGCACTTTAAACTCACTTCAATCATAGCACCATCATGACTACAGGTACAAAATGGGAGTTTGTTTCTGATACTCTCATCACCTGCTACTCTCAGAGTGGTCATGGGGGGGGGGGGCTGGACTTTGGCCCCAAGTTCTGGCCCTGGTGTCACCATTGCTGACAGGAAACAGACAACAGAACAACAAGCACCAGGGTTAGCGGTGAACAACCCTCAATGAATTACCTTTAAAAACATGAGGTACAGTTGGCCGGAGGTGAGCACCTCTTGATTCATTAAGCTGTCGGGATTCTCCTCCATGCAGCCTTCTTTGGCTAAGGTGAACAGCTTTCGGGTCATGAGACAAAGTAAGTAGAACTTCTCCGCTTTCGTTGTCAGATGTATGCATATGCACTGTCTGTAGGAGCAGCAACAAACATGATCAGCTCCTGGTTGAATTTCCTTGACCTTCTCTCTAGCCAAACAGTATTTATCACTCCAAAATTTCAGCTTGCCTGTAATTTTGACACACGGCTATCCTTGCAATGGTTTCTTTTTTAAGCGTTAAAAAAAATAATAGAGAGTCAGGGTTGAGGGGGAAAAGCCACCTGGTAATCAGCTTTACTAGAGGTCCTCTTTATTGGAAGAAATCCAGTCCTTCTCATGAGGGAAAAATGCAAGTGGTAACAGTTTCTCCTCCTCTAGATAAATGGTTCAATTGCTGAACTGCACGTACCATTAAATAAGTTTCTTCTAATGTTCAACCGAAATCTACCCTTCTGGGTCCATTTGATATAGTTCTGCCCCCTGTGGTAGCAGAGAATAAATCTTTGTCCTCATCTACATGACAGTCCTTCAGTATTTGAAGAGTGCTCTCAATCTTCCCTCAGTCTCCTCTTCTAAGCATACCCAGTTCCTCCAAACTTTCCTCATAGGACTTGTTTTCCATATCTCTGACCATCTTCGCTACCCCACCCTCTGAATCCATTCCAATTTGTCTATATACTTCTTAGAGTGGTGCCCAGAAATGGACACATTACTCAGACAAGTTCTAACCAGTGCAAGAAAAAAAATGTCTCTATTAATGCAGATTAAAATCGCACTAGCCATTTTTGCAGTCACCTCACACTGCTGGCTCATGTTGTTGTTGTTATTGTTGATATTATTAGTTACATTTATTTCCTGCCTTTCCTCCAAGAAACCCAAGGCAGAGTACATGATCGTCCTCCTCTCCATTTTATCCTAACAACCCTGTGAGATAGGATAGGCTGAGAGTCAGCGACTGACCGAGTCACCCTGTGAGCTTCATGGCTGAGTGGGGACTAGAACCCAGATCTCCCCAGTCCCAGTCCAACACTCTAACCACTACGCTACACTGGCTCTCTACAGTACAGTGTGGTCATGAACTGTAATGAGTATACTTCTGTCCTGCATGCACTGGCTGCCTGTATGCTTTCAAGCCCAATTCAAGGCACTGGTTTTAACGTATAAAGCCTGGGTCCCAAGGCTTGGGACCGCAATACCTGACGGAATGCCTCTCCTGACCTGAATCTACGGGGACACTACGATCTGCATCTGAAGTCTTCCTCCAAGTGCCACCTCCAAGGGAGGCTCAGAGGGTGGCAACAAGGAAGAGGACCTCCTCAGTGGTAGCCCCCACCCAATTGTGGAATGATCTCCCCACCGAGGCCCGCCTGGCACCAACACTGACATCTTTTTGGCCCAAGGTGAGGACTGTCTTCTACTCCCAGGCATTTAATGGCATATGATGGGACATGTCAGCTGTTTTAATAGGTCTAGTTTTTATTGAAATTGTTTTAGTAGTTTAAACTGTTCTAATTTTTGTATATCTGAATTTTATGCGGTATTTTATTGTATTTATTTCTTTATTTCATTTCTATACCGCCCCACAGCTGAAGCAATCTGGGCAGTTCACAACAATTCAAATATTTTAAAATACAATAAAATATTTGTATTTTATTACTGTATTTGTATTTTATTATTATCTATTCTATTATCGTACCTGTGTTATGAATTGCCGTGAACTGCCCAGAGAGCTTTTGCTATTGGGCAGTACAGAAATGAAATTAATAACAACAATAACAATATTTGTAGCTGGACAAAAGTTGAGTTTCATCTATATAAAGACATACTCAAGCAGGAACTCTCCAACTTGTTCACTGGGGTACCAGTCAGGAAGGTTCAGTTTCACTCGGAAGCGCTGCCCCAGGAAGATCAGGACCTCTTTCTGCGTCATGCAGCCATCCTCTCCTACCAGCCTCAGCATCTGACCCACACAGTTATTATAGAAAGTATCGTCTTCTTTCCCTTTAGTCAACTCCTGAAAGATCTGGAAATCTGAGAAAGTAACCAATGCCTGGAGCAGAGAAAGGAAAAGTTGGAACAAGTGAGTTAGAGGGCAATATAACAAACAGGCAGGGGTGGAATTCCGAGTGGGCCTTGCCTACCTATTTATTATATGAGTCTCAGTATTTAACCTTTTACTTGTGTTAGGTTAAAAAAAACAGAAAAGTTTAGAAAATTAATTTGACTAATGTACTTCATCTGTAAAATGGGTATTTTCCCCCCGCAAGCCCGTCTTCTCCAGACCGATTAGAAAATTTTACCCATTTTCCAAATGCTTAATTCTTTGATAATATGCTATTTTTTATGTTTTGCGACTTGATGTGTAGTCTGTGGATGAGATCATGTGCTTGAGTTATTGGCTCTGCGCATATTTCTAGTTTGCTTTGTGCCTGTGGCATATTGCACGATGGAATTATGAAAGACTTGATCACAGTGGCCGTGCGCATCATCTGTGGAGGCCTCTCTTCTACTTGATACCCCTTGTAAACAGGCAGAACCAAAAGCATCAGCAAGTATAAAGTCTGTGATTGCGTAAAGTTAACCATTTATGGCAGTGTTCTCCAACCTTGGGTCCCCAGATGTTTTTGGCCTACAACTCCCAGCATGCCCCAGCCAACTACGCTGGCTGGGGCATGCTGGGAGTTGTAGGCCAAAAACATCTGGGAACACTGATTTATGGTACAATGGTATGCAGTAATGGTCTTTCCAATCTTGTTTACCAGAGGTAGGGATTCTTTTTTTCTTTTTTTTTTTTGCCCTAGAGCCACATTCCTTTTTGGGGAATCTTTTGGGTGCTGTAGAAACGGGGCGGGACATTCCATACATACACACAAACCACCCTGTAGAAAGTGGGCGGGGCTGTCCCACACTCCCTTTCTCTCTCTCTCTCTCTCTCTCTCTCTCTCTCTCTCTCTCTCACACACACACATACACACACACACACATTTAAAAGTCTGACTGCAGTGCTGGGGAGGGCAGGATACGTTTTTAGCATGTGGGGGAGCAGTGTTCAGGGAGGATTAGCCTTTGCCTTCCTCAGCAGTGACACCCCCCAACACACACACCCCAACGGCAATTAGGCTTTGAAAAAGCCTCCATTGCCACCAATGGAGCCTTTTATTAAGCCCTAAACACAGCAAAAAGAACAGGGGGGCAGAGGAGAGGCCGCTGGCCGGATTGGAAGGCCCCCGTGGGCCAGAGGTTACCCAACCCTGATGTATACAAACCTCTTCATTACACAGCCCCTGTGGATTTGCTTTGCAATGCTTCCACCTTCCAGCCTTTGCAGGGAACTGGGGAATGGGTGCACTTCAACAGCCAGATTTCCTTATGCTAATTAAAAGGGGTGCTTTCTCAAGACCCGACTCTCCAAACACATTACGTATGGAAAAAAAAGGCGGGGTGGAATAACAAATTGCAACAAAAACTAAGGAACTGTTTGTCTGCATTGCCAGGATAGGCCTCATTCAGACTTAACGGACAAAATGTGCCGGGGCCATCCCAGATAGGCTTCAGGTTTGCACATTCTGCCCTCCATTCCCATACTCCATTTCTCTTCTTCCATCTCCTCTGTCGTTAAAGCAAACCATAGCTCATCATGCCCATACTGGGAGCAAACCATGGTTTGCTTCCAAACCAGAATTGGAAAGCCAGGTTTTGCCCAACTTGGATGTCACACAGTAAACTACGGTTTGCTCTAACTAGGACAGGAGGGAGGGAACCTGAGGGCTGCAAGGGGAGGAGAAAGCATGTGAAGCCCGGAGCCTGTTCAGGACAACCAAACCACAGTTTGATCACTACGCTTGAACCGGGCTATAGTCACAGGCTTGTGAACAGACACTTGCCTACCTCAGCCTGTGGAATGAAGCAAGGAATGAAGTCTTGGTAAATCGGAAGAGTGCTCCCAGCCACTCCCTTTCAGGCTGTTGATGTGCCACAGGAGGACTTAAACCAGTACGCAGGGGTGGGGAACCGCAGGCCTGGGAGCCAAATCCAGATGCCCAATCTGGATGCCCTAGGGGCCAAATCCATCCCTCCGGGCTTCCCCAAATGGCCACGCCCCGTTCCCTTGGCCCGCCCTCTTCCTCCCAACCACCAATCATTTGGTGGTCTCCTGGCTTTTGTGCAGTCCCCCCCCCCCTTTTCTAAAAAGTTCAAGTGGCTGAGATACTGGCAATAAGAGCTTTAAGCTACAATTTGCTGGTATTTGGTGTGTTTTTTTGGCCCCAACCCATTTGCTTTCGGCTAGAATTTCCACCAGAATGCAGCCTTCTGAGCACTTCTCTGAAATCTAATTTGGCCCTCGGGCTGAAAGAGAATCCCCACCCCTGCATGCTGGTGTAAGTCATCTTGTGGCACATCAACAGCCAGAAAGGGAGTGGGGCGGGAGCACTCTTCCAATTTGCCAGCATGTGTGGGTGGGGGCAGGCCAAGAGTGTTTGAGGACGAAAGCTGCAAGGTGACTGTAACTCCTCTCCCACATCTGGGGAAAGCGGCTCCTAAGCAGGACAAAGCCCCCTAAGAACGGAGCACAATGGAAATACCTTCAGTACAAATCCCAGTGGGAGGAAGAACAGCTCTTTCTGATGGATGAAGTTCACCATCACTGTGCCATTTTCAAGGTAGTGCAGAGTCATGTTAACGGCTGTGTGCTCATCTCTAACGCAGTGCATCGAGATTCCTAAACACCACCCAAAGGAAGCAAATCTTAGTATTACTGCTGCGTTATCATCTTCAATGAAAAGATAAGCATGGCCAAGTTTTGTAAGTGAAAAGGGAAATCATGCACAGTTTACCTGTTCTTTGACCATAGCGGTCACTACAGAGGAAATTCAGCTGCTCCCTCAATAATAGGCCCTGCTTATGCAGATCTGAACCTACATGTGACTGACGGAACTAACTACTTGCAAGGAGGACAAGGGGGGGTCAAACTGAAGCACATCCAGAGCAGGGTGACCAGGATGGTGAAGGGTGTGGAAGCAAAGTCCTACGAGGAACGGTTGAAAGAGCAGATATGTTTAGCCTGGAGGAGAGAAGATTTAGGGGAGACATGGCGGTGGTCTTCAAATATCTGAAGGGCTGACGTGCAGAAGGTGGAGCAGACCTATTCTCTGTTGATCCAGAGGTAGGACAAGAACAAATGGGTGGAAGTTGCAAGGAAGCAGATTTCAGCTAAACATTCAGAAAAATTTCCTCACAGGAAGGGCCGGGGGACAGTGGAACGGCCTGCCTTGGGAGGTGGTGGTCTCTTTTTCACTGGAGTTATTTCAGCAGAAGCTGGACGGCCATCTCTTGGGAACGTAGCTGCAACATTCCTGCATTGTATTGATTCATGCATTGTATTGATACACTGGTACCACGCATTGCATTGATACACTGCATTGATTGCTGAATTGTAGTTGCAGATTCCTGCACTGCGCAGAGCGTTGGAGTAGATGACCTCCAAGGTACCTTCCAACTGTAAAGTTCTATGGTACTATAGAATACCCATGAAAATGAATCAGGATTTTGAAACGTGAGAGCTATAGGTATATGCACATCTACAAGAAGCTTAATTCTGCAAGGTAACAAGCTAGTGAAAAAATCAAGACTGCTGCAAAATTGGGAAGACGTATACCTATCCATGGCAACCCACAGATATAGCAAATGGATGTCTTAATTCAGCTAAAGACCATGCAATCAATATACTGGGGGAAGGAGAGAGGGAAAGAAATTGAACCGACATACTTGCTTTATACAGAGTACAACCCACTGGTCCCGTCAAACTTCGCACTATCTACTCGGACTGGAAGAGGTCTCAAGCAGAGCTCTTTTCCAGTCCTGCTAACCAAGACGCTGGGTATCGCACATGCCCGGAATGCAGAAGGTTCCTCTGCCACTGAGTTACAACCCCCACCTAGGCACTTTTGCTTTAGTGTTACTTTAGTGACATGTCTGTGGAACTTAAAACGCCATGTTCCATAAATAAGTATTTGATGGGGCAGGTCTACAAGCTCTCTCTTCCATTTTACCGCATCAGATTGCTGCACGGAATTCAGACCAACGTGAAAATGGAATTATTATAATGCAGCCTCCCCTCCCAAGCCGGTGCCCTCCAGATGTGCTGGACTGCAACTCCCATCACCCCCAGCCAGGGATAGCTGGGGATGATGGGAGTTGCGGTCCAGCACATCTGGAGGGTGCCACCTTGGGGGAAGGCACTAGAATGATGGATCTTTGCTCTCAGAGATAAAGTAGAACATCAGACAACTGGGATGAGGGGCCCGGCACATGGTCTGAGCATGACTGATGCAGGTAGGTATGTGTGGATCTGATCTATCTGCTATATAGGAGACAACTGGAAGCTTCATGTACTATGCTTGTATCCTGCAGTTACATTAAGGGCTCAATCCTATGCAAGTTTACACAGAAAAAAGGCGTACAACTCCCAGGATGCTCCAGCCAGCTATGCTGGCTGCGGCATGCTGGGAGTTGTAGAACTTTTCTCAGTCTAAATATGCACAGGATTGCACCTTTACTATACTTAACAAATAGAATCAGACCAAAACAACAGCACAGGCTGCACCCTTAAAATGTTTAACCCCCACCCGATGAAATAAATATTGAAACAATGCAAAAAGAGACAGGTTTTTTTTTAAATTGAAATTACCATATTGTGTGTAGCCAGGGCCTCTAGATCTCCATTTCGGTTTGATCATTGCAAGGGGAAAGTTGCGCCTTGGCATAATCACCATCCTGATCACCTTTTCTATTCCGTTAATTATGAAATAACCTCCCATTTCCTGCCAAAAGAATAAGACATCCAAGTTAGCATTTCACATTAAGCAGGACTGGAAGAGTGAAACGGTAGCCCCTTCCAGCTCTACTTTTCTATGATTCTATGAAATTTTAGTGGGATCGGAAATGACAGCTGCAATGTGTTATGGCAGGGGTAGGCAACCTGGAGTCCTCCAGATACTTTGGACTACAACTCTCATCAGCCCCAGCCAGCATGGGTTTAGCAGAGGCTTAGTCCAAACTATCTGGAGGCCACCAGGGCGCATAGCTTTGCATTGCAGCAATGAGGAACGGAAAAGATAGTTTTTCCCTCTAACAATAGCTCAGTGAAGATGTGACACTGAGGACACGCTCCCCTTCCTTTTCACAGGACACTATCCCTTCCGTTTGGTTTCAGAGCCAACAATGCACTGAATGTCAATGCTAGCATTCTGCTAGCCAGAGGCAGTGCTAGGGGGTGGCCCACTAGGGCTGGAGCCCCGAATCTTTCTTTGGAGCCCCGACTCTCTGGGAGACCATGTGCCCCACCACCCTGCTATCCATGGGCACTTGCTGAAATAAAGGTACGGGGCCCCTGATGATCTCTGCTGCATCTGATCCCCCTGGATGAGCTGGCTTTTTGCCCATATGTGCTTCATTTCTTGCTGCCCCCCCCTTGAATCGTTCTGCTTGAGGTTTTTTTCTGAAATCAAATGCCCTCCTTTTTCGTCCATACATCTTTTTACAAATAGGGGTGTCCTTACAAGAAAGGGTCCTTTACAGACACACGCACACACAGACTTGATAGCATAGGTAAATTAGCATATGCAAATTTATGCTTCTTCTTTTTTTGTCCTGTGGGCCTGAGCTTGAATATTTTCAGTACCCAGCACCATCCCTGCTGCTAGCCATAGTTAGCCCAAAGCACAATCCGCAAACTTGCTTCTAACTACAGTTGCGAACTGTGGCTTGGAGTGAGCTATGATTATCAAAGATACAAGTGCACATCTATACTGCTGATCATAGCTCTGAAACTGAAAGGGAGAGGAAGTGTCCATGTAGGAGAAAACAGGAAGGTGGGCTGGGCGAGGCTGCAAAATGAACACAATCCCCTAATTATGACTAGACGGAATATTGTTACATTTCGAGTCAACGAGTGACAACTTTCACCTATTAAATGCTAAGTTCTCACATTCCCTTTAATATTGGGAAAAGCAATACTACAATGGAACCAACTACCTAGGGAGGTAGTGGGCTCTCCCACACTGGAGGCATTCAAAGTGCAGCCGGATGGCCATCTGTCAGGGATGCTGTGACTTGGGTTCCTGCGTTGAGCTCAATGTCCTTGTAGGCCCCTTCCAACTCTACTTTTCTATGATTCTATGGTCTGCCTATATTGGAGCTTTGGTATTAGGCATGATTATTTCAATCTGGTCAAACAAATACCTGTATTTGTTTAAATATTCAGATCCCGCACTCTGTCCCATTTAAAGGCGGCATGCCAAGGTTTCCTTTAAAGCAGCCTTCCCCAAATCGGTGCAGCAGCCCAAATGTGTTGCAATTCCCATCACTGCCAGCCCACAAGGCTGATGGTGGGAGTTGTATGTAACGCAACACATTTCGAGGGCACCAGGTTGGGGAAGGCTGGATTAATACCTCGAGACGAGAACAGATCTTACTTTTCATAAGCCTGCTTGTTTATTATCAATCCGAGGTTGCTGTCACAAAGGAGTAAGTCTCTCTCAACTCCTGTTTTGCAATTTCATTAAGTTTCTATGCTGCTATCTGTTGAATGGTAATAATTTGTTTTCCTGTTTTTAAATTTTGTACTACTCTGCTTCAGAAAAGTGGTATAGTAATCAATCCTCATTATATCAATCTAGAAAATAAAAACGGGTGTCATAGACCCTCACAGAAGTCAATGGAGCCTTTTCCCAAGAGAGGGGGGGGGGAACCCTGTTAGGACTTACTTTTGAAAGGGTAAGCCAAAACTGACTAAAGCAGGGGTTTCATAGATTTCATAGATCATAGAGTTGGAAGGAGCCTACAAGGCTATCGAGTCCAACCCCTGCTCAATGCAGGAAACTAGAGGAGGGGTCTCCCATCCAAGTAATAACCAGGCCTGACCCTGCTTAGCTTTCCACGCTCAGACAAGCTGAGCCAGCATGAGCCACAGGCCTGTATGTCAAACATCTTTCAGCCCGAACGCCGAATTCAATTTTGGCGAAGCTTAAGGGACATCGGAGAAACCACAACGGACTCAAATGAGTTTGAATTTCTAAGACTCTACCCACGGATTCTGCAGCGGACCGCTTTTCACGACTTGCGCAGATTCCGAGGACTTGCGGACCATTTTTTAATTTTACGTAATTTTACACAAATTTAGTTGAGGAAAAATACATTAAAAAAAACACTGACAAAAAATGCACACTTCCCCCATAGGCTAAAGCATGACAATATGCATTTTTCGTGGATATGTGTATTTTTGTGGTATTTGTGCATTTTCTGGAGTGCGAATTTGCGCAACTCCGAATTTGCACTAATGTGTACGAATGCATTTGCACAAAATCCGATTCCATCAATGAGTGGACGATGGAACAAAAGGCGCCTGACAATATGTGAAACATAGACGGAATGGATTTTACAATGTCCGTACATCCCTAATAGAAGCTCTCAGGGGGCGCATTCCAGCGGTGGGTACAGCAAAATGGGGCCAAAAATGCCAGCATATTTTAGCTTAAAGCTCTTACTGCCGGTAACCAAGCCTTAGGAGAGGCATTTCAACCATTTAGAATGGGAAAAAACCTGCAAAAGCCAGGGAACCACAAAACAATCGACGGTCAGGGGAAAGTGCTGTGGCCGTCCAGGATAACTTGGAGGGCCATGATACCCCTGCAGTAAAGTAACACAACAACCTTTGCTCACTCAATTCATAGAGAACCAGAAACCCAAACCAATGAAATCTAGTAGTACCTCTTCCTCCTCATGGTGTCTGATCAGTGCCTTGGGAGAAAGGCCATGGAGATTACAAAGTTTGGACTTCACCATAATTGGAATATTTCCGAGGGACTGTTTAATTACCCCTTTTGGGATGCCATTCAGTGACCAGCTGATATCAGCCTATAAAGAAAAAACAAACATTTTCAACCAAAAAGTAGCAAGTAAAGAACTCTGCCAGACTGCCAGGAGCTGCTACCCATCGGAGAAGACAGTGATCTGGTTCGCATGACACAACAACCCCATGCGGACTTGCAAAAGACCAACAACAGCAACAAAAATAAAAATTACGAACACAGTTGCACAATTTTCTGGGGCCAGATAAACAACAACAAAAAAGCAGCAAACAAAAAGGGGTAGTGATCAGAGTAGTAGTAGTAGTAGTAGGCGATCACTCGTGACCGAGTAAGATTGTCTTCCGTAAGTGACTGTGGAGGCCAGTTCTAGATCCACACAGCTTCCCACAGTGAGGACACAGGTTACCAGATGGAAGATGGTCTTGTAAAGGATTCGTTTGACGTGCTTTTCACTTAGCACGTTTCTCCCTTTCACCTTGCACTCGGGCTTCTTCAAAGTCCATGGAACCTTTGTGAAAGGCCAACCTCCAGTTAGATCGTTCATGGGCCAGAGCTTCCCAGTTTTTGATGTTTATATTGCATTTTTTTAGATTAGCCTTTTTAAAAAAAATTTAGATTAGCGATCAGAGTGGGGAGGGGGAGACAAGATGGGTTCTGCTGTGAAGGACACTGGGATACTGGCTGGAGGTCCGAGGGGGAAGGAGGGGGACCACAACTCATGGGGTGCCCGATTGTCTGTCAGGCACACTGTGGGTTGATCAGCACACACTGCGTAGCTTATTTTCAGGGTGGTTTAGCATGACATGCAAACGCAACCAATGATTCTAGAAACATATACAGTAATACCTTGGATTGCAAGTAACTTGGTTTGAGAGCATTTTGCAAGACAAGCAAATTTTTAAATATTTATTTTTAAAAATTTGACTTGATATACAAGCAACGTCTTGCAATACAAGTACTGTAGTACGGCTTAAATTAAAAATCTCTGTACAAATTTTTTTGGGGGAATTTCGTTTTGATATACACATGTTTTGGATTAAAAACACGTTTCCGGAACTAATTATGCTCTCAATCCAAGGCATGACTGTATATATAATTATCTAAATAATCACTGAAAGAGTGTAAGGGCCATGGTTAGAAATGAACTGGCAAACTCTGGGCTGGAGCTAACCATGCTTAACATAAAGATCAGCATTGTGTACGTGAGCCTGTCTTAATGCTAACCATGGTTACTTCCAAAAAGAGAAGGGAGACAAAAATTCACAGGAAGGAGGAAGAAGGGACAAGAGTGTATGCAAGTCTGCATGGCACTCCTGATCGCCTAACCATATTCAGAGGATCCTCCAGGGAGCTCACGGTAACAGACATGCCCCCTTCCTCACAACAAAATAGTGAGACAGTGACTAGCCCAAGGTCACCCAGCGAGATTCAAGGACGGACTTGAACCTGGATACCAACAGTCTAAACCATGGGTGGGCAACTTCAGGAGGTCCAAGGGCCATTTTCACCCCCCAGAACAGCCCCCTGCCATGGGCCACAGGTTGCCCAGAATTTTTGTTCTGGGAAGGTGTCCATAGTGCTAAGGACACCAAGGGAGGACCATGGTGTCCTTAGCACTTTGGAGCGGAGTTATTTTTCCTTAAAATTCTTTCTTTTTCGGGGTGCCCTGTGAATTCGGTAGGAGCCTCATGAGGCCTGCGGGACCCGTGTTGCCCATCCCTGATCTAAACCAACATATTATACATACTCAAAAATATCTACTCAAAAATAAGTCCCACTGAGTTCAATGGGGCTTACTCCCAGCTAAGTTCATATAGGATTACAGCCTAAATTACTGCAAATTCCCAAAGCAGGGAACAAGCATAAAACATCCGTAGAACTATATACAATTTATTTATTTATTTATTTTATTTATACCCCGCCTTTTTTCCTGCAAGGAATCCAAGGCGGCTTACATAATCCTCCTCCTCCTCTCCATTTTATCCTCACAACAACCCTGTGAGGTAGGTTAGGCTGAGAGTCAGTGACTGGCCCAAAGTCACCCAGTGAGTTTCATGGCCGAGCGGGGACTAGAACCCAGATCTCCCGAGTCCCAGTCCAACACTCTCACCACTACGCCACACACAAAATAAAATCATCAGCATTCAAGCACAATGAAGATGGAAATGCCTACCCAACCAGGAAAGAGTTTACTGTGTACCTAAAGGACCCAGCTGCACAGATCTGACAAATGTCAGGTAGAAAGAATTCCACAAACACGGGGGTCACTACTAAGGAAGCCCCATTAGCTGTAGAAATTCACCTTATCTCTGATGGAGATAACACCTGCAACAAGACCTCATTGATCACGTTTACATTCCAAGGAAGAAAGAACGCTGGTATCACAAGTCCTCCTCGTGAGGAGGGGCCATTTAGACAAGGGAATGTATCCTTTTAACATCAACAATCCTATACCTAAGACCGCAGCGTATTCCATAGGTTGTCATGCTAGCAGACTTCCACATATTCAACACCCCTGTATGTGCCATGCATGCTAACCAGTTATTGGAGAGATGGGGAACATGGGAGTCCAAATGTCCAGCAACATCTGTAGGGTCACACATTCCCTATCCCCGAGTTATTGTAAGCAGCTAATAGATGAATATTCATCTGAAATGTAACTGAAAACCAACCGACCATCTCTCTGGGCTGCTTACACTGTGTTTGATGGATGGCCCAGGCCAGGAGCTAGCAGAGAGCTGACAAGGAGCTCTAAGATCCATGTCCTGCCTTAACTGCTTACCTTATGTCAGCGTGTATACATCTCCAAAATATCGCAACACCAGGTCTCTACATCTCTTGGATTTCTAAAATGGACATGACTCCCCACACCACATGTAGAACACAGAGAAACATTGTTTTATTGCTTTACATTTGCTACTTACGGTAAGTTTCCCACGGTAGGTGCTTCTGCGTCCCCGGCATTCTGCAGGGTAAACTTTTAACTCTTTACATATACTGCCTTTTGGTACCATAGGAGGGCTAATGATGGCCCCCGAAAAGGCCAAAGAGATCTGATCATTCTTAAAAGCAAACTCCAAAGGTGGAATGGCCTAAAAGGAAAGAGGGCAAAAAATCTACATGTGATGTATGCCGCTTAGAAACAGAAAGCATCTAAGAAATCCCATGTTTAACAGAGGATCAAAATGCTTGTCAGAATGATAGGTTGGACGGTCTTTTTATTGTCATAGCCCATCATCCACTGCTGCTGCAAGAGACAACTGCCCCCTCATTCACCCTACAGAGGCCATTGGTGAAGGAGGAACAGCCAGAACAAAGCAAGACCTCCCCCAAACCTTGCTCTTCACTTGCTCTGAGGAAGCAGCCTGAACAACGGGCTGTTGGGGAAAGATCACTCATCATCCCAGATGCCCATCTACTGTCAGTGGTGTCAAGGGCCCTATTAAGAGGGAGCGGGAAAGGCAATGAGGCAATACACTTCAGTGTACATGCATTGCCTGCCATGTCTCTCTGTCAAAGACAGAAGCCAGGAATTTGGCTTTCAGAGGATACAAACAGCAAACTGAGCCAAGGCAAAAGGGCTGAACCGGTGGATGATAAAGGTTTTTATTTAAAGACTATGTAAATTGCTTTCGCCAACATTTTTCAGAGGAAAGCAGGGATGTTTGGCAATTCCCAACTGTCACATGGCAGCAGCCATTCCATCAGGCTGCAGAGCAGAGGGAGAGAAGAGAAGCAGGGCTATTTCACTGCCTCTGCTGAGAGAGTAGCTGCCTTTGGCTCTCCCCAACTGTCACCTAGCCAGCAGTGACCCCATCAGGCTGTTTTCATTCCAGCTAATAAGAACTGGGTGACTGAACTTGCCCTTTTTCCTCCTCCCTCCCCATCCCTTTTTCCTTGTGGATCATGTTTTAGATTGTAAGCTTGAGGGCAGGGAACTCATCATGCTCGTTACATTTGTGTTATGTAACAGGCTACTTTAAAAAAGGATAAACCCCTCCACAGTAAGCACTCCCTTGTAGGAAAAAGCACCTCTGCCTACTACAATCATTGGAGTTGTCGGTCGACAGTTAGCACCTGGAAGGCACACAGGCCACCTGGTCACAGTCTTCCCCACTGTGGTGAGGTGCACTGTATTTCTATTTAAATTATAATTATTATTTCTAAATTTGAACCTATAGATATAAATTAGAACATGCAGCTCTGTGTCCTCTTTTTTTTTTCCCTTTTTTTTTTGGTAATGCATTTCCTCTTTTTTGGAGATCCCGAAGTGGCCACCCCCACCCGCCCATGGATCACCACACACGGCTACCTGCAGTTTTTGTCTCCCATCCTCTGTTAGGCGAGGAATTCCCAAGTAGAGACAGGGTCGGGTGCCCCCCACCCCACTATTAAAAAGGAAAGGAAAAGCCTTCACCCTTACGTTCCTTTTCCTACTTCACCAGTTCCCCTCCTTCGATCTCTCCCGGGCCGCCTTTTACTCCCTTCCCGTCTCTTTGCCCCCATTTCCCTTCACCTGGCCTCCGCCTGCCTCACCTGCACGGCCCGGAGCAGCCCATCGCCCACGGCAAAGTTGAAAGACTCGATGTGCGCCCGCGACAGGTCCTGCAGGGCCGGCCGCTGCTGCTCCCTGGGCCGGCCGTAGTCCGGTGCCGTGAGGTGCTTGAGGCTGGGAGCGGTGGGCAAGCTCCGCCACTTGCACGCGGCATCCATGCTTCTTCCTTCAACCGCAAGACGACTCCGGAAGGCCCCGGCTTACAGTTCCTCTTCCCGGTGCTTGCTGAGAGTTGTAGTTCGAAAGGGAGAGGGGAGGAGATAGAGGAACCTCCAACTCCCGGAATGCTATTGCGCTCACTCCACCCAGTAAAACGTAATATTTATCCATAGAGATAGGAAATTCAGATTCATGCGCCACCGCAGCCCTTGTTGGCACTAAGGGCAGTCGAAAATGAAATACAATGAAATAATGTGTTCATTTCATTTCTAAACGCTCAATAGCCGAAGCTCTCTGGACGGTTTACAGCAATTCACAAAACACAGAAACAGAAATGTTTATTTTCTCCCCCCCCCCCCCCGCAAAGTAGATCCGGGTTTCATCATTGCTTACAGGGCTCGCGCCTGTTCTGCGCTTACAGAGAATAAGCCTTTGTGGTGCAGTGGTTAGCGTCGGACTAGGATGGTGGAGGCCACGCTGTAAATCCCTACTCAGTCATGAAACTTGCTTGCTGGGTGACCTTGGGCTACACTCTCTCTCTCAGTTTAACCTACGTACCACACAGGGTTATTGTGAGGATAAATGGAGGTGCGGGGAGAACATGGATATCTATAGGAATTTTTCAGAGGTAAATCTACTGGATATATTTCGTCAGAGTATGTCTATATGTTTGGTGTGTAGGGATAGTCTACCATTTTTGGTAGATCAGCAGAAAGTCCTGGGCACCAGGTCTACTGAACTGGGTAGCTCTGACCTTGAGAAACCTGTATACAGTAATACCTTGGATTGCAAGTAACTTGGTCTGAGAGCGTTTTGCAAGACAAGCAAAAAATTTAATTTTTTTTTACTTGATAAACGAGCAAGGTCTTGCAAGACAAGTAGTCGTAGGGACCTAACCCCTCGCCTCGATCGGGCGTAGCGGGCCGAAATGGGCCCCGCTCACGCCCGCCAGAGACTCGCTTTGATATAAAAGTGTTTTGGATTACAAGCATGTTTCCGGAACAAATTATGCTTGCAATCCAAGGTATTACTGTACTAGGTCTATCCTTCTGTTTTTTCCTCAGCACGTAGATAGGATATCCAGATGACTGAAATCTATGAAATCTACCCGTATTTTTCCGTCTATAAGACGCCCCCATGTATAAGACGCCCCCCACTGGGCAGTTTCGCAACCGCGTGGTTCTCTCCTTGGCTTACTTCCGTGTATAAACGACCCTCAATTTTTAGTCTAACAATTTTAGGAAAAAGTATAGTCTTATATACATGGAAAAATACTGTATGTCTTTCCATTCAGGGGTGGGCAACTTGGAGCCCTCTAGATGTTTTGGCCTACAACTCCCATGATCCTTCACCACTGGCTATGTTGGCTATGGCTGATGGGAATTGTAGGCCAAAACATCTGAAGGGCTGCAAGTTGCCCATTCCTGCGTTAAATGCTGATGCCTTCAGCTCTTTCCCTGGCTCCCTTCACCCCCTCCAACCCTTAATTCATTGCACTGCTGCTACAATCTACTCCACAGCCCAACACTGCATTTTCCTGAAACAAAAAACCCCACACCCACTATGCCAAGAGAATGGATAACACTGGACTGCACTGCAGGGTTGTCATATGCTAACTCGGGGGCAGGTGGGGAGTTGTCAACCCTGCTCTGTAGTCTGGGCTATTTTGCAAGGCTGGAGTAACTCATGCTGCCACAGCCTGCTGCCTGCAAAATGTGTATAATATTGATGGCTTTTATCTGCAACAGCATCAGCAGGCTTTTTTCCTTTTCTTTCAAACTCAGGGGGGGAAAAACACATTTTTTCCTGAATTAGAAAGAATTCCTGACTTTGCTACCTTTTGGGGGAAAGTGGATAGACAAACTATTGTCCAGCTACAAGTACAGTAAAATCCTGGATTCCTCAATTGTTTTCTATGGGGCAGCAATCACTTCTCCACCAGGGAAGGCCAAACTAGGAAGTTGCTTCTCCAGACAACAGATGTTGTCAGCCATTGCTACAATTTCATTCATGAGCTAAAAAAAAACACTGAAAGGCGGGTGTGGCGTAACCCCACAATTCAGTTCCCTGGTGTATGTTTGCATTAGTATGTTTAGTGTGTCTAGAATGTTGAACTCAGTGGGTGTGGTTTGTGATGTCTTGGAAAGGGTGGGGGAGGAGTATATAAGGAGTGTTTGAGTGATGTCAGAGGTAATTGAGTTAGTGTGTTATGGGAGAGTTGGGAGTTAGGTTGGATTATTTGTGTCTTGTCAGGAGTTTTAAGAGAAATCAGTGCTTGTATGAGGAGTGAAAGAATTTAGAATTATAGGGACTTAGGTTAATTATGAAGTGTTTGGTGTAGGCAGGTTTAGAGTTATTTTCTGGAACTAAGATTTTGAGAATTAAACTTATTTTTATTTTGTTTGCTACCCAAATCCTACGTGTCAGCTTGGTGTTATTAACCTGCATTACTTTTAAATCTACACACACACCTTTGTACCCACAGCATCATAAATTTAAAAATAGATCCTTCATAACCAGTATTAATCTTTTCCCTCATTAGTAGGGGAAAGGTTTCATTTGATCCTCCCCTCAGGTTTTTAAGTGTTGATGCTTAGCCTGAGAAGGGTTTATGTGCCTGGTCCTAAAGTGTAAAGGGCTGTGTTGTGGCTTCTCCACCAGGGAAGGCCAAACTAGGAAGTTCCTTCTCCAGACAACAGATGTTGTCAACCATTGCTACAATTTCATTCATGAGCTAAAAACACTGAAAGGCGGGAACAGCTGATTTCTCATAAAACAAATGGGCATGATAGCGCCTGCGCATTTTGCCTTGTATCCCAGGTTCTACAAGTGTCAGACCAGAGGTGGGGAAACTGTGGCCCTCCAGATGTTGTTGGACTCCAGCTCCCATGGTCAAAGATGATGGGAGCTGTAGTCCAACATCAGGAAGGTTTTAGGTTCCCTACCTGTGGGCTAAATACTTGCTTTTCTAAATGAAAGCTGTTCATACAGGGATTATGGCTGACTGAGGGGGTGGCAACTGCTTCTGTGCCCCTCTCCTGCAGATGACCATGGAGGAGAACCATGCACATTGCTTTGAGCAACTTGAAGGAAAGGCAGGATAAAAACAGAATGATTAAAAAAAAATCATGACCAATAACTCTGCGCCAATGGCAGTTTTCAATTGCTTACAGAAATTCAGGCTGTGCCACTCTACTATTTTTATGGCCAAATCCCCTCATCTCAATCTCTCCCTCATGCCTTCCGACCTGTAGTTTTTTTTGTAGTTTGGTGAGGGTAGTTTTATAGGAGGGGAGGATATGCTGTTTTTTTCTCACCCTCTAATCTGGCCTTTCTATCTGGACTAGAGAGGCCTTTGGTCTGATCCAGCATGGCTCTTCTTATGTTCTCCTCAATATTTAACCATAAACTGCATCCAAGTTGAGGCATTTCCCAGTTAGCCACTTGAGAAGGCTATACATTCGTAGGGACGTGTAGCCAGCTTTTTAGGTTTCTCTGTTCTTCAGACAAGTTGCTTACCTAATTTGTTGTATGAGCCTGTGCTCCCATATATTTTAATGCTTCTTTTTCAAGACCACAGCCCACAAATAAAATCAGGTTTTATACTTTTAATTTGCTTAGGAGAGGTTTGAGTACAAATGTCAGCAAACCATGCACTGCTTACAGTCACATATTCCATCAGACATAAACACACACAATCACACTACAATTTTCTGAAGACAATCCAAAGATCTGTATGGTGTAACTGTAGACGCTGAGTATATATGACATGATGGTTTCAGATCTTGTAGATGTTAAGTTGTTTTTCCATAGCCCACTTCAGCCAACAATAAAGATACAGTTGTTATTATGCTGCACTTTTCTTTTAACAGACAATGCTCAGAGAAGGAGACATGCATTGACCATTCACACACATTCAGACCTGAAGACTCCGAAATACGGTGCAATATGCCAGCCTGACCACTTGGGTGAACTTGGTTATAGGTCAGAAGCAGCATTAATGCATTCATAGCAGTATGCCAACCTCTAAAATTGTAGCAGAACATTCTACAGATTTTAGCTCAGAAGTTGTAATTTTAAACATGATATTTTCCTATGAGATAAAACATTAATCCACCTGAAAAAAAGATGCAATGAAGTTGAGGTAAACTTCACTATAACCCAATGCTAGACCATCCCATCCCATAATGTAGCCCCAGGGGTGGGGGGGGAATTTGGTGGGCAACACTGCTCTCCCCGGAACCTACCATGGTCCACACCCCTCCCCCATTGGTGGAAATCACCACATCGCCACTGGATTCCCAGTGGAATCATGCTCCCCCAAGCCTGACAAACAGCTCTGGTGGGAATCCAGTGGTGCTGTGACAGTAGGAGACCTAACAGGGCCACAAAAAACCCCATGGGGGGGCCATACGTGGCCCATGGGCCACGTGTTCCCCCCCTGCCGATGTAGCCAATAGAAAATATATCAAAGGAGTAGATTCACATGTGTCCTTAATAGTCTATCTGCATAGTGCAGTGTTCTCCAACCTTGGGTCCCCAGATGTTTTTGACCTACAAAGCTACTGCTGGCTGGGGCATGCTGGGAGTTGTAGGCCAAAAACATCTGGGGACCCAAGGTTGGAGAACACTGGCATAGCATCTTGCCTGTCGGACACATCCAACAGCTCTGCTCTGTCATATCCACTGAGGGAAAGAGGGGGAAGTTCCATTTTTAATACGATCTCCAGTCAACTAAGATAATCCACCATGAAAAGACAAGGTGGGGAAAGTTCCTGACAGGGAGAAGGGGGGATGTCTCCATTTGCTGTTTCCCATCCCAGGAGCAGTCATCTGTTTCCTAAATGAGGCCCTGTGCCTTCATCAATTCCATAACAGGCAGAAATTCAACGGATGTAACCCACATTCTGAGAAAGCCACACCAGTTGAATTTCTGTTTGCCATGCAGCTGCTGAAGGCACAAAGTCACTGTCAGGGGGAAAGGGTGGCAAAATTACTTCTTTGTACGATTGCCTTTCCTGTTTCCCTCTGTGGCCATTTCTTACCTTTTCATGTTTCAAAACTGCTTTTGAGACGTCAGTTGAAACCCAAACTGTGGTGTAAATGGGATGATACAAAGGTAATGTTGGTTATCACTGGAAACACTCTGAGGTGGTAACAGAGGTAACCCTTGGAGTAACAGGGCAATCCTACGCATGTTTATTTCAGAAGCAAGTTTCACTGTGTTCAGTGGAACTTACGTACTCCCCAGTAAATAGAATTGCAGCCTAAGCCTGCAGTCCTGTACACGCACTTCAGTTCAATAGTGCTTCTTTCTCAGTATCCAAAGGTGTCCATCCACCAGCAGAACTGGACATTGTTGGCAGAACTGATGCCCCCCCCATAGCACACCCCCCAAGTCTCTGCTCCGGAGGGTTGATGGACTTTGCAGAGCAGATGGGGAAATGAGAGGGTGCGGGGGGGGGGGGGAGAGGAAGGGGGTGTCTGCTCGCACAGTGTTGAATATAGCTGCTTACAAAAATGAGGGGGGGGGGGAGGATGACACACACAAATAATGTTCCTTGCTTGAAAGGATTGCACAATTGGTTCAGAAAGGCTCATTTCAAATTCAAACTACAGTTATCATGATGCTAGATCAATTTGTAATAGGAAACCCTGGCGTTTCTTCAGTGCCAAAAAATGCACACACACCACGGCCACAACCAGTAATGTTGAACCAATTTCTCTTAAGGACAACTTGCTCACCGATACTGACCTTCCTCTGCAATGCACACTTGCAGGAGAATGTTGGTATACTTTACAGCAGGGGTGGGCAGAAAGTAGATCTCCAGATGTTTTGGACTTCCATCTCCCTAGCATTCCTGACCATTGGTCATGCTGGCAAGGGCTTCTGGGATTTGAAGTCCTAAACTTCTGGAGAGCTACCGTCTGCCTACCCCTGCTTTATGGTATGCTCTCAGTTCACATGTGGTGACCGTTTGGTCCAGAACAACAACAGGGAAGAACTCTAATCATGAAAAGAAAAACTAGTGACAAAGTCACAATAGTGCCTATTTATTGTGTTCTTTGCCTGCCCAACATTTCAGAGAAGTCACCTTCATTTGGGGCTGCCTGCAATTTCTCAAAATATACCAAGTTTTAAAACTCTCTTACATAAAAGCCATACAACATACAGCAAAACAAAACCATGAAATATTTAGTTGCTCAAGCAGATTCAAGTAGTGAAGGCAAGAAGTGTTTTTTGTTTTGTTTAGGGTTCTTTTTAACTTTGGAGGATGGTTTTACGTTTTTTGTAACAGAATGGTATTCTTATTTGGTATTACAGCCTTTTTTCCTTTTGCAAGGAACCCAAGGTGGCTTACACAGTCCTCCTCCTCTCCATTTTATCCTCCCAACAACCCTGTGAGGCAGGTTAGGCTGAGAGTCAGTGACTGGCCCAAAGTCACCCAGTGAACTTCATGGCTGAGTGGGGACTAGAACCTGGATCTCCCAAGTCCCAGTCCTACACTCTCACCACTACACCACACTGGCTCTCACATAATTGCATATGTAGATGTGAATGTATTTACATGGTTTCTTTGTGCTGCATGTTGTATGGCTTTTCTGTAAGAGAGTTTTTACACTTGCATATGATGTGATATTGCTGGCAGATCCTGAAGGAGGAGTGTTTTCTCTGTAACGTCGGGTGAGCAAAGCACACAATAAATAGGCACTGTTGTGAGTTCATCACTTGCTTTTCTTTTCGACAGTATGGTCCAACAGGCCTGGCCAATTTCCTGCAGGAACTGAGTGCACACCCTAGAATATAGCCCAGTATCCTCTGCAACACACTGGAGTTCCATGGCTGATAAGGTGATGTGTGGGAAGGGTTCCCTGAAGATAAAATGTTTAACTGGGCTTATTCTTCAGAGAGCAGATCCATATTTAAACTGCTATGTAGGAATTCCTCAAGGCCACAACTCAAAATAGTAGGCGCTCAAACAACAGGAAGTGCTCTGAACCACGGTCAATCCCCACTTGAGTTAATCCTTTTTTCAACCTCCTTTCAGAGTAGGCCTCCTCAGGCAGTTAAAGCAACACTGTGCCAACCAACCTAAAATCACACAAAGCAAAGTCACGTCAACAAGGATTGCACTAAATATGCGATATAAGACAGAAAACACCACCATTTACTAACTTGAAAAGGTGTTGGTGTCCAGTTATCAGTACTGACTTCTTCATGAAATGGTTGGGCTTTCCCTCTATTTATTTAAAACTGGGCAACATGTCTCTACACCAAGATATGGAGAAGGACGCAAAGCACCAATTTTTATTTTTGTTGGTGGGAAACTGATGCATCAAGTCTTAGGTTGATTCACACACCTAGTCACAAACTCACTCTGTATTTAAAACCATCTTCCTTGTCAATATCTACTGTACAACATTCAGTCATTTTATGGAACAAATATACATGATATCTGCACTGAGAATATGGGTATTTACACCCTGGTACTTGAATTCATTCTACACTTATTGCTTTGAAGGTTTGCTCAGCAGACCACCAATTCCTAAATTTTGTTGGAAAAATCTGCTAGCAGATGGGTTTTGACAACATAATGAACTCCAGTATATGATTCCACCACACTATAAAGGGCACACAAATCAGTTACAGTATAGAAAATACATACCCAAATATCCGAAGAGGCCAAACACATAATTGTCTTATAATGAAATACAGCCCTTTTAAGAGAGATTTTTTTTAAAAAAATTATATGTGCTATGTTAGTGTTCCTAAACAAGGCTTTCCCACAGTTCATTACAAAACAAAAAACCAAACCAAAACAAAAAAGATCCTTCATAGCTAATGGACAGAAATTCCAATTCTGCAAGTTTACCATTTTAAAATACTTTCTTGCTATTCGGCATTTGTGAAACTCTTTCACAATGTTATTCCACGCCTGATGGTTTGTTTGCTGCCTTCTTCCATACAAAGTCAAGAATGTTTCAGGAGCTGCTCAAAGTCTGGTGAAACTTTCATCATCCAAAGCTCTATTATCCACTTCTCTTACTTTCAAGAATTAACAGTACAATCCTATGTATGTCTACTCAGAAGTGAGGCCCATTGAGTTCAATGGGACTTACTCCCAGGTAAGAGTGGATAGGATTGCAGCCTAAAGGTGCAATCCTATGCAAGTTTAGAGAGAGCGAAAAGGCCTACAACTCCCAGCATGCCCCAGCCAGCTATGCTGGCTGGGACATGCTGGAAGTTGTAGGCCTTTTCTCTCTCTCAACTTGCATAGGATTGTGTCCTTAGAGAACTTTGTATCCCATTGTCACGTCAATGCAATCATATAAACATAGGCTGCCCACCCAAGTCATCTCAGTGGTAGATTATTCAAATATACTTGATGCCTTTAAACTATTTTGAATAAATGAAGTTGCATTGCAAGTTCTTTGCCTATAAAAAGGATTCAATGCAAATAATCCATATTCCAAGAAAAGTTTAACAATTTCATCCATAGTTCACATCTTTCCTCCTTAGCCACTGAAATAATACTTTACAGATAATTTTATTAAAGGGGTGTGTGTGTCCAGATAATGAATGGTACAACATATGTGGTGTTAGCAAGAGGCTGACAGTGGTAAATGTCAATGAATGGAAAAGTATATTTTAAAATGTTTAAATGAAGATACCAACAATACAGCATCAACTGACAGAAAAATAAAGCAAGAGACATAACCCTAAAGCAGGGATGATAACTGCAGGAGGTCCAGGGGGCTGAGAGGAAACACAAATACGCTGGCTCAGCTTGTCTGAGCGTGGAAAGCTAAGCAGGGTCAAGCCTGGTTATTACTTGGATGGGAGACCCCTCCTCTAGTTTCCTGCATTGAGCAGGGGGTTGGACTCAATGGCCTTGTAGGCCCCTTCCAACTCTATGATCTATGAAATGGGAGGGAGCTATTGCTCCTGTATCCTGCTTGTGGACATCCCCCAGGCATCTGGTTGACCACTGTGGCAACAGAATGCTGGACTAAATGGGCCTTTGGTCTGACCCACCATAGTTCTTCTTACATTCTTATGTGGCCCTGGAAAGCCACTGCCAATCAGTCTAATTCTGGGCTAGACAAATAGCCTGATCTGTTATGTGACATCTTTCTATGTTCCTTAGCAAGGCAAGTCAATGAGGAAATTATTCCCTGAAGGTAGGAAAGTTTAGCCACCACTGCCCTTGGATTGCTTGGGGAGAAGGCAGTGTTTCCACCATTTTATCTCAGGAGCCACAGATAAACATTTTCCATTAAGGGAGGAAGCCATACCTCCGTAGAGGAGAACACTGGCAATGCAGATGAATAGCTTGAGATGGTAGGCCCAATCCACAATCCAACCAAGATTTGCCAAACAAGCAGGAAAATAAAAAGGTTGGTTTGGCCTGCTCCTCCACCTTTAACTAGAGTTGATTTGCAGAAATCAGCAGATGAAGCATTTTACAACATAGGGATACGCTTCTTCAAGCTGCGACTAAAGGCCCAAGAACAAGGTCTAGATAAAAGTTGGTGACCCCAACTCCAGCTAAGCCAAAGCATTTGCATTTAGTCCCAGAGACGTGCCACATTAATCTGAATACTTTGGAAGCACCTTTGTGCTATTGAAGGACTTGCAATTGTGTCACCCGGACAAAGATTTTATTGAAACTCTTCGGGTGACTTAACAGGTTTCATAAAATGTCAAAGACATGCTTCTGTAGCTACATTTGCTATGGCACTATGCTAAGAGTTAAAGATAGAGTTAATGCCTGCTCAGCCTGCCAAAGCAAGTATCAGTTAATGTTTGCTTAAAGACTCTACTGTGGCCAGACCCAAAGGCTGAGCGATCCCATGCCTGAAGGGACATTATTTGCAAGCATGTCATTAGGCCAAAATTATACCAGCATGTTCTGTGCCCATCCAAGCTAGCTAGCCAGAAGCCTGAAATCTGAGGCGTGCATTTTCTATGAGGTACCTACCGGTATATTTATTTCACTTGCATGCAAACCATTGCCTTACAACAATGATGGGGCATCACACCCGCAGCCCTAATTTTATGCATGTTTACTAGGTTATAAATCCTACTGGGTTCAATGGGATCTCCTCCCAAGTAAGTATACATAGGACTACAGCCTTAAAGCATGGTCCTAAGCATGTTTACTCAGAAGTCAGTATGAGTACAATAGGACTTACTCCTTAATGTAGGGGTGCAGAACCCCTTTCAGCCTGAGGGCCAAATTCCATTTTGGTGAATCTCTCGGGGGCTGCATTCCCATGGTGGGCGGGGCTGAAGGCAAAGGAGGGCCGGGCCAAAAATACTAGCATATTTTAGCTTAAAAGCTCTCACTGCCAGTAACTAAGCCTTAGGAGAGGGATTTCAACCTTTTAGAATGGGGGGAAAAACTGCCCCAAACCAAGAAATCTCCAAATGATTGGTGGTTGGGGGAAAAGGGTAGGGAGAGGGGGAGAGGACATAGGCTGCTGGGAAACCCTGGAAGGACAGATTTGCCCTCCGGGCTTTAGTTCCTGCACCCCTGCCTTAATGAGTTCGCTTCGGATTGCCATCCTAGAATCCCTGAGAATTTGTTATCCAAACCACCCTTTCTAACCACAACAGGCAGAGCAAACTCTTACTGGATGGGTTTGCTATGGCTCATAATTATGTCCTCCACTCCTAATAGAAAGGTCATCTGGTCAAAACTATCTAAGCTGGTATGCTCCTCCACTTGTAAGCAGCTTAATTTCACTCACTTCTCACATTTTAAAAAATTGTCCAACACCTTTGAACTAAACTATTTTAGCATGCAACTTGCAATGATATTTGGAAATGACAATGTCTTCATAACGCATAATAGTTTATATAGTCTATTGCGACTTCCTGTATATTAAACCTAAGGCTGTGATCCCAAGTACCCATACATGAAGTAGGTTCCACTGAAATCAACTGAACTTATTTCTAAGTAAATACTTATAGGATTGGGGTATATGTTTGCAGTCAGCATCTCTTCTCCTACCAAAAATTCTGAAGACACCACGAATGCAACATAGACTACACATGAGATCTAAATTATTTAGCCTATCTCTTGGGTTACTAAGAGACCAAAATTCCTGCATTAAACAAGTTCTAATATGCTTTTTTCCCCTACTGTACTCACTTACTTGCACATAAATAGGTTTATTATTGAATCCGGAGCTCTTAAAAAGGTAGACTGCCAACATTAATAATAATAATAATAATAATAATAATAATAATAATCCTAAAATACAATTATTCATTTTTGATGGGATATTTTCTGTGGATCCCATAGGGCTGCATCCCGTGTTAGTACAACTTAAGTCTCATTCAATGGGTCTACTCTAAGTAGGACTAAGATTGGATATAGCCCATATATTGTTGCCATTTATGAATATCCAAAAATGTTTCAGAGAGATAATGAGGGGCAAAAAGCCTACCTACCCTGCATAAGTCACAAATTGTGTCACATTCTGAAACATCCCGAGAAAATCTCAGTTGTAATGTCAAGAGAGAGAAAACAGAAAATAGATTTTATCAGCTGTTTTGCAATACCAGCTTTAAAAATAAACCAAAAAAATGGCCTTGATTGGCCTTATTTTGGCTGACCATAAACTCATATACCCCCTTGGTTTGTATTCAATGTTAGTCTAACTTAAGTGCCATTCATTTCAATAGGTCTACTCTAAATAGGACTAATATTGGATACAAGCCATTGTCAGCCCTAGCTTTAGAGGAAGATCAGTGTCACAAAGGGATGGATGGCATCAGACAAGACTAATCCACCCCTGAAGTGGGCTGTCAGGAAGTCTCCTTGACACAGCCATCTCTCCCCCTACACCCCTCTTGCCTCTGGGTTGGCAACTGGTATTCCTCAGGGTGCTGGATTTGAGCCTGGGGCCTCCAGTTGCTGACTGCCAACACGCACAATGACCTGGTTCGCACAGAACGCTAAGCCCCTGTGGGTTAATTAACCTGTGGGGCTTTGTTGTGGTGCATGCTGGCCACCATTTTGAATATGCAAGCTGCGGTGTGCACACATCGTGACTTGCTGTGTTGTGTAAACCTGGTTAGTGTGGGTTATGCAAGGGTTAAAAAATATGGGTTGTTCTAGGGTTATCTTGAGAGTTGTTTAACCCTCACATAACCCATGCCACTCGAGTTCGTACAACATGACAGGCCACGGTGTGTGCGCGCCACAGCTTACATATTCAAAATGGCCGCCAGCACACATTGCAAAGCCCCACAGATTAATTAATCCACAGTGGCTTAGCATTACATGAGAACCGGCCCACCCTCTTGGCATCAGTTAAAAATGGCAGCGAAACACAGGCCTGTATCCAATGTCATAGCCAAACCATTATTTAGCTGTCATGAATGGGGATCCCTCCCTCCACACTCCTTGATTCAGGGTAACCACAGTTTACCTTGATGCAAGGACTAGGCAAACTATAGTTACCGTAAGCCATTATTTGACTCTAAACCATGGTTTGAATTGGGTTTCCAGTTGTGACTGGGAATCAAACTACGGCTGTAGTAGCCATAGCTCAAAGAAGCTATCATGGCAAGCTATGGTTACTGCGCAAACTAGGAAGAGAATAAGGGTGCATGAGGGGTTGCGACATATGATTCGGGCTATGGCGTTTGTCAAACAGGGAAGGGATCAGTGGCCTTCAGAAGCTTTTATTTTTGCAGCTCAGTGACATTATAGTTAGGTGAAAGGACATGCAAACAGGATGAATGATTTTATTTTTTTTAAGTGACAGTAGATGGCAATGTTCTTTTCCAATGATCTTTCTCCCATTAAGAAATGTGAATAAAACCAAGGAAAGCATGATAAAAACCAAGGGAAAAAAGTTCACTCACTCAAACACACACACATGAAAGGAGATCTACAGCTAACAACACACAAAGCTTTGGAGTCCAAACGATGTGAACATTTTGAACAAAAAGTCAAATTCAATCCCAGTGCTGGAGCAAACATGCCATGGTTTCAGTGCTTTTTTGCTACTGGTTTCAGCAATACCAGAACCTGAGCAATAATGGGTTGAAATTGTTTGTGGGACAGACTGCACAACTTGTGGCGAACCAAGCTGAACACTGCCCATTAACCGCGTATGGCAGACTATCAGAGGCTTATAGCCCAATTCTATGCAGAAGTCAGTCCCATTGTATCGAACGGCCCTTAGCTCACAGGTAAGTGCATATAAGATTGCAACCTCAATAAAATATTCTGGTTTAAGCTGCCTGCCAGGGAAAGAAAACACAAGGGGATTATCAAGTGTTTGTCAAGCCACCAGCATGGCTGGTGGGTTGAGTTTTGACTTGAAAGGGCATAAGTTGTGCCAGCTTGTATTTGAGGGAAAAAAGAGGGGATAGAAGTCCTTCATCTTTCAGGTTAGTCTTCTGCACTTAGTACTGTTCAATGAAAAACAAAGAACATACTGACTTTCAAAACACACACACATACCCCGCCCCCCACATATATATAAAAACAAAGTTTTTCAAGGAACAGTTTATACCCCACGGAACAGGACAGCATTTTACAAACCTCTACAAAATAAAGCAAGAACAAAATAAGTTAATAATTGGGAACAAAGCTAAGGCACTAGAACTGCAGCAGGCGAAGAAGAAAAACAAACAAAACCACATCTTGAGTTGACAAACGCTCCAAGCTATGAAGTCTTTGGAAGGATCCTGGTACTACCATTTGCTAAAATAAATTATGTTAGGGGAGGGGGGGAAAGGAAGAGTGAAGAAAAACTTGATCACACCCCTGGTTTTGCTTACATTAATAAAAAAAAATATGGTCACGCTGTCCTCCCAGAGGAATTTGCAGAAATTGTTTCTAAAGCAATTCCCCCTCAAAACACACACAGAGTTGATGATACAATTTTGGTTCATCTTGGACTTTTCCTCTGAAAATTTCCTCCCTTTATGAAATTCCAAGATGGATGCCAGTCTTTATCCCTAGTTTTGGCAGGTCTTTATCCCTTGTTTTGATGCGCAGATGAAGTGATCGATTCATGGTTCTTCCTTGTCCCTGGAATCAACAGGTGGCAGTTCTCCCATGTGTGTTGCATGGATGCTTCATTCTTCTTCTTTTTAAATCATCACAACTTAATAAATATTGATTGCTGGCTCTGCTTTTGCATGGTGTCACTAAGGGGAAAGACACTAGAGACGGCTACATCCACTATGCCGTGGCAAAGCTCTGCATATAGTTTCCTAAAAATCAAAACCCAAGAAGAGAGATGTTACGATTATAAATTTAACTTAGAAAGCAAAACAAAACCATCAAGTGTTGATTCGGAATAATTGCTATGCTGGTCCCAATCACCAAACTGATTCACAAGAGACATCACCTTACCCATTTTGACTGTGGAATTTGCTACCACAAGATGTAATGATGGCCACCAATTTGGATGGCTTTAAAAGGCGATTAGACAAATTAGTGAAGGATAAGGCTACTAGTCCTGATGGCTCTATGCTACCTCCAGTCTCAGAGGGAGTATGCCTATGTACACCAGTTGCTGGGGTATATGAACGGGGGTGCTACTCACTCGTCGTGTCCTTCTTGTGTATTTTCCACAGGCAACTGGTTGGCCACTGTGTGAACAGAATGCTGGGCTAGATGGATCTTTTGGTCTGATCCAGCATGGCTCTTCTTATGCTCTCGTAACTCCAGCCCAGAACCTTGCATGCTTCCCATTGATAGCTATGGCAGGCACAAACTTCAATACCTTTCCAACTTGTGAGCGTAGATCCCAACTACTAGTTTACTGCTTTTGTGTTTTTCACATTATGTTCAGAACTTTACTGTTTTCACAATTTCCAACAGCAGTTAAAGCCACTAACGGTGCAATCAGATGCATGTTTACTCAGAAGTAAGCTTCACTGACTTCAATGGGACTTAATTCCAGGTAAGTATGTATAGGATTGCAGCCTACGGCAGGTAAATCTTTTGGAACATTCAATTTCTTATTATGTCCTCTCCTGGTATGGGATTATTGAAGTCCCATCAACTTTCTATCTATACTCTGATTTTTTTTAAAAATCCCTCTAAAACTGAATCTAATTTATATCACAATGTACTATCATCAGCATGGCTAACAAATTCAGCTGTAAGAGGGAATATCAAGAGCCAAGGGGCCAATTTGCATGCAATTAATATTGTTTATGCATAATTTTATGAATATGATTGTTTATTTATAAGCTATCAGCTGCCAAGCCCTGATCAAAACCCAGATTCAGAACTAATCTTCAACTCCCATTAGGCCCAGTCAGCATGACAAATGGTGAAGGATGATGGGAATTGTAGTCTAGAACATTTGGAGAGCGCCAGGTTGGGGAAGACTGATCTACTGTGTTCTCGTTGGAAGACCATTTCCAGAGGGGTACCAGTGAGTCTGTCGCAGCAAAAACAACTGAGTGCATTCGCCCGTCACGACAACCCACCCTGGCAATAAGCCACGGTGGGTTGGTTGTGCGCAAACAACCCACGGTGTGCCCGACAGACAACTGGGCTCAGGATGGGCTGTTCGCTCCCACCCTCCTCCCCCTCGGTTCTCCCACAGGTATCCCGGGGGACACTGCAGCAGGACTGACTTGCCCACCCCCTCCTGCTGCGATCACAAGCCCTTCTGTGCTTGCCACGGCTTTTTTTCACCCCTTTCCCCCCTTTTTGGAGATCGCAAAAAGCGATCTCCAATTTGACAGCTAGTGATAGCCTCTCCAAAGAGGGGCTGTCACTGGTTTGTAACCCCTTCTTAAAAAAAAAAAAAAAAAGTGCCCCAAATGTGTGCAATTTGGGTGTGTGTGTGTAATTTTGTGGGTTTTTTTAGTCTTGAGCACTTTTGCGGGTCAGAAATGGCTTGCTTCAGCTGGGTAATGTGCAGGGGGGGGCTGTCTGCTGTTAAAGTGCAGCAGGAAACCCCCCCCCCCCATGGGCATTGACCCAGAGAGGCTGCCAAGAGCTTTATTTTTGAGTCTGGTTTCTCTTGACCAGCATATTTTCGCTTAAAGCTCTTACTGCCAGTAACTAAGCCTTACGTGAGACATTTGAACCTTTTGGAATGGGTGTGTGTGTGTGTGGGGGGAGAGAAATAGTGCAAACGTCAGGCAACCACCAAATGATCGGTGGTCGGGGGAAAGGGGAAGTGGCCATCGATTGGGAGCCCAGGTGGGCCAAATTTGGCATCATCATCACCGGCATAAAGGAAGGGCCAGGCAGTTTACTTAAGATCGCGCTTCTCCCTGAAGCAACCCCACTGAGGGCTGCTTTCCTCACATCTTCTCCCCCACCCCCCCTTGAGAGGAGGAGCTCGGATTGCTTGGAGGGCGGGAGAGGACAGTTTTAGGGGCCCTTGGGCAGAGTGCCGTCTGGGGAGGGACCCCCTCCTCTGCTGGTAGGCTTACCTGGAGCCGAGCTGCAGCAGTGCTCCAAACAATACCAGGGCAAATGTGCCTCCATTTTAGCTTCTTACAATGTCTCGGATGTGGTGATGCTTTGGGGCGCTGTGAGAAGTTAAAATGGCAGCTAGACCCAGCCGCCCAGCGCTGCTTGGAGAGCCAGGCCAGGGGGGGGGGAAAAATTATGAGGGCCCGTCCTGGGCAGGCACCAGTCGTGGGCCCCTGGCAGCTACCCAAGGCCCTGGGAGAGGAGGAAGAAATGTTTTTGTCTAATGTAACCCCCCCCAAACTCCCCCCCCCCTGGTGACATCTTTAAAATCACATATTTTTGACAAAAATCCCAGGAAATATATTGCGGCAGCACCCACACATACACGTTTATTAGCGTGCAACAAGAACAGGGTGGCCGGTGGCCGGCCAGATGGGTGATTAATAAATGTAAATAATAAATAATAATGCTTACTGAGCACATGCAGGGGCGCCATTGACTTCGATTAGCCAGACCTTCAAGTCTTCATCCACCATGAAATCGAAGCCAAAGAGCTGGAAGCTCTGGTAGTGAAGGTGTTTGGTGCTGATAGCAGGTTCTATACACATAAGGCAGCTTCTGTGAAAAGGATGAGACACTCCCGAATCAGCCGCCAGGATTGTTTTGGGTTTCGAAATGACCTCCCATTCAGTCCCTAATGGTCTACACCAGCCTTCCCCAACCTGGTGCCCACCAGATGTGTGGGACGACAACTCCCATCCTCACTAAGCATTGGTCATTCTGGCTGGGGTTGATGGGAGTTGTGGTCCAAAACTTCTGGAGAACACCTGGTTGAGGAAAGCTGTCTCCCTATGCTTGATCTTGTGGGACAAGGCTCCTTGAAGACCTCCAATCCGCTGGAACTGGGTCCGATAACTAACAGCTGGTTCGCCGTTCATTCCAGCCTGACTGGGAGCAGTTGGGTCATTCTCTTGTCCTCCTCCTTTCAGTGAATCCTGGTAAAAGGATGTTGCTGTCTGACTTCCTTCAGAAACCAGGAGGTCCATTGGTAGTTGGAAGGATTGGCATCTTGGACTCTGGCTCTTCTCTCAGTTAAGGAGGTGGAGAATTGGGAGGTATCTCCCAAGGACTGGAGTAAGGGAATTAGTGATTAAAGTATATATAGAGTGAAAGTTAGGTTTGTTTTTCATATTATCTGTATCTTCTGTTTATCTTCTATTTTCATAGATTTCATAGATCATAGAGTTGGAAGGAGCCTACAAGGCTATCGAGTCCAACCCCCTACTCAATGCAGGAAACTAGAGGAGGGGTCTCCCATCCAAGTAATAACCAGGCTTGACCCTGCTTAGCTTTCCACACTCAGACAAGCTGAGCCAGCGTAAGCCACAAGGTATTGGTAAAGATTATTTTTTGGACTAATTTGGTTGGTAAGAGTTTAAGATTTCTGACCTACCGTACATCCCAGGGAGAGGGTATCTCCTCCCACATGGTCTAACGGTACCCACTCTGGGGCTGTTACCAAAGATCTAAACTGTGAAGTGTCGCTTCATACAATTCAAGTTCCAAACCCCAAATGTCATAACCAAAACCAGAATCTCATTGGACTGGAAGTCATTTACGTTAAGAGTTAGAAGCCTGAGCATTTTTAGTGTGGAAAAATGTGTCTGTCTGTGCCATTGTTCATTTCAGCACTAATTGGCTCTTGACTCTGACTCAGATGTCTACGTGCATTCCTCATCTCCAATGAAGATTAGAACAGTAAGCAGGAACCCATCAGACCTGGGTTCGGTTCATGATTCCACCATACATTTACTGAGATATTTTTAGGGTCTAACTACACATTACATAGAAATGCCCATTAACTGAACCTCAACAGACAGTTCTTCCAGGAAAGGTCATTTTGGAAAGGGGCAATTTAGAGTGGAAGAGCAAAAGGGTGAGTGAAAAGGAATGCTTGCCACGCTCCCTAGGTGCCACCTCTCTACTTCATTTCATCTCTTGAAAAAAGAAAAAGGGGGGGGGGCTGCTGTGGTTTGGTCACATGGTTTTGCACATAGTGACTGGGTACACATGACACCTTAAGCCGTGAGAAGTGACAACAGGGAGGGGAAGAAACTTTGCTGCTCCCGCAGGGTCCCCTGGGATACCCGCGGGAGGACCAAGGGGGGAGGAGGAGGAGGCATCCTACCCCTAATGTGCCTGATCGTCTGTTGGGGGCATCGGGGGTAGGGTGGCTTATAAACCACACTGCGTAGCTTTCTACGCAGTGTGGCCTATTGTCATGAGAACCCTTCCAGTGTGAAGTCAGGCCCTTAGCTCTTCTTTTTTTAAGATAAGGGACAAGGACAGCATTTTCGCTGTAAAGTGTGCTGTGATCCAGTGATACCTTCGGCTGCAGGAGCTGTTGCGGGACATGGAACTCTTCTACTCACAATGGCTTCCCATCAATGGATGGGCCTTCTCTGTGCACGCACATCAAGAGGTGCCCTCTCCACCGAAGTTAAAAGGAAAACCAGGGCCGCATACATACAATCTTGTGCTTAGTTTTATTGTGCACACCTACGGTAATGGTATTGGCCACTGTGGTGTAGTGGTTAGAGTCTTCCAGTAGGGCCGGAAAGATACAGGTTCAAACCTCACTCAGTCATGAAAGCTCACTGGATGCCCTTGGGCATCCCCCCCCCTTTCCCTAACCTACCTCAAAGGATTGTTATGATGGGGATACAATGTGGAGGGAGAACAATGGAAGCTGCCTTACGCTTCTTGGAGGCAGTGGGAGAAACAAAATAAAAAACAGCAACCTTTGCCTTGGTAGAATCTTCATGGTACTGTGAGCCAGTGTGGCGTAGTGGTGAGGGTGTTGGACTGGGACTCGGGAGATCCGGGTTCTAGTCCCTGCTGCTCGGCCATGAAACTCACTGGGTGACTTTGGGCCAGTCACTGACTCTCAGCCTAACCTACCTCACAGGGTTGTTGTGAGGATAAGATGGATAGGAGGAGGAGGAGGATTATGTAAGCCGCCTTGGGTTCCTTTCAGGAAAAAAGGCGGGGTATAAAAATAATAAATAAATAAATAAATAAAAAGCGCATTACCTTATTATATTTTTGACTTGCAATAAGATTGTATTTTCCAGAGTAATGTTCAAAGCAGTCGTCAGATACTGATTAAACTCCTCAAAAAACATCTCATTCCCTTCTTCATACCTCCCATAGTTTTTAGAATATTCCTTCTGTATGCAGTGATTGGTCAAATGGCAGGTTTTGTCTAGAAAATTAGCACTATTGTAAGGTTCTGAAGAGGTCCGTAGAACGCCTTCTCTGTAGAGGTAGATATTATACTGGTGATCCACTAGTACCCAGCTTCTAAAAGTTAAAAAAGAAAATACAGAATGTGGGTTGTTTTTTTTAAGTCATGTTTCAAAATTCCAATTCAGAAGAATCAGATTTCATAACCAATCTTACACTTCATCCAGTTATTAAAGCAAGCTTTAAAAATCAGTATTTTTTAAAAAAAAAACTGGTTACCTAATATCAAATTTGCGATGACCTGGTTCTAAGAGCATAGGCTTCTCGAGATATTTCTGAATCACATGCACTTGTCCTTGATTATCTATGAAATCCAGTAGTTCAGTAGCCTCTGAAGAAATAAGAATCCCTTCACCTAACCAGGAAAACAAAAGAGCAAAAGTCAAAATGTGGACAGGGAGACCACCACCACCTACAACATATACATTTATTTTGTTTATTTATATTTATATTGCACCTATCATAAAAATCCCAGGGCAGGTAACAACATTAAAACAATAAAATACAACACATCTAATACAACCAATAACAATCAGCAGAGATGAACAAATGCACAACAGAGATCCAGTCACATTCACTGACCACTCATAAACAAACAGGCCTTAGCCTGGTCCTGAAATGCGAGTAAAGCTGGTGCCAGGCGTACCTCTTGAGGGAGGGCATTCCAGAGTCAGGGCACCACAACAGAGAAGGCCCTACCTTGTGTCACAAGCTGATATACTTCCCCTAGTGGTGGGACAACAAGAGGGGTCTCTCCCTCAGATGTAAGGGTATGGGCAGGCTGATACAGGTGGCCCCACAACTCTGGAATCAACTTCCATCTGGGGTTTGTCAGGCCCCTTTTTTGCAGGTCTTCAGGAAAGCTCTGAAGACCCACCTGTTTTCACTGGCCTTTCCTTAAGTTGGGCCCAGTGGTTTTTATTGGTAAGTTTACGGTTACAGTCATGCCTTGGATTGAGAGCATAATTCGTTCCGGAAACGTGCTTGTAATCCAAAACACTCTTATATCAAAACGAAATCCCCCCAAAAAAATTTGTACAGAGATTTTTAATTTAAGCCGTACTACAGTATTTGTATTGCAAGACGTCGCTTGTATATCAAGTAAAAAAAAAATTAAATAAATATTTAAAAATTTGCTTGTCTTGCAAAACGCTCTCAAACCAAGTTACTTGCAATCCAAGGTATTTTCGTATTTTTTAATTATTTTAATTGGCAATCTCTGTTTTTATGGATTTTATTCAAACATGTCTTTATGGATTTTTAAATTGTATCCGCTTTGTGTGGTTTTTAATCTTGTACACCGCCTTGAGAGGGTTCCACCCTTAAAGGTGGCCTATAAATAATTTTAAATAGATAGATCCCACAGTAGCAGACCACTGGTCCTGCAGCATCACATGACTTCCCAGGCCAAGAGGATCATGGGTTGCCATGACAACCTCCCAAACGGAATGGCCTGTAGTTCTCTCCTCCACCCAGCAACACAGGGAGTGCGCACCTTATCCAAAGGGATCCTGGCGCACGAAAGGCAGAGCAAGGACATCCCTCCTTCCTTATCCATCCTCCTTCTGTTGCTGGCCATCTTGACTGCGTGGCATTGGGAAATGGGGAGATCTACAGGCTGAGCCAGGAAGGATAATAAAGCAAGGCAAGGGCCTCCTTGTCTCGATTCCATCTCTCTTGGCTGGCCAGCAAGGATATTCAACGTTGCCCCCTGCATGCATACATTGAAGGGAGCAGGACCATGTGACGATAACGTGGCTGGTTATTTACGTTTATTTCTCTCACTACCACCTGGCTGTTAGTTGACTTTCTTCACTAACCCAGTGGCTGAGATATGGTAGCTCCAGGGTATTAGTTCACCCTATTTTAAACTATCCCTGTTCCAACTCTGTCACAAGTCTTCACTCACTCCCAGACAAACCCGAGCGGACAATCTGTCTGTGGGAGATAAACTCTGTTAATTATGCTTAGCAGCTGTACCAAGTGACTAGGTGTGTGAGCTTCAGCATGGAAACAGTTACCAGACAGTCTCTTCAGTAACCCAACAAATAATTCTTTATTTTCTCATTATTTAAACAGGAACAACCTCTTTTCCATAAAGGCAATACCGTAGTTTATGTTGAATTCACTTTATGACTCTGATCTGACTGACTAGAATCCCCCTAACTCACTTCCCTCCAACTCACTTCCCTCCAACTCACTTCCCTCCAACTCACTTCTCTAACTCCTCTCTCTCTCTCTCTCTCTCTCTCTCTCACACACACACACACACACACACACACATATACAGAGCTCCCCCCCATCAGAACTTTCTACAGGTGAACCCAGATAGGTTGCCAGGCGCGACCACTCTGCCTGGCAACGCTAAATGTTAACCCTTTCATCACAGGCCATTCCTGCCAGCCCCAGCCCAGAATTTCACACCTGGCTGGCCCCCGACATCTGTGCGTTCAGCATAACTTCTGTGTTGATATAGGTGTGCATGCATAGGCTCCCCCCTTTCAAAAGTCACAGGCAACAGAAGCAGGCCCAGTGGGGCATGTGATGTTGGGGGCAGGGGCGATCCCACTCCTTCCTCCCCACACACTGGATGAACAGTATGCCAAAAGGGTTGTGTGAATAGCCTCAGTGTCTAGTCAAGTACAGAGCTTACTGGTAGGAGTTTACAGTGATGAGGAGTGGCCCGTAGCTCAGTGGTGGGACACATGTTTTGCACGCAGAAGGTCCCACGCTCAAATCCTGCCACTTCCAGGTAGGGCTGGAAAAACTCCTGCCTGAAACCACCGCCAGTCAGTGTCGATGATACTGGGATAGATGTACCCAGTATTGGTGTGACTCAGTGTAAGTCAGCTTCCTATGTTCCTAACAGGCACAGTCCTCCATAAGCCCAGGTCTAGCAACAGGTATTTGTGATGAAACCTTATTTCTCACCCATCAGGATAATAAGACCTAGCATTTATATAGCATGTTTTGAGCATTCAAAGTGCTTCACATACATTATCTCAGTAATCCTTACAACAAACTTAGACAGATCAGCAGTATTACCACCGCACTGCCAGAGCTGAGGCTGAGAGACAGCAGCTTGACCAAGGCTAACTACCGAGTCTGTGGCAGAGATGAGATTTGCAATAGGGACCTTGGGATTCACAGCCCAGGCTTTCAGACATCACAGTGCCCTAGCATCTACAGCAGGGGTAGGCAACCTGGTACTCTCCAGATGTTTTGGACTACAACTCCCAGCCAGCATAGCCCAATGGTCAGGAATTATGGGAGTTGTACTCCAAAATATCCAGAGACCACCAGATTGCCTACCGCTAAACTATAGGATAAATGAAAAGTTCTGTAAAGAAAATGAGCACATTCCAGAAGTCTTTGCCAGACGCTAACCTTTGGCACCTGCCGAAGATTTGGCTATCCACACATTCCCCTCTCCACTTTCTTTCCTCTTCTGGTAGGATGCCAGGAAGACCTCCCTTTCGTCCGTTCTTGTGTTGTTTATCAGATGATGAATCCCGTTCTGTGCTGGAGCAACTGGAGTCTTCAGATCAGTTGGGTAAATCACATAGGATTCTGGGAACCACGTGCAAGACTCTGCCAATTCAGGACTTGTCTTGATTAGTCTAAACAGAAAGTTGGGGCAGCGGAGGGAGGGGAGATTTCATTTGGTCTTGTTAACTCTAAGAGGCAGGTTTTCTATAGGGCACATTGCATTTAAATACCATTGACATTACCACCAACATGTCTCTCCACTGGAACATTTGCAGGTACTCACTACACGGGTCTGGGCTATTACACTGCATCAGCACAGGAGGACATGGAGACTTGCCATCTTAAAAACGAGCATCACATTGAATGTATTTCCAGATCTTACAGCCAGGGGGTGCCCCCACTGAATGAGGTGAGGCAGGCAGCTACTAAGGAGAGCGCCTTTTCAGTGGTAGACCCTGGTTGTGGAATGCCCTCCCCAGAGAGGCTCGCCTGGCTCCTACATTGTGGTCTTTTCGGCACCAGGTGAAGACATTTTCATTTTCCCAGGCTTTTTAGTCCTTCAGTTTTTAATTATTTTTTTTAAAAAACAAAACACAGTTTTTAGATGTTTGGTCTGCTGCTGGCTTTTACCTGTTGGGTTTTTTTAAACTTTGGTTTTATTGTTTTGGATTTAAGGTTTTTATATTATTATTGTACTTTATGGTTTTAAGTTTTATTCTGTGAACTGCACAGAGAGTTTCGAGTATTGGGCAGTATAGAAATTCAATAAATAAATAAATAAATAAATAACTTTTAGCACCATTCCTGTGGCAAAAGTAATGTGCTCCTTGCAAAATCCTGGCCTTATCATAGCTCAGTAGTAGAGCACCTGCTTTGCATGAAGAAGGTCCCAGCATCCTTATTTCAGTTCCCAGTACCCTGAAACCTTGCTTCCTTGACCTATTTGTTGGTCTGATCTCTTGTTCCGCTGACCACTGGACCCCTGATAAGGCCCTGCTTTCGGACTGCCCATTTGCTGGACTGATAAAACTGTGCTTTGACCTTCTGCCTGCCTGCTGACTTTGCCAGACAGATTTGGCCCATAGTTGGCCCCAGGGCTGAGCCTGACCCAGCCTTAGCAGAACACCCATAAGCATATTAAGTTGGGTGATTGGTCTATCTAGTCTACCTAAACTGAAAGATGCTCTCCAAGGCCTCAGTCAGAGGTGTTTCCTGGCCCTGCTATCCAGGATTCTTTTGCTGAAGATACCAATGATTGACCCTGGGAATCTCTCTGCACGTGGAACATGCGCTCCACCACAGAGCTATGGCTCCCTCTGAGCTATGGCCCATGCCAGCTTCCAAATGCTTCATGTGCATCTGCTGCCATGAACAGAATTTAGCTTAAGTTTGGCCTTTGGGAAAGCACAGCAAACCAATATTGCTACTTGCAGTGCTCCTAAAAAAGCCATTTTGCTTTTCCTAAGAGAATAAGGTGAGCCCTCCTGGATCAGACCAAAGGTCTCTCTAGTACGACATCCTGTTTCCCCACAGTGGCTAACCAGATGCCTATGGGAAGCCCCCAAACAGGATGCGAGGGCAAAAGCATGCTGCCTTTGACCCTGGAGGTAGCATATCGCCCTCATGACTGGTAGCCACCGGCAGCCTTATCCTCCATGAATTTGTCTAATCCCCTTTTAAAGTCATCCAAGCTGGTAGCCGTCATGACATCTTGTGGTAGTGAATTCCATAGTTTAATTATGCACTGTGTGAAGAGGTACTTCCTTTTTTCTGTCCCAAATCTCCCACCATTCAGCTTCATGGGAAGACCCTGGATTCTAGTATTATGAGAGGACAAAGGACTTCTCTCTGTCAACTTCCTCTGCACCAGGAGAGAGCTTCCAGGAGTCAAACCCACACTAAAAAGACCACCATAGGTCCTCTAAACCACAACAGGTTCAGTTTTTTTGTATTTTATTGGGATGGTTTCGCTCAGAGTCAAGGGGTATTATAAATAATCCATCTGATCTTTTGATAGTTCTGGGATTAAACTTAAGTACTGTTTTAGGAGGAAGATACTTGTTATTCCAGTTTAATTTCTAGCATGAAAGGGCAAGCTTTATACAAATTTTGCAAAGTTCACAGATGGATCTTCAATGCAACGGGCAGAATCATCAAGCCATTTCTTTTAGTCTTCACAGGGAAAGGTCAGAGATGTTTAGAAATGCTATCTTGAAATTAATAAGTCACATAGCCTCAAGGCTTTTCTCTATATGCAAATAAATACCATATAAAGGGCGTACATAATGCAGCTATATATTATCCATTAAAACGAGCACTCAGGCATTCCCGCTCAGAGCTGAGCATCAAGCAGTTTATGGAAATCGAGCAAAGTTCTGAAAGGAGATCTCGAAAGGAATGTCTCCAGCCATATTATTATTTTACTTATTTATTTCAAAGAGTGGTTGTTATTTCATATCCTTGAAAGAAGAAGCTTGCACTCCAGGGAAATTATCTGTTTGGCTCCTATTGGGATGGAAGGGAGAGGAAACAGCAAATTGCACACAGACTTCACCCCTCTGAGATCTGTGTATCGAAACTAGCATCCAGATTTGCCCAACAATGAAGGCAATGCACTTTTTAAGTAGGGAGGCGGCAGCAAAGGTCTGGGATCTGAAATACCCACTATTAAGGGCTAGGAGCAGCATTGAGAAGGTAGATGGGAGCGGCAATTACATGGGACAAGTTCTGAAAAAGGACCACCAGACACTCTACTGTAGAGCTGGCTGGCTCACACATGCATATTCCTCTCTTGATAACTAGAGTATCACACATCAAACACCCGAGATAGAGCTGTCAGATCATTTCACATCTCTTCAAATGTTGGCTATGCCAACGTTTTTAGAGGCGATGCATTCCAGTTTTAGAGACTATGGACTGCACAGGTCTGTAACTTTCGCTCATAGTGGCTATGTTTGAATGTCATTTTTTATTATTTATTTGTAGTACTTTTATACAACTTAATATATTAACAATTCCTAAGTGGTTGTCATGATCAATCAGGGTTTATCGTGATGGGAATGAGCCTAGCATCCCCCTGGGGTTATGTGCTCCCCCTCCCCTCTCCTTTTCCAGTGCAGACATGAGGAGTTTGTAAGCTTTCACTCCCATTTTTTATTAACCGTGGCTTGTTGTATGATCGAAGCCCAACAAACTGTGATTTATCTTAACTATGGTTTGTTTGAAACACGCCAACTTCAAACCATGGGTTATAAAGTTGGCTTGTTTCAAACAAACCACAGTTAAGATTAACCACAGATTAGAATGCAGACAACACGCTAAACTGCGGTTAATCTAAAATGGAAGCTTCCAATCTCTTTGCGGCCCTGCCAGACAGGGAGAGGATGGGAACGAACGAGGCTGGGGGGAGGCTAGGCTCGTTCCCATCATGATAAACCATGGTTTATTGTGATGTCAGAATGCAGCAGCATTGGGTGAAGCAGCCAAAACACAGGAGGACATATTGAGCCATTTTGGGAGTCTGCAGGGCCAGTTGCTGTGATAAAGAAAAACACTCCCGACTCCTCTTTAGACATGGTAGTAACTTGTAGAAATGGCCTTACATTGCTATCATAGAGACATTCTATTCCCATAGAATGAGACCGAATCACAAGGCCTATTAGTAAGACCATCTGGTGCATGGGAACTGCAAGAAAAGCCTATGCATGTTAGCTTTTACCAGGTAGCAAGTTGGTCATGTGCATTCACTGCTATGCACAGGATTTTGCATGGCCAAGTGAACTGATATTCTCGTTTTGAGTGTCTGCTATGGTCTGCCAGAATCCAGATCATACACATGGAAGCAGATTTAAAAAAAAGAAAGACTGTCTTTCAACAATTATTTCCAAGACTGTTTTACAACAATACAAACATTAAAGCCAATTAAAATACTTTTTTAATAACACAAAAAGATATTCAAACCACCAAAAAACAAAGGAAAAAAACCGCAAACACATCTAAATGCTTCTCCCAAAACCCAAGATATACATACAACCATCTTACTATGGGGTGTGAGACAACATGAACACATTTCCAACCACTTTCCCAGCAGTTAACTACACGGTCTTATGCACCGGCTCACAATCTCTTTGGCTCCAAAGATAAGAGCCACATATTATATCTCGTCAGTCAAATGCAGGGCAGGGGGACCTGTGGGCCTCCAGATGTTGCTGGATGGTGATTCACATTAGCCCCAGACAGAATGGCCAACTGTCAGGGATGATAGCACTTGTAGGTCAACCAAAAACAGAGGGCCACATGTTCCCCATCCCTGGTCAAATCCATCACTCTCAAAGTATACAACCTTTATTTGCATATACAATTCAGAACAGTGTATTATAAACATGCCACTAAATGTCATTTTTAAAAATGAGAATACAGATTTAGAATGTTAATGTTCCTTGCCCTTGACCAAAACAGAGACTCGGTTTGCATGATCACTGCAGCCCACTGTAGGATGAGTTGTTGGAGTGGTTATCAAACCACCCACAACCCTAAGCCCATGGGTTGCGGGTGGGTTGATAGCCACACCAACAACCCATCCTCACTGGGTTCATACAACATGACAAGCCATGGTTGTGGCTTGGATTTGCAAAAGTCGCCCGGCACATGCTGCTAAGCCCCGGGAGTTAATTAACCTACTGTGGCTCAGTGTGACGTGCGAACAGGCCCAGAATCTTGGATAGCAAAAAACTGAGAATGTGACTGGATGCACTTGATGTAGATGTGACCTCAGGGGAATGGCAAAAGGGTGACTGTATGTTGACCTTTATAGCCCATAGTTACATATGCATGCACGCACACACACACACACACACACACACACATCTTACTTCACTAAAGAAGCTTTGCGACAAAGTTTGTCAGCTCCTCTGTAGTAGTTCACCAGTTGTACAAGTCCAGGTTCATGACCTACAAAAGGGAAACACACGAGTTTTTATGTCCAGGTTCCATGGATTTTGGAAGCATGTGCATTCCTGCGTAAGAGAGAAAGCTTTAAAAAACAACACTTATGCAAACATTACTGAGGGCCAAAACAGACATTACGTTAAACCCGTTCCAAGCAGCCATGATTCTGCCCCCCGTTTTACTCTAAAGTAGCCCCCCCGATCCAGATCTAAAAAGCCCTCCTGCCCCCCACACTAGGGTCCCAATCCAGATCGGGTGGTGGTGGTCCTGCGCCTGAAAAGCTTTTGCTCTCCTCCTCAGTGCCGTACCAGAGGAGGAGAGGAAGAGGGAAGCACGTGAGACTGAGGCTCATTCACATAATGATAAACCAGGGTGTTCTGTTACATCTGAATGCACCCAACGTGTGGTCTAAGAATAACGAAGGGCAAAACACAGATAGGGGCAGACATGAAGAGATTAATGTGTCCATGTTTGTGAAGAGACCAATTTGAGCATGCAAGTCTGACACAGTGGCTGCAATCTTGCAGACAGGCTGCTTAAATCCCATTGGTGGCGGCGGCGGGGTGGGGGGGATATAAGCAGCTTAACTGCAGACAGAATTACAGCCTAGAGTCATTTTTTAAACAGACCTAAACCTATATGTTAGAAGGAGCCATAGCAGAGCAGTAGAACATATGCTTTGCATGCAGAAAAGTCACCAGTTCAACCACTGGCATCTCTAGTTTTCTTCTTCTTCTTCTAAAGCATGGCTCTCCATCCTTGGGTCCCCAGATGTGGTTGGCCTACAGCTCCCAGAATCCCTTGCCAGTACCCATGCTGGCTGGGTATGCTGGGAGCTGTAGGCCAGCCACATCTGGGGACCCAAGGTTGGAGAGCCCTGTTCTAAAGGATCAGCTAGCACAGCTGTTCCCAACCCAGTGCCCTCCAGATGTTTTGGACAACTGCAGGGGAGGCCGGTGACTCCTATGTCAGTGGGGCTACTTATCCATTGCAGCTTTTATTCTGAGCTTTATAGGAGCTATCCTCGGTGCTCCATGGTGGGGAACCTATTCTGGGGATGGAGGTCAGCACTGTGGATAGCTCCTATAAAGCTCAAAATAAAAGCTGCAATGGATAAGGAGCCCCACTGACCCAGGAGTCACCAGCCTCCCCTGGACAACTCGCAGCACTCTCGACCACTGGACATACTGGCTTTTGGGTGTTGATGTCCAAACGTCTGGAGGGCATCACACTGGGTGAAGGCTGAGCCAGTAGGTGATGAGGAAGAAACTTCCCTGCCTGAAACCCATGAGAGCTGCTACTAGAGGAGGCATTCCTGAGCTAGATGGACAAGCAGTGTAATAGGGTTGGGCACTGTATAAACCAGGATCTACCAGAAGGTCTCTGGTAGATCGGCAAGGATTTCTGACTCCTAATTGTTTGTTTGTTGTTTGTTTATTCAAAATATTTCTTGGCCGCCTTCTCAAGGTGGCGTACAACAATAAAAACACATAATTAAAACTAATAAGCTCTTAAAAAGCAATAAAAACAGGGGGGAAACTGACAACAGTGAACATATCAGGGAAAGGCCAAAGTGAAATAGCATGTTTTCTGGGCCACCATCTGCAGTGATGGGGCCTGGCAGACCCCCCCCCCCCCCGATGGCAACTTATTCCAGAGGCATGGGGCCACTGCGGAAAAGGCCCTCTCTCATGTGGTTGCCCACAGGTGGGCAAATGAGAAGGTCCTCTCTTGCTGATCTTAAAGTGTGGGCAGCCTGATAGGGGTGAAGGCGGTCCTTCAATATCAATATTGTTTAACAGTAGCAACAATAACAAAATGACTTCCTCCAAATTATATGGATGAAATTAAGACAAATGGGGGGGGGGGAAGCGGGGGTAACCAAGAGTGGAATTTTTGTGTGAAAGGACTTTGAACTCCATTCAGTTCTGCTACTCAAAACAAATTCCGAGGCTCAAGCCTTTATTGTTCCTGAGTGTATGAACCTAGCTCCAGTTGGATGTGACCGGATGTACTTCTAGTAAAAACCCTGGCTTTTGAACCTGTCTCCAGTTGGTAGATTCCAGGGTTCTAGTAGGAACCCTGGCTTTTGACCCTGCCCCCAGTTTGTGGATTTCGGGGTTCTAGTAAAAAACAAAACAAAAGAGATCCTGTAAGCCTGTAGTATAAAGCAGGTTGCGATGCTGTGCTTACCGTATGCACCTGAAATATCTAGCAATGCAACTGACATACGTTATTTTCATTAAGAGTGGAATAAAACAGTTCCTTTGTGAACTGCCCAGACAGCTTCGGCTATTGGGTGGTATAGAAATGTAATAATAAATAAATAAGTAAAAACGATGTGAAGCCTCAAATAGCAAGTTGCTCATGAATGCAGTAGCCTCCCAGCTGACCTCGGGTGAACTTTGACTGGGCTCCTCATGTATAATGCATGCCACTAGTGCCATAATAGCTTCCAAAGGAGTCGGTGGTGAGGCTCTTGAATAGAAGGTATTTGCAGAGACTGTTTGAGGACACATCTTGCATTATTTTATTTATTATTTTATTATATTTGTTAATTGCCCATCTGGCCGGTCACCCACATTAGGGCGAGGTTCAGTTATGCCCCCAGACTGGCCCATCCTTGCGGAAGATCAGCGTTCTCAAAAGTTATAGCAGTCAGATTGCTTGTGGAACAAGACAAGGCTAGGGAAATATTCCAAATTTTTAGGCTCCATTGTCAAATAGAAAGGTAAACCATATTTAAAATGTATTAAGGCCATGTACAAAGGGGATTCAAAGGAGATCTCCACTTCCTCCACACAGATGCTGAAGCAACAGTGGACAAAAAGCTTTTTTTAATGGCAACAATGGAGCATTGACAGAACTGAAGAGTTGGTGCTTGAAGAAGTAACAAGAGCAGGCCAGCAAACCCAGACTGTATTTATCCAAGTGTTTTTAATCACAGCAAAGAGAGGCTGATTATGAACAAGGGATTCCAGAGTTCTGTCTTTGGATTTAGCTCTGTGGTAGGCCAGATGTTAAGACCGGTTATTAGAGCTGTAAGAATAACCTAAACTTACTTAGACAAAGAGTGAAGGAGCAAAAAGCAGCAGATGACACAGCAAGTAATTTAGAATAATCAAATCGGAGGCAGGATTTCAGGGGAACCTGCTGAAACTACACAGGAGGGGACTCTCTCTGGTATATGAAATTCAACTTGGATTAGAGAGAGAGAAAGAGAAAATATTAATATAGTGAAGGGATATTCCTCTACCCCAGGGGTGGGCAACTTGAGGCCATCCAGTTTTTTTGTCCTACATGCCATCATCTCTCACCATTGGCAATGCTGGCTAAGGCTGATGGGACTTGTAGGCCAAAACATCTGGAGGACCACAAGTGATCCACCCCTGATCTATACGAAGGACAGGTTTTCACTAGATCAGAAGTAGAAAAATGAGAAGGAACATCTGGGGCAAAGCACAAGGCTGATGGACCAAGCCCATGACTGCACAAGCAACCCACTTAAGTTGCTTGGGGCTGCAATAATTGTAGGGGTACCAAGGAAGCAGCATGTGACCCTAGAGGTGCAGCTCAGCATCATCTGCCACACTGCAAGGGATTCAGCTGGGTACAACTCTTGAACTGCAGCAACCCATGGTTCTGCACCGCTGTAATAGAATGTCTCCATGGCAGGTGGCCAGAAGATGAATTGTGGGGCCATGCCAATCATACATGCCAGTCATACAGCCCACTCTTGGGCCAAACAAACAGAAGTATTCCTTTACATCGCACATAATTAACTTACGGAATTTGCTGCCACAAGATGTGGCAGTGCTTAGATGGCTTTAAATAGGGGAATTAAAGACAAATTGCATGGAGAATAAGGCCTATTAATGAAGGGCGACTATTCATTAGTCTGAAGAGCCAGTGTGGCGGAGTGGTGAGAGGGTTGGACTGGGGACCAGGGAGATCCGGGTCTAGTCCCTGCGTAGCCATGAAACTCCACTGGTGACACGGGGCCAGTCCCTGACTCTCAGCCTAACCTACGTCACAGGTGGTGTGAGGATAAAATGAGAGAATGAGGAATGAGGCCAACCGATGCCTCCCCGGGAACCCACGAGGGATACCCACCTCCTTCTGTTGTTCCCCATCAACTGTATCTGCAGGCATAATGCCTCACTCGGAGGGTAATATATGCCACAGGACTGTAAGCCGCCTTGGGTTCCTTGCAGGAAAGAAGGCAGGGTATAAATATAATAAATAAATAAATAAATAGTCCTGATGGCTATATATTACCTCCAGCATTGGAGGCAGTATGCCTGCAGATACCAGTTGCTGGGGAACAACAGCAGGAGGTGGGTATCACTCGTGGGCTTCCCGGAGGCATCTGGTTGGCCTGTTGTGGAAAACCCTGTGGACTAGATAGGCCTTTGATCCAATCTAGCAGGGTTCTTCTTATGCAGCTTTACTCAGAAGTAGTCAAAAATATTTCAATAGGGTTGTTATCATTTATGTCTGCAGCATCACCTACGTGCATCATGCTTTACAAAGAACAGATAAGACAGATCCCTACCCCAAGGGACTTACAGTTTAAAGAGGATGCAAGGGAAAAAAAGAAGGGTAAAATGGAGGCATGAGTAAGCAGAAGAGAATGGGTGATTATCTCAATTGCACATACTTTGCCTTAGTTACAATAAGGTATTTGGCCTATACCAGATTTCTCCAACCTGGTGCCCTCCAGATGTGTTGGACATCAACTCCCATCAGCCTCAGCCAACATGGCCAATGATCAAGAATGCTGGGAGTTGCAGTCCAAAACATCTGGAGGGCTCCAGGTTGGGGAAGGCTGGACTGGAAGGGTGATCCAAAGGTTTTCCAGAAAAAAGGTGAGTCATGAGGAAGAACTTAAATAAGGAAGGTGGTAGCATGGAAGGATTCAAGGAGGTAGTTTGACATAAGGGGAAGTGAGGGAGAGTCATTTCAGGAAGACCTTTGGATTGCTGAGGGTGTTGGAGCTGGCCAAGCAAACATGGCATGAAAGGACATGTTGGGATCTAAGAGGGATGAAGGGCCAAGACCATGAAGGGTTTTGAAGGTGATGGCAAGAAGCTTGTGAAAAATCCAGAAATAAACAAGAAGCCAGTGATGGGATTTAAGGAGGGGAGTCACATGGTCCAAATTACAAGAGAGGGGAATAATTTTGGCAGCAGAGTGCTAGACAGATGTGAGGGTGGACAAAAGTTAGACAATGGAAAACCAAAGAAGACTGCAGTAGTCAAGGCATGGGATGACAAGGGCAGGACAAGAGTTTTCACTGAAGGTGTGCTTAGGACTGGGGTGGGCCTACAAGTCCCATCTAGATCTCCAGATGTTTTGGACTTCAACAACTTTCAGCCCCAGACAGCAGGGCCAATGGTGAAGAATGCTGGTTGTTGAAATCCCAAACATTTGGAGATCTACTTTCTGCCCACCCCTGGTTTAGGATTACAATATTGAAGTGACAAAGGGAAGGAGGAGAAAAGAAGGTCAGATTAACAGCCCTGCTAGCCTGATGCAGCAAAAAACTAAAAATAGTGTATTTTTTCTGCAATGGATTTAATCCAATGAAGCAGGCTCTTCCCTACGAGATTTCATGCCACAACTTGTTAGTCTTTATGAGAACACAAGACGCCGGCTGGATCAGACCGAGGGTCCATCTCATCCAGCATTCTTCTGTTCACACAGTGGCCAACCAGCTGCCTGTAGGACATGAGTGCAATAGCACACTCCCGGTTGTGTGCCCCAGCAACTGGTGTACATAGGCATACTGCCTCTGCTCCTGGGGGCTCCTTGCCATTTCAGATTATACAGGACATTTCGCCTTTGAGCTACTCCTCATGAGTTATGAGGCTGACACCTCTGAATAAATCACTCCCTGCACTTCGCCTCTCACTCTCCTGTGTGATCAAGCCAACTAACCATTACTTCCAGGCAAGAGCTTTCCAGACCCACTGCTCAAGCTATACCACAACTCAGGTACATGCAGACAGGTGGGCATGTATATTCTGTTCACTCATCTACAAGACCGGATTGCATAAATAAGCCTTTGCTGTAACAGCTAAAGAAAGAAATCTAAGCATAACTAAATAGACAAATAAAATAGAACAAAGCCCATCGTTGTGTAATACGCAGCTGTGGTTAAAAGTATAAAATGGGGAAGCAGCCATTATAATGCTATTACACAAATCAATAATCCATCCTTGTTGGAGATACTCAATAAGACGGCATTGTGACGTGTCTCGGAGAATGGAGGGAGTTCAGCTAAGGAAAACAGACTGATTAAAACAACAGAGCAACAGGAGGCAACCTGGTGTCTTGTGGATGTTTTGGACTACAATGCCCATAAGCCCCAGCCAGCATGGCCAATGGTCAGGGTCGATGGGGGGTTGTAGTCCATAATATGTGCAATGGAGGCTGCAATCCTACAATCCCTGGGAGAGCGTCCCATCGGCCCTCACATTTGTCTGATCTCTCTCTTTGAGGGCGGAGAGAGAGGTCCCTCCTCAGTGAGGCAGATCTGACCTTGTACGCCTCCTTCGGGAGGATGCAGAAAAGTCCGCAACCGGCACTCCTCCAACGGAGCTCCAATTTCCAAGAGGGCAAGCTGGTCTTCCAGGAGAGCCCTCCTGTTCTTAACACGCCCCCCCCCCCCGGAACAGGGAGGGGGAACCTATGCCTGCCTCAGGAGCTGGTGTGGTTTATTTCCCTCTCATCAGAATCAATAGGAGGGAAATCGTTAAAAAAAAATATCCCACAACAGAAAAAAAACAAAGAGAGGAACCCCTCTCCCCGCCCCCACATATCTTCTGTCCTGCCTGGATTCTCCCTCCCCGTCCCCATGGCTCTGTTAAAGAATTAGTATGGTTACTACTGGGAAAACATGATTAAAAGGGGCCAACAAAAAGAGATACCAGCATATCGGTATGGAGAAAGTGGGTAAGCTACTTTCCCCCTAGTTTCTGACAATAGGGAAAACCCATTCATAGCAATGGAAAGGAGACATGTTCAGAAGTGATCAAGTAAAATACCCTTTTCATATTTATGCCACTCTAGTTTAAAAATTAAAGTTTAAATACGTACAACTAAGTCAAGTTTATAGGTAGACTACTTTCTGCCATCTAGCCTTCAAAGCAACTGTCAATCAGGAAACACCCAAATTTCATAAACCACCACCACAATTTTAAAACAGCAGCAGCAGCACCAAAAAAATGAAAAAGAAAAAGACTTACCGTACAACTCACAAAAAGAAATCCCCTACTGGGAGCTCAAAGAAGGCTCAGAAGCAGAAAGCCTAATTTCTGCCAGAAATGGCATCCAATGTAACATCTCTCTATACAAACTTAACTTCTAGGGGAATGGGAGGGGGGTGTACCCCTACAGTACCTTGGACCCAGGCGATTTAGGACTTTTTTTTTTAAAAAAAAGGCAAAAACAATACCTTGAATATGGACTGGAAACAAACTGGTAATCAATGAGGTTGACCAAACACTGGTGTTCAGTCATGCCTGTACTTAGCCCTTGTCAAAACCTGTGTGACGTGTTACATTCTGTGTCAGCTGAAGTTTCCAGGCTGCCTTCAAGGGCAGCCCCATATTAAGCACAATCCAGAAGTCAGGTTTATTGCTTCCCCTGCAAACCTCACAACTCCATTAAATGTTGGCTAGAATTTATTTTATATAATCAAAAAAACAAAACACACATGCACAAAGAAGAGATCAGATCAAAATTAGAAATATTAAACATACACAATCCAATTTAAACTCTATTAAGACTGACAAGCAAGATTATTACAGAACATATAACCTTAGTATCCAACACACTATCAAAACCTTAGTAGATCACTAAGACAGTATATTTAAAGCCTATTTATACATTTTGCACCCGTTATCATAATCCTATGTTGATTAACAATTTTCTAGTTTGATTTATCATTTATTTTAAATTCCTTATACATTTCAAATAGTTAATTTTTATTTTTTTTAACGATCACTAGTAATTCTAAATACTAATAACAGAGGGTTGGATCCAGACTTGTTTAGAAGGGCCCACTGAAAGCAATAAGGCTTGAGTCATTCATGACTAACTTGTCCCATTGATTTCAGTGGGTCTACTTTAAGCTTAATAGGCATGGGCAAACATGTGATGTTCAAGCTCATTGAGATTGTTCTAATTTCTCCTTGAAGCTGGGTTCACCTTGCCCATGTTCCCGAACGAGAGCACCTTTTTTTTTACTGATAGGGAAAATGTGCTTAAAAAAAAAAAAAAAGCAATTTTTTCCTGATCGAAAAATGTGCTTTCCCCTGCATAGGCTAGAGCAGGGCTCTCCAACCTTGGGTCCCCAGATGTTGCTGGACCACAGCTCCCAGAATCCCTTGCCATTAGCCATGCTGGGTGAGTATGCTGGGAGCTGTAGCCCAGCAACATCTGGGGACCCAAGGTTGGAGAGCCCTGGGCTATAGCATGAAAATGCAGATTTTCAGGGGAAATGCACATTTGTCCACTTGTGCAAGGGCACATTTCTTAACTCAAGTTCGGAAAATTGTGTTCTGGCTCATGTTCACATTCAGGGTTGCAAACGGGACAGGTTTGCATGATTTGCAAACAGGAACAAAATTCTCATACATCCCTACGTGACGGTCCTTTCTTAGATTACAGCAGAGGAAATTTTATTTATTTACTACATTTCTATACCATGCACTAGCCGGAGTTCTCTGGCAGTTCACAAAAGAGAACATGAAATGAATGGCTACAGCATACTCTACTAAGTATACCAGCATACTCTACTAAGTATAGCTGGCATTCCAAAAATCCTGAAAGCATGGGTAGCCAGACTTCAGACTTGTGGGATCTACTTTGTTTTCTACTAGAATACGAGATCCACCAACCAGAGCCATGTACAAGAGATCCATACACCATCTCAAGATTGTGATCGTGCAGACACCATGACTTAAGCATCAAGTCCATTTTCCCACCCCACACTCCCCCCAGCAACCTGCTTTTTGTAACATTTTGCCTGATGAAGAGACCTGGAGATCTCGAAAGCTTGCTCATTTTTTTGTGATATTGTGGTTGGCCTAATAAAGCTATTATATGAATACGGATTTTGGAATGTCGTCCTACGGCCAACAAGGCTACCGCCGCTTTTTGTGTGGCTTAAAATGAAAGAATTCTGAGCCCAGCAATTTGTCCTGAGTAGCAAAACTGAACAGAGCTCACAGCGCTTTCACACAAAAATCCACTCTTGGTTACCCCAGGCTTTCCTCACTTCAGCAGGATTATTGAGGCTGGGAGGCGTTATTTTGTTGCTGCTCTTGGGTAGTATCCAACGGTCCACAAATGGAGTCCATTGCTGCTTCTCTTCCACAAGTGGCCAGCCCCGTCAATTCCGTTATGCAAGAGGGGCCCATTGGAGATTTAGTGCTTCCAGATTTAGTGCCCATCGGAGATTTAGTGCAAGCCCCCAAAACAAGCGGAAACGTCGAACTCACTTGAGCAACGGAATTGGCAAGGCTGGCCACTTGCAGATGGTCTCCACTGGCTATTGCCTACTGTTAAATAATTGGAAGTCAGACATCCTGGCTGATTTACTGCAATCACCCAGAGAAAGACCAGTCGTTGCAGATTTACCTACTTCTCACCCTGACCCTAAAGGGCTGTCATTCTACTTCATATCTGTTCATGCTGTGTCTTTCTTGTTTGAACCCCAAGGAGACCATGCCTCCCCTTATTTTTATTTACCTATTTATTTAGTACATTTCTAATCTGCCTGATAACTAATGTGCTGTGGGCTGATTACAGCCAGTCAAAAAACTAAAATGCCATTTTAAAACACAGTTAAAAATATTTCAAAGGTAGCCCCACGTACAACGCACTGCAGTAATCCAACTGGGAGGTTACCGAAGCCTGGATAACTGTCACCAGGCTATCTCTGTCCACATAGGGTCGCAGCTGGTATATTAACCTAAGCTAACCCTTCTCTACTGCTACAGCACACCACTTTTTTTTTTCTTTTAAAGGAACAGCCCATCTCAAACTTCCCAGCATGGTGCTCTCTAAGCATCCCCCAGGGTGCGGAAGGCTGCCTCATCCACTGCCTGCACCAAGGCCACCCTTTCCCACCCCCCCACTCCTGTCACATTTATTTATTTATTTATTTATTATACTGATGCTGGATTGGGCCTGAGAGGGGCGGGGCTCATTTGTTGTTTGGAAAAGCTGCAAGGCTTCAATAACAATCCTGTATCCATTTATAATGGTGGTACCCAGAACCATACAGACCTGATCGGAGCCAAGTAAAATGAGCATGAGTTCCCGAAATTTAGACCGGACGCTTCTGCTAATGCAACCCATTAGCCTTCTATGCAACTGTATCTTGTTGCTGACTCATGTTCCATTATCATCAGTCTTAATTGCTCCGGACTCAGTTCTTCTTACCAGTCTTACTGCCTTGGCCAACTACACTGATTTCGCATTTTGTTTATTATAATTCATCAAGATTACTTCTGACACGCAGAAGCGTCTGCAGTTTCTCAGAGCTGTGGGGATGAGACACACTTCTTTCCTTTACTGCAGCCTTCCCCAACCCGTGCCCTCCAGATGATGGGACTACATATCCCATCATCTCCCCAAGCCAGCCATGCTAGGGGGGAACTGAGGGAGAAACCCAGAAAAATTTGGGTGGACCCCCCTATTTCCAAAAATCCCTGGAAAAATGTTTTTTCTGCATATTTCTCCCCCCCTCTTTTTTCACCCAGGCCAACCAGATGCTTCTGGGAAGCCCACAAGGAGGTCATGAGGGGCAACAGTGCCCTCCCGCTCATGATCCCAGCAACTGATATACATAGGCATACTTCTTCCGATAGTGCAGGTAAAATATAGCCATCACAACTAGCTGCCATGAAGTTCGATCCATGAATTTATCTAATGAGCTTTTAAAGCCTTCTAATGTGGACTAGTTTCTCCTTTGCCCTGTAGCTTATGAACCAGTTAGATGGGACTGTGGCAAAACTGCCTCCAAGAACACCGTCTGCAATGCTGCCCCTCTCTTCTTCCAAATCCCATCTCCTCAATGAGGTCTTCAGCACAACGTTCCCCATTCCCTAATGCAGGGGTGTGGAATCTCTTTCAACCCGAGAGCCGAATTCCATTTTGGAAAAGCTCTCGGGGGCCACACTCCAGTGCTGGGTGGGGCCAAAGTACCAGCATGTTTAAGCTGAAAGTGCTTACCACCAGTAACTAAGCCTTGGGGGAAGCATTGCAACCTTTTAGAATGGTGGGGAAACGCACAAAGGCTGGGAAATGACCAAACGATCAGCAGTTGGGGGAAAGGGGGCGTGGCCAAGGGAAGGGTGTGGCCACTTGGGAACCCTGGCGGGCCAGACTGAGACCCAAGGTGGGCGGAATTGGGACCCTGGGCCTGAGGTTCTACACCCCTGTCCTAATGAAACTGAGTCTAAGTATGTGTAACTGAACTGAACACAAGCTAAGCCTCGTCTCCCTCTTCCTCCCCTCCTTCTGTTGCTGAATTTTAGAGTGTGCGCTCCTTGGGGTGGGGGACCAGCCTCCTTGCTGCCACTTCTCTGCAAAGCATCATGCACTCTATAAAAGCACAAAAACGCCTAATTGTAACATGGTGATGTTTTAGGTCTACTGCGTTCCCTTTTCCATTAATTAAGATTGTGAAACCATCAGACATTTCCCTCCCAAATCCCCAAGAACATACATCAGGAGCAACTTGATCCAGAAGTCACTGGGCCGTTTCAAGGTTGGACTAGAGGTATGGCCACTTACTGCTGTCCTAATGAGCAATTCAAAGCCCCGCATCATCAAGTTTTGGGGAAAGGAGTAGCAAGGAAGAGGCAGAGCTGGAGGAAAAGATGAAGCCCTCGCAGGTCACGGAACAGCAACATATCCGTCCGCAACAATGAGGCAAAGCTACAGCAAGCCTTCCTTGCGTGGCAGTGTTGCCGTACTTCAGGGATACAGAACGTGTGGCCTTCCAGACTGCAACTACCACCATTCCTCATCACTGGCTATGCTGGCTAGGGCTGATGGGAGTTGTGGTCCAATAACATTTAGAGGGCCACATGTTCCCCAGACTTGCGGTATTTCCAGGTGAAGTTTCAAAAGAGTGGGGAGAGGATCTAGTGATTTCCCCCTAATCAAAAGAAATGCCTGCCTTTCCAAGCTCGTGTGTCTATGAACTCGTAGCATCAGAAATAAATGAGCAGTTATTTTTATGTTCAGATGCTTTTACCCACTTAAGATGAATGCATTCCTTAAATAAACGATTTCCTTAAGTTATCCTCTTTAAGCCTCCTGCTATGCTCAGTCATAGTAGCTAAAAAGGTTCTCCCCACCACCATCCAGGATCACATTTAGAAAAGTAGACAACGGCTTTGAAAAATTCACCAAAGAAAATCTTGAATGGGCAGATCAGACAGGAGGAATCTGGAGCACTACTACGTGTGTGGGACGTGTGTGTGTGTGTGTGTGTGTGTGGCCTCATGTTCCCCAGCCTTGCGGTATTTCCAGGTGAAGTTTCAAAAGAGTGGGGGGAGGATCTAGTGATTTCCCCCTAATCAAAAGAAATGCCTGCCTTATCCTTGAAATTCAACTCTTATCCTTGAAATTAAAAATATCACAAATTTAAAAGCTTGGGTTGGTTTTTGGTCCCACTCCCCAAATCTCTTAAAAACCCAATTTTCCTGCTGCTGCAATCAAGCAAAGCTTGAGGGAAAACAGGAGTAGGTTTGTCTGAGAGAGGATTTTTTTTCACAAGCTCCAGTTCTGCTACCGAAAACAAATTCCTGGGCTGAGCATGTGCTTAGAGGCACTTTGTCCCGCATTTCCGCCTTCTTCAGTCACTATTTTGCACCTGGCTCCAGCTGGTGGACTTCAGGGTTCCACAGAAAAACAAAGTAGATCCTATAAGACTAATCCCCCCTGATCTAGCGGACACCCCTCACAATTCTGTGCCTGCAGGTCCAAGTGACAATTGTCCAAGGAAGGAAACTTTGTTACTTGGTTAAATGAGATATTATTATAACGATACTGTACTGCAGGGATGGGCCACTTGTGGTCCTCCAGATGTTTCAGCCTACAACTCCCATCAGCCCTAGCCAGCCTAGCCAAGGGTGAGGGATGCTGGGAGTTGTAGGCCAAACATCTGGAGGGCCACAAGCGGCCAGCTGCAGACATACAGCATAGCACTCGGTGGAGCCGTGTTCCAAATTAAGGCATCTGGCAACATTCTATGGTGATATAGGATGTTCACCGACTACTCGCCCTGATGTAAAAACAAGAGCTAATGTAATGTCTGCTTCATTTAAAACAATGGCTGAGATTTATAGTGAGTACAGGACAGGAGGTGAACTGGCAAAGCACATAACCTTGGGGGGAAAGGATTTCTGCAAGCTGGGAGCAGAGCAACACAGAAGCCTATGATGGAGTCACAATTCCCTAAGGCTAGTTTCCATGACATTGCTAGTCCTGTTAATGGACAGAACATATGGATGTTTTTGTTTGCCTAATCACAATCCAATTAATTTATACATGTAAGGCTGCAATCATATACCCACTTACCCGGAAGTAAGCCCCATTGAACTCAGTGGGACTTATTTCTGAGTAGACACACACAGGATTGCACTGTAAGCCGTTTTCTGTTTACTAGAATACTACAAGTGACTCAGAACTAATTATTCTGTATACTATTACGATTGCCCACTTATCACAGAAAGAAGCACAGGGCTCAATATGTGATCAGCTACTCCCATGTTAGTTCTCTTGATACTTCCATTTTTAGGTGGGGGGATGGGAATGTCTAGGACAGGGGTGGAGAATCGGTGGCCCTCCCGATGTTGCTGGACTACAACTCCCATCAAGCCTGGCCACTTGCTATGCTGGCTGGGGCTGATGGAAGTTGGGAGTCCAACATCTGGAGCAAGACAGGTTCCAGTTCCACCCCACCTTCTTCCCTAGGGATTTTTTCCTGCAGCTTGAAATATTCATTTCCCCCCATTGTTGTTATAAGCCAACATTTGTACAATACTTTCAGTGTACAAAGCACTTGACACATTCTTATCTCAGTCTTATTCCATCCTCCCAAAGTTTCTCCTAGAATCATGGAGTTGGAAAGGCATGGAAATGTCCTTGAGAGCCAGTATGGTGTAGTGGTTAAGAGTGTTGGACTGGGGCTTAGAAGATCCAGGTTCACTTGCCCAAGAAGTTCACTGGGCCACTCACTGACTCTTAGCCTGACCTATCTCACAGGGTTGTTGTGAGGATGAAATGGAGGAGGAGGATTATGTAAGCCACCTTGTGTTCCTTGCAAGAGGAAAAAAGGCAGGATATAAATGTAATAAATAAATAAAGGTCATCTAGCCTGAGCCCCTGTCAATGCAGGAAATCTGCTGCTATACGATCCCTGATAGGTAGCTCTCCAGCTTCTGCTTAAAAACCTCCAACAAAGGAGAGTCCATCATCTTCTGAGGCAGTCTGTTCCGCTGTTGAATAGCACCATCAGGAAGTTCTTCCTAATTACACATTCGACCTTGATTCCTAAAGTGAAAGTGCAGGTGGTACGACCTCTAACCAAATTTTAACTCCTACTGACAGAAATTAAACCCAACTCAAAATATTCTCACAAATATACAAAATGCTTATAGAATAAGACAGGTATGGGGAAAAGATCTACGTAAGTATCACCACTGAAGATGGTCAGTGGAATTCATTGAGGGCTCTATGCCCCTACGAATCGATTTCATCTAAGCTGAGGGAAAATGCAATTAAAACAATACATACAGGTGGCATCTCACACCAGTAAATATCAGCGATATTTACAAGGGGAGCAGCCCCCAATGCTGGAGAGGCTGCGCCAAAAGAGGGACCTTTAAATACGTGTGGTGTGGTGGGATTGTGAGAGTCATAGAGAGATTCTGGGTAGAGGTATTTCGTTTGCCAAGAAAAGTTACAGATCAGGACATATGTAAAAAGCAGAACTGGGACTACTGTCCCTCTTTGTGGGAGATAACAAGCATCTACTGAAAGCTGGAAAAGGAGACTTTGGGATATTGCCTTAGCAGAAAAATTAACCAAAGTGCTAAGGGCCATTTGCAATAATGCAACTGACAATGACTTTTACACATGCTGGCAACCCTGGATTTCTTTAGCCCCTCAGAGTGAGGGGGGCTTGAAACCTCCACAACCACATGTAACCCATCTGGAAATCAATATTCCCTAGGTAAATCTAGATCGTATAATCTCAAGAGGAAGTTTAGCCCTACAGTTTTATGTACCGGTATCTGTATTGCTATATGCATGTCATTGTCGATAGGTTATTTCATGTTGGTGTCTGTTGTGTTTTCATGTTGTATTGTTTGTTGATGAAATAACAATGATGATGATGATGATGATGATGATGATGATGATGATGATATCTTCCGTAATGTTTAGTCAAAATCCCCTTTCTTGTAATCCGAACCTGTTGATTTGGGCCCTACCCTCTGGAGCAACTGAAGACAAATTTGCTCCATCATCTCTATGTGATAGACGTTCAAATATTTGGAAATGGCTCTACTGAGAGCTTTTAAGCAACTTATACTTCAAGCTTGGAAGGAAAAACACCCACCAACTATCACTCAGTGGACTGAAGATCTTACTGCTCCTGCTACATTTGAGCATATCTCCTACAACTGTCAAAGTCTTATGGATGCTCAGTTAGATATATGGACTGCTTATATTAATGTATATATTTGAAATGTTAATGTTAATCCCTTTTCTCCCCCTGCTTGTGTTTTCTTTTGTCTTTCCTTTTTCTTTTCCTTTTCCCTATAGGTAATGATTATTGTATATTGATATGTTTCATATGAATTTCCCCCCTCCCCTCCCCTTTGGGGGCTTTTTTTTTTTAGTTTGGTTGTTGCTGTTATCATTGTGTTACAAATAAAAATATGTTTTTTAAAGGAAAAAAAAGAAAATGGCTATCATATCACCTCTTAATTGTCCCTTCTCCAAGCCTAAACAAACCCAGCTCCTTCCATCTTCCCTCACAGGGCTTGGGTCTCCTGTTCTAGATGAGATCACTGTAGGTCATTTCCCACAATCTGCTGGTAAGGAAGACTCAACTTTAACTGTTTGGGCTACATTCTGGAGTTGAGATCCAGCCAGTGTTAAGTACTAGAGTGCAATCCTATATATGTCTACTCAGAAGTAAGCCCCACTGAGTTCAATAGGACTTATTCCCAAGACATTGTGTACAGGATTGCAGCCTAAATCTCCCACCAGTGCCAGTAAGGTTTGATGTGCTTAACTGGGGCTGGATTGTTTTCCATTATGACAACATTCTTCTGGTGCGCAATCACAGTAATCTAGCCCTTGGCGAGACCACCTGTTCTGGAAGCAAGCTATTCTCTTTCATTCCTTTTGGCAGGCTGACTCAAATGTTGATGAACAGCATGTTAAAATAGCCCTCTTGAAGAAAATGAGCTTACTACACACACACACACACACCAGAAAATTTGCACTGTGTGTCATCCCCTTTTTGTTCAGTGAAATGTGGATCAGCTCCAAAGTATGTGAACTGCAAACTGTGAAAACTCAAATACGGATCAATGTAATGAAACTCTTTACACCAGCCATCCCCAACCCGGTGCCCTCCATATGCGTTTGACCAGAACTCCCATCATCCCTAGCCACCTGGCTGGGGATGATGGGAGTTGTGGTTAAACACATCAGGAGGGTAGCAGGCTGGGGAAGGTTGGTTTATTCCATGTGCCATTGACTTCATATTGAAGATATAGTAACAATTGTTCAAGTTTCATCCCATTTTTGAACCCAATCTTATTTCCCAGTTAATTTCCCCATCTTAGAAGACGTTTCCCCCATATCACTTCAACAGAGGGCACTTTGTTACTTTTTAAAACTACTATAAAATATTCACAGCACATTTCGGACACAACCCAATAGAGACTTACAGAGCAATCCTATACATGCCTACTCAAATGTAAGCCCTATGGGGATTACTCTCATGTAAATGAGTCCAGGGTTGCAGTCTTAGGCTGCAATCCTATACCCAGTTTCCTGGGAGTGAGCCCCACTGAGGTCAAAGGGGCTTACCTTTGAATAGACACATATAGGACTGCATGTTTAAGCATGCTTATGCCCCTTGGACTCTATGGGTTTATGTGCACCCATTGAAGCTAGATGCATCTTCATATTTCTTAGCAAAAATAGTGGAAATGTAAAACTTTTGTGCCTATAATGTAACATTTACTCTACTAAAGGTGCAATCCTATGCAAGTTTAGATAGAAAAAAGACCTATAACTCCCAGCATGCCCCACCCAGCTATGCTGGCTAGGGCATGCTGGGAGTTGTAGGCCCTTTTTTCTGTCTAAACTTGCATAGGATTGCAGCTACGAGTCAATATGAATTATTTGAGTAAATATATCCAGTCACGATTCAGAAATGAGAAAGACCCCACCTGCACCCTAAATACACACCTGCACCCAAATCAAAGCAAGAGGAATTAATTTGGGGGCTGGCGGCTCAAAATTAACAATGCCAAATGCTACACCATCGTTGAGCACCTTGGGGTGGAACAATCTAAAATGTTTCAGTAAAAGGAATTTACAACCTTCAATAGGGAGATAGCTTGCTGGAGAGAATGCAGTTGCTTTTCATCACCTTCTAATTTGAGGAAGCAAAAAGAAAAAAGGGGGGGGGAAACATTTCAAAACCAAAAGGAATGAGCAAATGTAAAATAAGTGACCAGCCTCCATATAAGTTTGCTCAGTTCTTTGTTCTTCAGTGCTTCCTTATGGTTATTTTTTAAAATTCCCTTCTGAAAATATCTGATAGTTCCTCTAAGGCAGCCTTCCCCAAGCTGGCACCCTCCAGCTGTGTTGCAGCACAACTACCATCATCCCCATGCCCAATGACACTGTTGGGGATGATGGATGGTGTAATCTAACACATCTGGTTGGGCAAGGCCGTTCCAAGGGTTCAGCATTATGTTGTGATAAAGGTAAATTAAGACTTAAATACAGCATTATGGCTATGAAAAGAAAATATGCCAGTCCAAAATGAGTTAGTTCCACTATTGCAGAAATCCACTTTTTCTGGATAATAAAAATGTTATTAAAAAAAATAAAAATAACCCAAACGTTAAAAATATAGGGATGCTAGTTTGAACAGATCACGCCGATAAGTACTATATAATTTACAGTTACGATCTTTCTCTCCCCCATATACACTCAACAAGCAAATCCTCCAGCTGACTTACTAATAGCCAAGTCACTCCCTTGTTGCAGCAGACAACACCCAAATCTAGTATCTGCAGCACGAGGAAGGCAGACCTCACTTTGACGCTCTTCCCCGCGCCCCGCCCACCCGCCGGCACCCAAACTTAAGCGGCGGAATACATCACAGCAGTTCTCGGGGAGCAGAAACTCCAGGGTCGCATTGATTGGAATGGAAGCACCCAGGCCGCGCGCCCATTCACACGAACAAGCGCTGCTCGTTCCGCCGCTGTTGGGCCGTGCGTGTGCGCGCGGTGCGGCCGGCTTACCCAGTCTCCCAAAAGGCAGCCTGTTTCGCTCTCCCAACATGAGGTTGAATCTGGGGTTGTCTCTTTTCAGCCTCTTCCATTGTCCAGTGGCAAGGAGGAGTTTGGAGACTTCAGCATAGACGCTGCTGTTTTCATCTCGGACCACAAACGTGTACATTTTAAAAATATAAGATATATTTTTTTAAAAAAAAGAAGGGGGGGAAACACACTAGCCAGATCAAAAAACGGGGTTGAAATCGCTAATTAAAAAGGTACACCTCTTCGCAGGCTGCAAAAATCTTTTTTTAAGCCGGCGTAACAAGACATCTTCTTTTCCCCTCCGGACTCAGGAGCAGTTGTAATCCGCTCCGGGGAGAGCGAGAAAGCTGCGCCCTCGGGCCATGGGAAGCTGCAAGGCTTGCTCGGCCCGATCCCCGAGTGCCCTCGCCACGCTGCGCAAGGGAGGGAGCTGTAGGGAGGCGTGTGCGTGTCCTTAAAACCGAGCTTGATCCATTCCTGACTCCGAAGCACTTCCTGGAGGCTACAATGCTTCCTACATGATGGTGGTGGTGACGGCGACGGCGGCGGCACAGAGAACGGAGGATCAGGCGGCGGAGGCAGCAGGGCAGCTCCCGATTCTCTCCAGCAGCTTCCTTCGCGCGGCCATCACCGCACCTGCTGACGATGCTCGCAAGCCCAAACTTTCGCCACCCTTCCCTGCAGGCAGGCTCACGCCTCTCTCACGCGCAGGAGGGAAGGGCACGGGGCACCCGCTCGCCTTGGGGAAGCGCGGAGGCGTCGCTTCTCGCGTGCTGACTCCTCCCTCCCCACCATGATCCAGTGCTGTTGAGCGCGCATGGGTCAGGGGGCGGATCAAAAAAGGGGGCCGGGCCCCGGCGACTGGCCTCGCTGCGTAAGGAACGAGCAGCAACGCCGCCTCCCCCAAATCCCATCCCTCCATCCATCAGTGTGCCCTCGAAGTGGAGCGTATTCTGGAATTATTTTTCTCGATGCCCCGCATTACCCTCGCAAAGCCCCTTAGAGCGCAATCCTATGCATGTTTAGACAGAAAAATAAAGTCCTACAGCTCCCAGCATTCCCCAGCCAGCCATGGCTGCCTGGGGAATGCTGGGAGCTGTAGGACTCCCCCCCCCCCCAAACATGATAGGATTGCACCCTTTTAAAAAAAACCCAGCCGCGTCAAGCGTATTTTGCATCGAATAACGAGGATCAGAAACTTTGGTCAGCTGTTCCCCCCCCCGCCCCATTCAAAAGGGGAAAAGAAGAGGCATAGGACGGGAGGAACAGCAGCAGCCCAAAATGGATTGTCAGACAATAGGACAATCGTTGCAGTGCAACACCCAGGTGAAAAAGAGCAAAGGGCCACGTGATGTCTCCCGTCAGTAGCTGACTAGATAGTGTTACGCTTTTTTTTAGTTCAGGAGAAAAGGGGAGTAAGCGGAGGTGGGGTGTGTGGAGAACGTGAATAGAGAGGTTTCCTCATGCACACACCCGCACTTTCATAATACAAGAAGCCAGGATCATCTCATGAAGCTGACTGGTGGGAGTTTTAGGTCAGACAAAAGGAAGTCCTTCACACGGTCCATATATAAACTATGGAATTCATTACCACAAGATGTGGCAATGGCCACCAGTTTCGATGGCTTTAAAAGGGGATTGGACAAATTTATAGAATAGAATATAGGCCTGTGGCTCATGCTGGCTCAGCTTGTCTGAACGTGGAAAGCTAAGCAGGGTCAGGCCTGGTTATTACTTGGATGGGAGACCCCTCCTCTAGTTTCCTGCATTGAGCACGGGGTTGGACTCGATAGCTTATAGGCTCCTTCCAACTCTATCAACTCTATCATCTTCCAACTCTATCATCTATTAATCTATGAATCATAGAGTTGGAAGGGGCCTATAAGGCCATCAAGCCCAACCCCCTGCTCAATGCAGGAATCCAAGTCAAAGCACCCCTGACAGATGGCTGTCCAGCTGCACCTTGAATGCCTCCAGTGTTGGAGAGCCCACCACCTCCCTAGGTAGTTGGTTCCATTGGCGTCAGGGCCGGCGCTACCACTAGGCAGACCCAGGCGGCTGCCTAGGGCGTGTGGCGGAAGAGGGCGCGAACGCTGCGCTCCTTCCTCGCCTCCGGCGCGCTCCTGCCCCACCTGCCGCCTCCGCCGCGCCTCCCCCCCCGCTCGCCGCCCGCCAGCCACCTACCTACCTTCGCGTCGTTTCCGGAGCTCCGCCAGCGTTGTTTTGACGGGAGGAACCAGGGCAACAGGGCTTAAACAGCCCTGTTGCCCTGGTTTCCCCGGCAAAAAAAAAAAGCGTGGGGGTCCCGTGGGGTCGGAGGAGGAGGAGGCGGTGGCAGCAGCCAGCAGCCAGCAGCCAGCAGCCAGCAGCCAGCATGGGGGGGGGGGAAGGTAGGTGGTGGTGGTGGTGGTGGCGGCGGCGGCGGTGCGGGGGGGGGTTGCAGAGCAGGGCTGCTTTGCTCCGGAGCCCCCCCCCACGGCACGAGAGGGGGGGCGCTAAATATAATTTGGCTTAGGGCGCCAAACAGCCCTGCACCGTTCCTGATTGGCGTATTGCTCTAACAGTCAGGAAGTTTTTCCTGATGTCCAGGCGGAATCTGGCTTCCTGTAACTTGCAGGGATGTTGAAGAGTCCTTGGTCTCGAGTCATGAGTCGAGTCACGAGTCTTTGGACCCGAGTCTCGAGTCCGAGTCTGAGTCCTTGGTCCAAAATGGTGACTCACAAGTCATGAGTCACTCCCAAAGCTGACTCCACGAGTCCCTATTAAAATCAATGGGGGTTTTCCCAACAAAATAAGGCTACTTCAGATATGTGGTTTAAATAAATTCTAGGTACAAGTGTGCCTTTTTATTTCAAAACTCTGCAACTGATTTTGGCAAGAACAGACCAGGCAGACAAACCCAAAATAACCAGGCAGGCAGAGGAGGCAGGGAACCCCAAAGCAGGCAGGCAGAGGCCTTTGTCTTGGACAATTCAACTGTTGAACTGGTCAAGAAGAGACCAGGCAGGCAGAGGAGGCTGGAAACCCCAGACAGGCAGGCAGAGGCAGCCAAACCCAAAATGTCTGAAAGGTTGCATTTTAAAAAAAGCATTTTAGAAAAATGATTTTAAAAAATAAGCTTGCTGTACTTCCTAAAACTTATCCATGTTGCATTTGAGGAACATGATTTTTTCTAAATGCTTGGCCCCCATTCTGGAACGGTGAGATCTCATCACAATTCCACCCTCACTGAGCAGCCACACAGAGTAATCTCAGGTCCTTCTTCTGCCTCTCCCAAGTACGCAACACATCAATCAAAATAAATCTTGACACACTGTTGGGGCTGCACTCCTGGTAGCTGTCCATAGTGGCCGAGCAGCGGCACACCTCGCTTCCATGCGCTCTTCGCCGGCAATCACGCTCCTCTCCACTCCTTCTGGCACAGCCCAGGGATGTTGAAGAGTCCTTGGTCTCGAGTCCCGAGTCGAGTCTCGAGTCCCATTAAAAATATTGGGACTCGAGTCCGAGTCGAGTCAGAGGGGGGACTCAGTCCAACTCACGAGTCGGAGTCCTTGAGTCTGAGTCCCCATCCCTGGTAACTTGAGCCCATTATTCCCTGTCCTGCAAATTGGGATGATCAAGAAGAGATCCTGGCCCTCCTCTTTGTGATAACCCTTTAAGTACTGGAAGAGTGCTATCATATCTCCCCTCAGTCTCCTCTTCTGAAGGCTAAACATGCCCAGTTCTTTCAGTCTCTTTCGGTCTCTCCCAGTGCTTTCAGTTGTCTCCTGTGTGACAACCTTTCAAAATAAAATATTAACAGTTTTGCTATATGAAATTTGAATAGATCAATTACAATTGATACATGTGAAATGTAGACCCCTTTATATTTTATATAAAGCAAGATATACGACTTTCCATAATCATAGGTATGCATAGCCTTCAACAAAGGCAGACCAAATATCCATGTACTATTTATCCATTTGTAGGTTATGCCTAAAGACCACCCATTCAAAAGTTGAAAGTATTGTTAAGTCCTCAATCCATTCCGTTATTGGGGGCGGCTGTTTGTCCTTCCAATATTGTAATATCAGTCTTTTAGCTGTCAAAAGGGTGTGGAAAATCCATTCACATTGACATTGTGTTCCAAGAAGCAGGTAGATAATTAAGCAGAACATGTACACCAGTAAATATTAAAGAGCTTTCCAACACAAAGTTTATCCGTATTATTCCCTCCCCCCAAAAGAGGCAGCCATTGGGCATTGCCAAAGCATATGAATAAGAGAATCGTTAGCTGTATTACTAATGCTGATAGCATGTAGTACTAATGCTAATACAGTAATAATGGAGGGGACTCTTTGAGGAGGGTGGCTTGCTCAGGGGCCTTCAGAAACCCGGAGCTGGCCCTAGCTGGCACCATTTCCACTGATGCCCAGTCTTTGATCAGCTGACAGCCTGTTGCCATGAGAGACGCATCACATCTGCTGAGGGCTCCTGTTACTTGTAAACAAGCCAATATAAATGATTGATAAAAGATGCCATCTCTCTTACATGAATGAAAAGCGTGTGTTCAGAATCTCACAGAAGTCCCCTTACCAGCAAAGTAAGTGACCATTCTTATTTTCTCTCACATGTATGTTCTCCCTTGAGGGGGCGTGTATATCTGGATGATTTTCAGAAAAGAGGGATTCCCTCCCCTGTCATTTTTACTGTTCATCCTGAAAAGGAAGTTCATGTCGGTATTGTGCATGAGGCGCTTTTACCCCTGAGCCTACTGGAACTTCATGATATTTATATTTAAATGTTCTAGATGCAGATGGTAAGTGACATGAACATAAGAAAGAATTACCTGTCTGTCATTTACATTATATGCCGCATTTTAAATATATACATTATATTAATGTATATGTTTTAAATATATACATTATGCCACATTTATATATATATATATATATATATATAGTATTCATTATGTTTGTAATGCATACATTATAATATATAAATATAATACAATAATATAATATACAATAATATGATTATATTACATCATGTAGTATAACTGTATAATAATTACATTGTATTTTATATATTATATTATAATATAATATAATAACAATTACATTATTATTTGTGAAGGAAGGAGCCTTTGGGGGTTCCTACATGCATGCACGCACGCACACACACACACACACCCTCATGTGTGAACCGGCTAAAGGCTGGGGGGGGGGGCCGGGGTGTGTATGCCGGCGTCCCAAAGTCTACAGTGACCCGGCATTCAGATGCAAATGTCATGAGTCATGAGTTCCCCTCCCTAGTCCCTGCCTGGCCAGGTGAAGTTCATCCTGATTGGCTAAGAAGCAGAAAAGCTACAGGAAGGAGGAGGGGAGGGGGAAAGAGCTATTTCCCAACGTGTGGGTTTTTGTGTCTTTGTCTTTGGTCATCGCGTGGCTGCTGGCTGTTGGAGCAATGGCGGTAAGCCAAGGAGAGGCCCAAGCCTTCGGGTGGCCTCAGGATCCGACCCCAGGTAGCTCCTGGTGAAATTAGCTGAATGAGGGCTCTGGAAAGGCACGCCTTGTGGAGGGCTACCCATCTCGGACCTTCGGGTAGGTGAAGTAGTCCTCCCGGGCAGCGAGGCTGTGCTGGATCTAACCCTGGAAGAGAACTGACCCCCAGGTAACAGAGTTGTGTGCCTGGGAGATATTAAGGAATCAGGTTTTGTTATTTTGCAGCTTTACTTTGTACCAAAGTCTCTCTCTCTATTTTGTGCTTCTCTCATTTCCCACCTTTTGTTGTAAAATGCTACCAGAATAAACCTTTCTTGGTTTTACTCCACATGGGTTTTGTAGTCGCTCTGCTTGGTTCAGTAACTAAATCCAGGTTATAGACAAAGGCAAGTCCCTGAACAGAGATTCAAGTAGGATTGCAGACAGCTGAGGCTGACAATCTGGTACCTTGAGATCTCTGGGGGTCTTGGGTCGTTTGGGGTAGGAAAGGGTGGGGTGTGGCGGGTCAGCCAGCCCCCCCTTCCTCCACATTATTATATTATTACATAATATTACAGTGTATTATGTATTATATAATACATATAATTTATTATATTATGTATATATAATGTATGTATTATATATACATTATATATTTACATTTTAAATATATACATATATACATTATATGCCACATTTTAAATCATTGTAGCTCTTTTCATCCAGCATATCAGAGAACAGGCTATCAAAGAGGTTCCTTTTTCAGATCGGTCACTATAAAAACTGTTTCCCATCATATCTATATAGACTTTAATAACTAAAGTACACCATAGCATTGTATGTCATATTGTTACCTCTATTTCTGATGTTTAGGCATGAGTGCTGTTGCATGTGTAGCCAGAACAGCACCACCGATGCACAAGAGGGGGATATCTCAGCAGGCTCAGAAAGCTTGAGGTTTTCAGAAGTACAAAAATTTTTAGGGAGGAAAAAAAAAACCCTAAAGAGGGGGGAAACCCCAAATGGCCCTGTGTGGACTAAGTATGCTCAGTGGCCACAAAATGCAGACTGTTTATTGGGGGAGGGGAATGAAATGGAGCAATGGTGGCTCCAGGTTTTGGATGACCTTTGGGCAAGATGCCCTCAATGGGGCCTCTCCCTCAGTGAGTCTACCTTCTCATCGCCATCATCAGCTGTGATTGGTCCTCATTCTCTTTCTCATCATCACTACCACTTATTTATGTCTCACCATTTTTCCTCTCACAAGGAACCCAAGGTGGCTTACATGATCCTCCTTCTCTCCACTTCATCCTCACAACAACCCTGTGAGGTAGGTTAGGCTGAGAGTCAGTGACTGGCCCAAAGTCACCCAGTGAGCTTCATGGCCGAGCGAGGACTAGAACCCGGATCTCCAGAGTCCCAGACCAACACTCTAACCGCTACACCACACTGGGTCTCGCTTGCTTGACAGGCAGAGAGAGAGAGCCAGTGAGCAAGTAGGCAGTGACATGCACTGCTCCTCCTTCTCACCACCACCGTTGTCTGGGCCAGAATGACAGGCAGGTGAACAAGCAGATTGCAGTGGAGAAGAGGAAGAGCAAGTCTAGGAGAGTCTTGTCAGTGGCCCCGTGGTTGGGCCTCACAATGCCCACGTCCAAGCCGCCCTGAAACGGAAGAATCTGCGACGCTGGGAGCACACACCCCCCATTTGTGGAGGTCTGTGTTAACATATTGATTGTCTGTTGGAGTCTCTAAGGCAGCCTCCCCCGAGCTGGTGCCCTCCAGATGTGTTTGACAGCACATCATCCCCAGCCAGCTGGGAGCAAAGTGAGGTGTTAGCAGTGTTGGACTAGGACTTCAGAGACCAGGGTTCAAATCCCTACTCAGCCATGAAGCTCGATCGGTGACTTTGGGCCAGTCACTATCTCACAGGCTAGTCTACCTCACAGGGTTGTTGTGATACAAAATGGAGGTGCGGGGAAGATGGGATATAAATGTAGGGGTTTTTGTTTTGTTTTTGGTGTTTTTCCCCCCCTATGGTAATTCTGAGTGCAGGAGTCCACCCACTCCTGCATCATCATTCATGTAACACGCCTTTGACGTGTTCACAAAATGGGAAACCCGACCGTCCCAATGAACAAAGAGACTCTGCACTGCGTAACCTACCTTGATGACCTCAGTAGCTCTCAACATATTGTGAATGGCCTTTTCGCTATGTTTTTTTTTTTGGATAACCTCGCATTCTTAATGGTCCTAATGAAAATCTCTCTCCAGCCTTTAGAATGTCACACCGATCAGTGGCAGAAATGCAGTTAGTATCAGACACGGAGCTGGGAGGTTTTTTAGCTGGACCTGGCTAAAACTGAGTGTAGTTGCTTTTGGGGCTCTGATGCAGGATTAGTAGTTCTGCTGCCTGCTTGCTTCCTTTATGACAGTGTTCTCCAACCTTGGGTCCCCAGATGTTTTTGGCCTACAACTCCCAGCATGCCCCAGCCAGCATAGCTGGCTGGGGCATGCTGGGAGTTGTAGGCCAAAAACATCTGGGGACCCAAGGTTGGAGAACACTGCTTTATGATTTGTTGTTCTATTTGTAAATATACTGTTATTGCAAATATACCATAAGTCTCCAATGCTCTTTCATTACAAGTGAAAGACATTCCCAGGCTTTCCAAGTGCCCACATCTGGAATTTCCTACGGCATACTATGATTCTATGAAATCAGGCTATTTATGTTGTAGAAATGATTCAGCTAATTGTGTCTTTTCTGTTTCCAGAGCAGAAGCAATGGAACCCTTTTCTCTGTACGGCATCAGTGCCATCATGTACACCAAATCCACCGAGAGAATTATTTTGCCCATGGTTGCTGAACTTTACCATTTAATTATAGCAATAGAGTGGGGAGAAGTGAGCCATGAAGCACCCACTGGTTTAGAGAAGACTGCGGAAGAATTAGCCACAGCTACTGAAGAGCTTGCCTCTGTTGCAAGGAGGTAATATTTATTTTAAAAGGTAAAATATTTCATTGCAAAATTTGGGCTCAGACCAACCAGTCAACCAACAGACTGATTTCTTCCCATTATGGGAGACCCATTCCTATATATTAAAGCAGAAAATAGGATTGCCAAGTCCAGACACTGTACAGTGAACTCCTCTATCTTTCGATGCCATTTTGCACATCATGTTGCAGCAAACCTTGGTTTTCGACTCAAGAGGGAGTTGCCACAGACCCCAGATCTCTGAAAAGGATTCCCCTTTCAGACAATAGAGCAGGGGTGGGCAACATGTGGCCCCTGTCCTCTGGTGCAGCCCCTGCTAGGCCTCCCAAATTTGGTGAGGTGGTGCAAGTATGGGGTGGGGGTGGAATTGGTGGCTTGCTGCCGAAATTTGGTGGCAGGCTGCCAATTTTTTCACCACCATTTTGGAGCAGTGGCAGGAGTGCAGAAGGGCTGGGCGGGGAAGAAAGTAGCCCCCCAATCCCCCCCCCCCCGAAGTTGCCCACCCTTGCAATAGCAGTTAAGAACATAAGAACATAAGAAGAGCCATGCTGGATCAGACCAAGGGTCCATCTAGTCCAGCATTCTGTTCACACAGCGCCAACCAGCTGCCCACAGGAAACCCACAAGCAGGACAAGAGTGCCACAGCACCCTCCCGCCCATGTTCCCCAGCAACTGCTTTAAATAGGCATACTGCCTCTGATATTGGAAGTGGCATATAGCCATCAGGACTAGGAGCCATTGATAGCCTTCCATGAATTTGTCCAATCCTCTTTTAAAGCCCTCCAAACTGGTGGCCATCACTACATCTTGTGGTTGTAGATCTTTGTGGCTGTACAGCTTGAGTTAGTTCTCATGAAGCAACAAGCAGCATAATAATGCAATGTGTGGTACACACATGATAACAAAGACAGGTTTCATTCATTCCACCAACATGACAGCTTCCATCATTGAGCAGAATACAACAGCTTTTGTCTAATTCTAGGCTGGCTGAGGAATCGGATGACGAGGAGCTTAAGCAGGAAATGGTGCCAGCAGCTGAATCTCTCTTGATCTCTGGGAAGAGCATCATTCTGGTGGCCCAGAAACTTCTTATTCAACCTGATGCTGATAACTGCCTAGAGGAACTGGCTGTCTCCGCAAAAAGGATTCTTGTGGAAACCATAAAAGTACGCTAAACATATTTTCTATTTGTTTAGACATAGATTTGCATCATGCTTTACCAATGACTGAGTGGTGTAATTAGGGACTTGCAGAGATGAGATGAGCGTTTATGAAAGCCTGTTGTTGCTAAAGTCAGGACCCTGCCTTCCATCCAGCTTCTTCTGTAGCTCTTGAAGGAAGAAATGGCCAAAACAGTACGGATTTCTGCACTCCTGTTCACGTTCCCTGCTTCGAGTCCCAGGCACCACCACCCCATCACCTGCCCTGCACCAGGATGAAAATGTAGGCTCACACAAGGGGCAGAAGCTCAGATAGGTGTAGGGTTGCCAGATTTTCAGCCAACCATTGGCCAGTGGTCAGGGATGATGGGAATTGTAGTCCAAAACATCTGGAAGGAACCAGGCTGGGGAAGGCTGTTTTATAAGAATAATAATCCTGTCAGGGCTGGGCCGTGGATAGCAGTCAGTGGTGAGCCAGGAGCTGTGGAACAAGCCGGTATTCACAAGGCCGGCCCTCCCAAGAGGCAGGGTGAATCCCCAGCTCAGGCGGCAGATTGGGAGGGGTAGTGGAGGGCCTCTGGCTTGCCCACTGCCGCAGACATCGTAGCAGGAGATCAGCCAACAGGGTTCCTTGGAGTAGCCCCCCTGCCCTCTGAAGAGGCTGCCCGCCCGATCTCTTGTTCTAGGGAGGTGTGGGCATGGATGGTGGCGATAATGGGGAGGTGTGGGAGGTGGTAGTGTTGGCGGCAGTGGGGGGAATGCCAGAGTCCGTCCTCCCGCTCAGGGGGTGGGACATCTTGTGCTGCCACTGCGTAGTCAGGATTAAAGAGCAAGTCAGGACCAAAGAATAAACCAGGACACAGAATTGGGAAGCAAGTCAGAAATCAGGACTGAAGGACAACCAACAGATACAGGCGCATGCCAGCACTCAGAAAGAGCATGTTGCTGAAGGGCCCAACTGGAACAGGAAACCCTCTTATACTCTTTCCTGTCCAGGAGGATCCAATAGCCAGGCTGGGTGGGTGGAGTCAGTCCTGGGCCTCAGGAATAGGATACTACAGTAAACTGCCTATACAGAGGCTCAATGTGCAGTTCAGTGGCCCACCACACAGGGCAGCCTCACACAAACCCAAAGGCTCCCATTTCAAGCTCCAACAACTCTTGACTACAAACCCACATTGTCAGAAATCCCAATCATGGATGCTGGACCAAGTCTTAAGACCCAGAGCAGCAGATAATGGTATTCTCAGGACAATTTCTAGTGGTGATTCAGAAGGGAAGAAGTCATTTTGCCTCTCTAGTGCCCTCCCATAGGCTGACAAACCTAAGTATATTATACAAAAACTTAGACAGGTACCAACCCTTCTGGGTTTTTGGCACCTACTGAAAACATCCTTTTTCCAGCAAGCATTCCCAGAAAGGTAATCTTGTCTGCTGTATTGTGTATTAATATACAATATTTATGTGGAGAGAAAGCCTGAGCACACTGCTGAACCCTGTACACATTGAACCCTGACATGTTTCCCCCTTTTTCCGCTGTCACCCCTCTGTCTGCATAATCCCCACCTGGGGCACAGGAGCCACAAGTCTGGGCAGACCGGTACCGGTTACATATCTGCCCCACCTGCATATATTCAATGGGACACATTTACACTTCCCTCAAGGAAGAGCATGAGATTCCGGAGGTGGGGTGGGGGGCGCAGTCTCAAAGAGCTGCAAAGTACCCAGGGAAATACCAGCACCTGAAAGGCGCCACCACCCCGCAGGGCAGGACCAGCCCACCTGGCCATCAAAGGCGGGGAGGGAGGGGGCGAGGAAGGGTAGAAAAGCTTCGTGCCAAAGAACAAAGGGTTGTTGGGAACACGGTGCAGGCTTGCACAGGTCAGGTCGCTAGCTTCGGCTACGACCAAGCAACTTCCCACCCCGGGCAGGGCGCCCGGCCATCGGCAAAGCGAACCGCTACGCTAGAATACAGAGTCAGAGCCTCTGGTGCCAGGTAACATTCTGTTTTCAAGCAAAGCTACCTAGAAAGCAAATTGAATACTTCAGTTTCTCTATTGATATTGACTGTTCTGTTTATACAGTACTGTGAAATTCCTGTAGTCTTTTAGTTCCACTCCATTAAACTTTTCTGAAACTGACTAGATTGTTGCTTCCCTGTGTTCTGGAGGGGATTCTCTGTCAATTTCACTCACAGCTGGGTGCCGGTTAACCCCTAAGATACCGAACCCACGCAACAGACCAGGTTCGGTCCGCCACAATTTAATTATATTATACTGTATTATTTTATACATTCCTTAGAAATACATCACTCTGTGTCCATACAGACTCATGGCCAATAGTGGCTTTTAATGTAATTCAGGATGTGTGTGACTCCAGACTTTTAACTCACTTGGCGACTTTGGGCCATTCACTGACTCTCAGCCTAACCTACCTCACAGGGTTGTTGTGAGGATAAAATGGAGAGGAGGAGGATTATGTAAGCTGCCTTGGGTTCCTTGCAGGAAAAAAGGTGGGGTATAATAAATACATAAATAAATAAATACCCTGCCCTAGGCCCTGTTCCTGATTGGTGGGGAGTTGGGGGCAGGCCTTCCTGTCTAGCAAGGCTAGTACTTCCAGGTTTCCAAGTAAGACTGCCACCTGGTGGCTGTATGATGCCATTGCCCATAACAGGGCCAGGGGAAGCCATGTTGTCCAGCAGGTTGGAGTACAGCGGGATGTTGCATTTGAATAGGGGCCCACTAGAATGTGCTTTACATTAAAACTAAATCACACTGTCACACTGTTGATACATTAGGACAAAAGCGCTTTGAAAGTTTCCAAATAGCTTATTGCAGTTATCTTGACCTTTGTAAAATAAGATGGGATGTCTTGGAGAAATGCTAATATTGCTCTTTGTTTTGTTTTTTTTAAATGAATTTATTAGGTCCTCCAAACAGCAGATGATGTGATGGTCAGGCGGATAACTGAAGCTGCCCATAGGCTCTTGGACTGCCTGCTCATGCTGGAATCTGCCGAAGATGTGTCAGCCATGCTGGTTGCTTTCCGCAGTTTTTCGGAGGCATTGTTGTTGATGACCAATTTGACAGAAAGATTCCTTTGGGAGCTCAAAGAATCTCTTCATCAGAAGCATTTGGCTCAAAGCCTGCAGATCCTGAAAAACTGCATTCCTATGCTATACACAGCAAAACTCAGTAACCTAAAGTACCCCCATGATCAGCAAGTGAAACGATCAAAAAGCTATATTTTTGACTTAGCAAGAAGCACAGTAAAGGAATTGATCTCCCTGCTGAGGAAGAATGTGGGAACAAAGAAGCTGCATGAAAGAAATGGCCTCTTTCCCCAACATTTGCATAAGCTTTTGAGCCTCCTGTCCAGTCCACAGCCTATTGATCTACAGGAGGGCAAATTAAACTCTCTGGTAGAAACACTAGTATTCCACAGCTTGCTGTTAGCAGATTCATCCAGAGCAGCTCTAAAGCTGAAGCTGGTCAAACTCTGTCATCATCTCCTGAAGTTCAGAAAGGTGATTTCCAGGGATGTAAGCACAATTGATGGCTTCCAGACAGAAAACCGGTTAGGGGAAAATATCAAAGGCAAATGTTTTGCCATGAGAGCTGAGCTGGAAAACCTTAATGAAGCAGTACGCACTGCTGTTCTCTATCAGATTCTAGACAGTTTTGCTGAAAGTAAAGGGCCCCTGAAGAGGCTGGTAGAAGCTGCCCTGGAACCATGTTCTCTTGCTGAGAAGGGAGGGTTCCTCAGAAAACTGAAGCCCCTTATTACTGTATTCTTCAGCCATTCCAATCAGATGCTCAAAGCAGCCCATTTTGTTCTTGCCACATGCACTAAAACGGAAACCATTCAAGGCATTGAAGAGTGCATAGACCATTTGAGCAGGCTTCTTGCCGCGGTGCCTACCCTCCTCAGCGAAATGAGCCGCTATCCTGGCAATAACGACGTGTCTGAAAAATTGCGCTTCTTGTGTCAAATGTGGTCGAGCACAACAGAAAGCTTGCTGGTGTGTTTGGACAAAGTGATCGACCTACGTGAATTCCTTGATTTAGCTGTTCAGGAGATGTTGGGACACAAAGAGGGGAGTGAAAAAGCATTAGCTGATCAGCACTCCAGAGAATTTTCTCGGCATGCATCCAGTCTTTCCAAACAAGCTACGCAAGTGGTTGAGTTTATTAGCAGACATGTGGATCGAGCCAGAGATCCCATTTTCCGGAATGGACTGCTAGTTTTAATGAACCAACTGGAAAATGCCATTCTGCAGGCGAAGGTTGCCACGGATCAGTGTATGGCAAGAATGACTAGTCTGCAAGCCAAAGAGAAGTATTCAAAGAGGGCAAAAGAATTGATTGAGTCCGCTCGCAACGTGAGAATGGGGCTAGATGAATGTAATCAGCCAGATATTCTTAGCCCGCTTCGGGAGGGTGTTCGGAATCACCATCTTTCCAAAGACTTCCCAAGTTGCTTCACTTCCCAGGATCCCGTAGAGCTTGGTGCACAAAGCACCATCAAGCACAGCAGTTCAAGCCATCCAGAATTATTGGCAGAGCTCTCAGACGGATCTCTTCCAGTCTACCATCCTTCCCAAAAAAATCCTAGAGGCAGGATTTTATTCTCTGAAGGTGCAGCTGGAAGAGTTGATTTACACCCTGTGATCAGCGAGCTCATAACAGCAACAAGGACACACAACATCCAGCTGCTGAATGCGGCTTGTTCTGATTTATTGGAGCTTTCCAACTGTTGTGTTGATGCAGCTAAAGAGGCCTTAAAAGTTGCCAAGTCACCGGTGTCCGAAAAGCTATTGTGTTACAGAGAAATAGTGGCATTAATCCCTTGTCTTATCAGCTTAGCCAGAGAGGCAGGCCCAAACCCTGTTCCCAGTGCAGCCGCAGAGAGACTTCTGCAAACAGCGATTTCGCTCTCCAAGAAGATTGGCGAAGCTAAGCAGTGTCTGACTGTTGTCGCAAGCTCTTGGTACAGCCTGGCCAAGCAGTTATTTTGCATTGTATCTCCATCTGATTTTGCAGACAACGCTCAATGGTTAGATGAGGTCATGGAGGCTTTAGGGAACATTGTTCAGCTGGCTGGCAAAGCCACCCGTACAGATCGCAGTGAGGAGCTCCCCGGGCTTCCCAGGCATCACGAAACCTTTCTGCGAGTTCAAGCTAAATTTGCCTGTGTGCAAGCCAGGACGACACGCTTGCTTGAAAAGGTGCTGCTGGCTGTTAATGAATCCCACCCTGACCGAGCTAAGCTGGAGAGCTTTGATGCAAACTGCATTCTGTGGTCCGTCACCGTCCAAGCATTCCTTAACTCTGTGGATCAGTTTGCAGGAAGAGATGTATTGTCCTTAAGGGCATTACGAGCCCAGATGAAATGCCGGCTCTGTTTGCAGAGCACCCTGGCAGCAGTATCAGAAAGTTCTCTGAGAATACAGGAAGCCGCCCGGTTGTCATTTCTGTTGTGCACTGGACCCAGTGGTAAGAAAGAGATGAAGGCACTACAGGAACAGATGAAAATACTGACGGAATCTTTGCTTCGGGTTGCAGATGTTCTGTCTGCCCCTGCCCTGCCTGCCCCAAGTGTGTCCATTCGTTTTGAGCTTCTCCAAAGGGAGCTGGCCATAACAGCCAAAGTCATCCTGCATCAACTGCATGCAGTGAATGGAGAATACTTGAGCAGCATCCAGAATGTCGTCAGACAAACCCAGCTGATGCCATGCAACGGTGACAGTGATATAATCAACAAGGAGGCCTTTGAAAAAAATGCAGGCCGGCTCATGGAAAATATCCAAATGGTCAAAAAGATCATCAGAGACACTCTGGAGAACCCTTCTTTCTTGGAGCTGAAAGAGAGTTTACTCTCCACTGCAGACCACCTTCTGCTCCTCACTGATGAAGTGATGGGAAGAACTGGGAAACTCCAAAGCCAGCCAGACAAGGAGCATCTCCTGGGAGACAGTATTCTATATGAGTGGTCTGCTAAAGCTGGCTATCTTGTGAGACAGCTTCATTCCACAAAGGGCATCAGTGAAACGACACTGGAATGTGTTAGGAGGTGCTTACAGAATGAGGGGCATATTTGTTCCAGTCAACCTTTCTGTAAAACACAGCCTTCCCCACAGAAGGAAAGTGATCGCATGAAGCACCAGAAACTTGCGCCTCCAAAGCACAAGGCTACTAAGATCGGGCAAGGAGCTTTGCTTGCCGGGGACATAAATAAAGTGGTAACATTGATCTCTCTTCTCCCGTAGTTATTAAGCAGGAGTAGTGACTAAGTATGCACTTTGCTGACAATGCCCACTTGTAATTCACTGCTTCTTCAGTGGTGATATTGGGATGCACACTGTGGAGGAAGCAATCTGCTGCTACTCCTAGATACTTTTCTGTAAAATCCGTTTGGGATATTGCATTCTGAGGAAATGCTTTAATCTAGCCTTCCTGAACCTGGTTTCCTCCAAATGTATTGGACTACCACTCCCATTATCCCCTACAACCCCCATCATCCCCAGCTCCTATCAATTCCCAACATCCCCAATGACCATGCTGGCTGGGTATGGTGGAAGTGATCGTCCAACATACCTGGAAGGCACCAGATTGGGTAAGGCCGTGGTTCTTGTGGTTCTTCCGCGGAGGAAAGGGAATTTGCATGCAAACCTGCTCTTAGTCTATGTAGCAAGTCTAAGATGATGCCTGAAGAGTTTTGTCTGGTCCATCAGCATTGAAAGGACTGATGGCCTTAAGTCTATGAAGCCTCTTTCCTTAGTAAGAGCAGTTGCCAGATCGCATCTGAGGATAAAGAGTGATCTCCAGTGTTATTTGGAGTGAGAATTAAACAGTGGGCAGTTTACCAAAGGCTTAATCACTGAAGTCCTGAAGAGTCAGGAAAGGGAAATGGCATTCCAGAAAATAAGGAGAGAGGCAAAGCCTCAAACGGGTGCTCAAAGGTGGTAATTGATTGTTACATGTAAATTGCCCAGCATGTTTCAATAGCAGTCTTCTTCAGAGGAAAAGGGTCTTCCTGAATCTTACTATACTATATCAGCTAAAGCAGATCAGTCAAAGAATTCTTTAAATGAACTGCTTTAGCTGTTGTGCTAAGGTAAGAATTGGGGCCAGTAGAACCTTTAAACTGATCATTTGGTTGATTAGTAAATTGGGCAACACATTTTAAAATGTTAATTGTTTTTCATGGAAGTACTTCTGGGGGCAGGTGCCACTTTAAAGCTGCAGTCCTATACTTTCCTGAGAGTAAGCCCCATTGAGTTCAGTGGGGCTTCTTACTTCTGAGTAGACATGCATAGGATTGTAAAGAGGCATTCCCCATTCGCCCACAACAAGGGAATGCCTCTTTCTAAGATGGTGCCTGTTGTGACACATACGGTACATACACTATCTGAAAACTAAGGAAACGTGAAGAGCCCTGCTGGATCAGCCCAAAGGTCCATCTAGGCCAGCATCCTGTTAGCTGCAGGAGCCATCTAGATGCCTCTAGGAAGGCCATCAGCAGGATAGGACAGTACCCCTCCTGCTGTTGCTCCTCAGCTTGCTGCCTCTAAAACCTGATAAGATCAGTCTTCAAAACAATACATTAATTAATTAATGAGATTAAACCTTTGAAGTTTAATCTCTTCTTCTCCCCACCCCCTCCCTGCCCCCATCCTTGGCTTTCTAGGGTTGATCCTCCCTTCTAGAAATCCCACCAATACATTCATTGTGAATCTCCGGCAGAGGCATCTGTTAGGAAAGAGCAGGCTACATTTTGCACGGGGAAAATGCACAGACGAGGTGTGGTGTGGTGATACTCATTTTGCCAAAGGCGACCTTTTCAGTTTGCATTGCACGGTAAAACCAAGCATTCATGAGAAAAGTGTACAGAACAAGCTGCTCGTTTGGCTGGTATAAAACAGTGTTCTCCAGCCTTGGGTCCCCAGATGTTTTTGGCCTACAACTCCCAGCATGCCCCAGCCACTTATGTTTCTCTCCATTAGGTTAGGACCAGGCAACCATGGCTTCAGAGGTCCATGATCAGATGACTCCTTTAATCTTTTTTTAAAAACTTAAAATCAGCCATGGGAAGCTTAGATTTTGACTAGGGGAGGGTGGTTTAATCCTTTTCCTCTATGCCATTTGCTCATAAAAATGGCCTCCCTGAAATTACTATGTACCTCAGCTGGGGGGGGGGGGGATACAGGTACGATAATCAGGGTGGGCAATAGTTCAGTGACGGAGTGCAAGCTGGCTGGGGCATGCTGGGAGTTGGTCTAAGCTGAAAACCTCCATTACTGCAGCTTGTGAACAAACTATTGGATACGAAACTAAGAAACATCAGGATTGGTTTGATGAAAATGATAATGAGATTAAATATATAATTGACCAAAAAAGGAAAGCCTTCCAAATATGGCAAAATGATATTAACTGCGCTGCCAAGAAAAAAATCTATGCTAGTGCAAAGGCTGAGGTCCAAAGAAGAACAAGAGAACTTAAGAACGCCTGGTGGAAAAAGAAAGCTGAAGAAATTCAACAACTTGCAGAATCTCATGATGCACGGGGCTTTTTTAAGGCCACAAGGGCCATTTATGGACCAAAAACCTATGGTACAAACCCTTTACAATCAAAAGATGGCACCAAACTCTTAAAAGACAAAGAGTCTATTGCACTGCGTTGGAAAGAGCATTATTATGACCTTTTAAATCGTAAATCTAAGGTGGATAAAGAGATTTTCTCGCAAATCCCGCAAAAACAAATTAGAGAGGAACTTGCAATACTCCCCACTTTGGATGAAGTAAAAAAAGCCATTAATCAAATGAAGAATAACAAAGCTAGTGGACCAGATGGGATTCCTGCTGAAATCTTTAAAGAAGGGCCCCCCGAACTTGTACAACATCTTCATAAACTCATAGAAAAAATCTGGATAAGAGAAGAGATCCCAGAAGACTTCAGGGATGCCATAATTATCACCCTCTTTAAGAAAGGTGATAGAACAGACTGTGGAAACTATCGGGGCATGTCTCTCTTAGCTACCGCAGGTAAAATATTTGCCAGGATTCTCGCAAACCGTCTTCTATCTACAGTAATACCTCGGATTACGAGTAACTCGGTATACGAGCTTCTCGTAAAACGAGCAAAATTTTATCATTTGTTTCGATTTGGAGGACGAGCGTGTCTCGGAACACGAGCCACACGCTGTGCCCCTGACTAGCACTTAAAGTGCCAGCTCCCCGGCTTTGCCTAGCCGGGAGGGAGCCCCATGGAGGCGAGGCTGCAGCCGCTCACTCTGTGGGCGCCTCGCGCTGCTGCGCCGGCTCCCTGCCTGGGAGCCCCATGGAAGTGAGGCTGCTCGCTGTGCGGGCGCCTTGCACCCCTGCGGCGGCGCCTTGCACCGCTGCGCTGGCTCCCTGCCCGGGAGCCAGCAAAGCACCCCATGGAGGTGAGGCGAGGGAGCCGTGTTGCTCGCTCTGTGTGCGCCTCGCGCTGCTGCTTTGCCTGCTTCCTGCCTGGGAGCTGGCAAAGCGCGAGGCACACATAGAGCGAGAGGCCGCGCCACGCCTCCATTGGGTTCCCTGTCAGGGAGCCCAATGGAGGCGAGTGAGTGGCCGCTTGCTCTGCCTGTGCCTCGTGCTGCCGCTTTACTTGCCAGGGAGCTGTGTGGAACTTTGCCAGGGAGCTGCGTGGAGGCGTTCCTGCTGCTCCCTGCCTCTTCCAGCGGGGGCTCGCCTCTCTGCGAGCTGCCCGCGCTGCTATCGCTGGTCCCGTCGCGTCCCTTGCTGCTCCGGAAGTGACGCGACGGGAACTGCAGGGTCCCGTCGCGTCACTTCCGGGGCAGCAAGGGACGCGACGGGACCGGTGATAGCAGCGCGGGTGGCTCGCCGAGGAGGCGAACCGCCCCTGGAAGAGGCAGGGAGCAGCAGGAACGCCTCCACGCAGCTCCCTGGCAAAGCTCCACGCAGCTCCCTGGCGAGCAAAGCGGCAGCGCGAGGGTCCCGTCGCGTCACTTCCGGGGCAGCAAGGGACGCGACGGGACCAGCGATGGCAGCGCGGGCGGCTCGCCGAGGAGGCGAACCGCCCCTGGAATAGGTAGGGAGCAGCGGGAATGCCTCCATGCAGCTCCCTGGCAGGGAGCTGGCAAAGTGCTTTGCCGGCTCCCTGGCACAGAGGCGCAGCCACTCGCACTGCGGGCACCTTGCGCGCTGCCGTGCCGCTTCCCTGCCCGGGAGCCGGCATGGCAGCGCGCGAGGCACCTGCAGAGCGAGTGGCTGCGCCGTGCCTGCCCTCCACGCACCATTTAATCACTGCTTTGCAGGCTCCCTCCATGGGGCTCCCTGCCAGGGAACCAGCAAAGCAGTGAGTAAATGGTTGTGGAATGAATCATCTGAGTTCCCATTATTTCTAATGGGAAAACTCGCTTTGATATGCGAGTGTTTTGGATTACAAGCATGGTTCTGGAACGAATTATGCTCGTAATCCAAGGTATTACTGTATTTCAGAAGAGATCCTCCCTGAAACTCAATATGGTTTCCGCCCCTCTAGAGGGACAGTAGACATGATTTTTACTGCATGTCAGCTCCAAGAAAAATGCTGGGAGCAAAATCAACCCCTTTATATGGCATTTATTGATCTTGCTAAGGCCTTTGATACTGTAGACCGAACAGCTCTCTGGACTATCCTTATGAAAATTGGATGCCCCAATAAATTTGTGAATATCTTGCGACTTCTCCATGACAACATGACGGCTACGGTCTTGGACAACAACGGCTCTCATGGTGCTCCATTTAAAGTGGGATCAGGTGTTAAACAGGGATGTGTTATCGCCCCAACATTATTTGCTATTTTCATCGCCATGATTTTACATCTTGTCGAGGGGAAACTTCCCACTGGTGTGGGAATTATATATCGAACAGATGGAAAGCTTTTTAATCTCAGCAGGCTGAAAGCAAAAAGTAAGGTAATTACAACCTCCGTTGTGGAACTTCAGTATGCTGATGATAATGTGGTCTCCGCACATTCAGAGGATGATCTCCAAACTATCCTAAATGCTTTTGCAGAAGCATACGGAAAACTTGGTTTCTCACTTAACATCAAAAAAACCAAAGTGCTTCATCAGCAAGTGCAAGCTAACCCTTTGGTGATGCCATCTATCCAGCTTGGCGGGACAATACTGGAAAATGTTGATCATTTTCTCTATCTTGGCAGCTATCTTTCTGTTACAGCTAACATCGACAGTGAAATCCAGCATCGTCTGAGCTCCGCAAGTGCCGCGTTTTCTCGAATGAAACATAGAGTGTTCGAGGATCGGGATATTTGTAAGAAGACCAAAACACTGGTTTATGAAGCCATTGTATTACCAACTTTATTGTATGCCTGCGAAACATGGACTATCTATAAACGTCACCTCCAACTCCTTGAAAAATTTCATCAACGTTGCCTCCAGAAAATCCTGCGAATTACTTGGGAAGATAGGCGAACAAATGTCAGTGTACTGGAAGAAGCAAAGACTACTAACATTGAAAAAATGATCCTTCAACGCCAACTTCAGTGGACTGGTCATGTTGTTCGAATGCCTGACTGCTGTCTCCCAAAGCAGTTATGGTACTTTATTCCCAGCTCAAGGATGGAAAGCGGAATATCGGTGGTCAATATAAGAGGTTTAAAGATGTTCTTAAGGCTAATCTAAAAAAATGCAATATAAACATCAAAAACTGGAAGCTCTGGCCCATGAACGATCTAACTGGAGGTTGGCCTTTCACAAAGGTTCTATGGACTTTGAAGAAGCTTGAGTGCAAGGTGAAAGGGAGAAACGTGCTAAGCGAAAAGCACATCAAATGAATCCTTTACAAGACCTTCCATCTGGTAACCTGTGTCCTCACTGTGGGAAGCTGTGTGGATCTAGAATTGGCCTCCACAGTCACTTACGGACACATCGCTAGAGTCTACACAATTTTCTTTAGAATTTTCCTCCTTTAAAATCTCCTTTTTGTAAATTTTCTTTTTTTTTTTAATCCTGGAAGACAATCTTACTCGGTCATGAGTGATCGCCTGACTGACTGCTGGGAGTTGTAGGCCAAAAACATCTGGGGACCCAAGGCTGGAGAACACTGATATAAAATAAACCCCTCTAACTTATGAAGGGTTTCAGTGCTTCTCCTTGTAGCACAGGGGGGTTGAACCTGAGGACTGAGGGCCAAATCTAACCCACTTGAGGTCCGAATCCATCTCTCCGGGGTTTACTAGCCATGCCCCCAATCCCTAGCCCCACCCTTTCCCCTCAACCACCGATTGTTTCGGGCTTTCCCAGCTTTCGTGCAGTTTCCCCCCATTCTAGAAGGCTGAAATGCCTCTGCTAAGGCTTAGTTACTGGCAGAAAGAGCTTTAAGCTACAATATGTTGGTATTTGGGGCCCTGGCCCTTTTGCCTTTGTCCTGTCCCCTTTTGCCTTTGGCTCCGCCCACCACTGGGACGCTCCCCCCAGAAAGCTTCTCCAAAAATGGAATTTGGCCCTCGGGCTGAAATTGGTTCTGCACCCCTGTCGTAGCAGAAACATGCCATCACCGCCCGCTGGCATATGAATATCACGGGGACCGAGAAGGAGGGTGATCTGTTTTATTATCTCTGCTGCAGCGCTGGGGAGATCATCAAAGTGGATTCCAGCCCGGTCGCTCTGCATGCAACTTGAGAGCCAGTACGACTTCCTCGCCAGGTCTGGGAGACCCTGAAAAGTGGCGGTATGATGGCTGCCCGGTTTCACAAGTCACCAAGCACATGACAACTCAGATGTCATTCATGGCTCAGTTCCTGAAAAGGAAGGGGCCAGTCACGGTATTTCCTCTTTAATGCTTTCTCCTGCAATGGGGGGCCATGGGGGAAACTGAGATTTCTGTTTCAGGACAAAGGCTCAGAAGGCCACACTATTATGTATGTATGATTTGTTCATTTAGAGCTGGGGTGTTGAACCTCAGGCCCTCAGAGTTTCCCAGGTGGCCATGCCCCCTTTCAGTGGAGGCTGGTGGCTCCAATGTCAGCCAGGCTGTGTATCTGCTCCAGATTTTATTCCAAACTTTTAAGGAGCTATCCATGGTGCTGAACCTATTTTAGGGATAGAAGCCACCAGCCCCCAACCACTGGTCATTCGGTAGTTTCCTGGCTTCCCACAAAAGCCAGGAAAGAGTGGGTGGGTCCAGGGGAAGGGGACATTATCCTTTGGGAAACCCTGGAGGACTGGATTTAGCCTCTGGACCTGACGTTCTGCTCCCTGGTTCCAGGTTAAGGAAGCATTACTCCTGCTGCGCAAAGTGGTGCCATGTACAAGAGGTTTGCCTCTTGAGACAACAGATTGTATAAACTGGCTCTGACACCCTGCACCGAGCTCTGTGGACAAAAGGTAGAAAAGTAGGCAAGTATTTGTAGAGAACAGGACTGATTCTGGTGTGGGATTTATTGTTGTTGTTGTTGTTTTGGGTTGGGGGGATTGCTTCCGATTTAGACCAAAGAGCAACTAATTGCCTGCGCTACAGAGATCATTTCTGGAGGACATGCACTGGTAAAGTTTGCTGGCATCGTTGCAAAGAACTGCCTAGATGAAAGATGTGCAACTGAACTGCTGTACGCCATGGAGCAAACAAAGACAATTAGCTATCAACTTAGCATCGTTTCCAGGTGACTGGCTCTTTAAAAGGATGGTCTGTAATGCTCCATATGATAAAATACCTTGTGTTTTATACTTAGCATACTTTTTCTAGTGCCAGGGTAGTGCCATACCTCTAGTGCAGCCTTCCTGAACCTGGCATCCTCCAGATGTTTTAGACTGCATCTCCCAGCATTCCTGTCCCTTGGCTATGCTGTCTGGGTCCGAGCAGAACTGAAGTCCAAAACATCTAGAGGGCACCAAGGGAGTGAGGTGATGTTGGATAACCATGCCAATGTTCCCAATATTTTGTTTGTGTAAATGGGGTTGGATAAGCACTTCCGTGTTGGCTTTCCATAGGCCAAGCAAGGAAATATTATTATTAGTTATAGGTGAGCTTCCCTCAACAGAAATTGTAATTTTCTCATTAAGTTACGAATTCCTCCATCCAATCTCAGATGAAATTTCTCCATTATTTTGAGATCTCGTTGTGTATATATGAATTGTTGTGCAGGCGCATCAACAAAGTGCATCTTGGGAACTGTAGTATGGCATCATGTTATGCGTAATGACATCATGTGTTATGTTCCCATCTCCAATTAGTTGTTTTCTCACGCCCTATTAGGGATTGGGGTGGGGGGAGAAATTTGTTCAGTTTGCATTTTAATGTGAGTTTACCTAATTTCAAACCGCTATGCAAACCAAAACTCAGTTATCATTCGAAATTTGCACTTCCCTGAATTTTGCAGCGGAGTTCTCCAATCAAAAATCCATACAAAAATGTGTATATTGAAAAAAAACAATGTTAAAAATGCATTATATTTGGAAAATGGCTTATAAAACTGTGCATATTAGGCAAAAAGGCAAAGAAAAATGCATGTATTAGGAGAAGTGTGCACAAAAATGCTTAAGAATTTTCATGTGAACTTTAAAAATATATACAGTAATATCTTGGATTGCAAGTAACTTGGTTTGGGAGCGTTTTGCAAGACAAGCAAATTTTTAAATATTTATTTAAAATTTTTTGACTCGATATACAAGCGACGTCTTGCAATACACAAGTACTGTAGTACGGCTTAAATTAAAAATCTCTGTACAATATTTTTTGGGGGGGATTTCGTTTTGATATAAGAGTGTTTTGGATTACAAGCACGTTTCCGGAATGAATTGTGCTCTCAATCCAAGGCATGACTGTATTCCCAAAGTTTGGAATGCTGAACTTAAGACTGGATAAATTCTCAAAGTTTGATATGAACCGAATTTACAATTGGAAAAATGCGAAATGGAGAGAAATTGAAATTGACAGATTCATCCATCCCCAGCTGGTATCAAGCTGCTGGAGCCAGTGCATGTGGCACAAGTTGGAGCTGTGGAAGCAGCAGCACCATCTGTCAAAACCCAGAACTCCTCCTCACCAGCCAGCTGCGTCCTCCCCTCTCAAACTCCTTCTCCTTGGATGCCCTTTTTAGTATAGCCTCTCACCCTGCCACCTACCAACATCCAGGTCTAAAGTAAAATTTTACTTAACAAAGAAGAAGAGGAAAAAAATATCTGTCCAATACTAGAGAAAAATGTTCTCTATTGACTAGCAGGATCCAGAAAGGAAACCAAGCCACGAATGAGAAAGTAACCTTCAACAAAGGGTGGATACTAACCTTACATGTCCCTTTCTTCGAACGCTTGTTGAAAGATCTGAAATCCAAAGTTTACACTGATTGGTTGGTTTGGGAAACGGTAACTAAGGGAGTAATCCTGTGGCCCCTAGATATCATCGGGGGGGGGGGGGGATAGGATACTTTGGATTCGCAGATCTGAGGTTGAAAATAAGAGTCCTGCCCTTGGAGCTGGGAATCCGCGCTCCGACCCCCCTTCCCCTGCTCACAGCCGGAGTGGAAAGAACCGCACAGGCTGCCTCTCCGATGTCGGGAACTCGACCTCCCTCAGAGAGGGGGAAAAGAGGGTGTTCTGGTGGGCAGGGAGGGGAAGATTGCAGAGGCCAGGGTGCGAGCTATCCTGAGGCCTCAGCAGCCTCCTTCCCTCCCTCCCTCCCTCCCCCTCCTAAGCACCCCAGCTAGATGGCCGAAAACAGCCATCTAGCAAAAAGGCAGAGCAGAAGGAGTGGGGAGGCAACGATTGCCTCTGTGGCACCTCTCGCTCTGCATAGGATGCCCGTGATCCTCCAAGTTCGGAGACTTATGGGCATCCCAACTGGATTGCGCCTTAAAGGGTTAAGCGGCATTATTCCATGAGCATGAGCACTGCAGACAGGACATTTACATGCCCTTCAAAAAGTAAAGCGTTCAAGCAACATCAGGACATAAATGGCGGAGTTTAGATGCTCCCATCTAAACGCAGCCCATGCAGATGTTCGCAATCATGCTCGGTCGGTTTGAATAATGAAAATACTGTACTAAAGTTTGTTAGACAGCCATCCAAGCTCAGCATACATATGGGCATTAGGAACATAATAGATTCCTCCAATGAACTGCCTGATTTCATGTTTTGGCAGCATTCCTATTATTATTATTATTATTATTATTATTATTATTATTGATCCAGACTTTCACTTAGTTCCCATTGAAATCAATGGGAAGTTAAGTCATGACTAACTGTCTGGATCCAACCTAATAATAACAGTTAAGTGGGATCTGCAACAAAATGTTGCAGCGTAGAGTACTACTGTTCAGGATTCCAGCCATGTTACACCTGTTTTGGCATAAAATGCTTCCTCTCCATACTTCCAAGGGTAAATGCATCGACGGGTAGAAGCAGGTCATCTGCGGAACACCTCGTGAGCAACGCACAGAACCTAATCCAGGTGGCTCTTCAGATGTTAAAGGCAGCTGAAGCAGCTTGTGTCAAAGTAAGTAACAAGTTCTATTCCTTGGGATGTTTTATAAAGCAAGTTTCAGTAGGAACCTTAGGACACAATCCTATCATGTTTAGGCAGAAAAAAAATCCTACAATTCCCAACATGCTGGGAGTTGTAGGACTTTCTTCTGTCTAGACATGCATAGGATTGTGCCTTTAATTTCTAAATATTGATTATCTAAGTGCCGGATATTATAGGGCAGTCATGTGTATTTTATCCACACGTCTGCATGCACAGCAGGGGGTGGGATCTATTCTTTACATCAGTGTTCTCCAACCTTGGGTCCCCAGATGTTTTTGGCCTACAACTCCCAGCATGCCCCAGCCAGCTATGCTGGCTGGGGCATGCTGGGAGTTGTAGGCCAAAAACATCTGGGGACCCAAGGTTGGAGAACACTGCTTTACATGAAAAGGACTGTGTGGGGGAAGAGATTGAAACCCTCCCCCTCCCGCACCTCACTGTGCTTTTGTGCTTTAACCCTGGCGGGGATAAACCTCTGTCAGCCTGAAGGCCAAAATCAATTTCAGAGAAGCTCTCAGCCGCCGCATTCCAGTCATGGGTGGGGCCAAAGGGGGTGGGCCCCAAATACCCCAAAACCGGCATATTTTAGCTTAAAGCTTACTTACTGCCAGTAACTAAGCCTTAGGAGAGGCATTTCAAGCATTGAGAATGAGAAAAAAGCTGCGCAAAAGCTGGGAAGCCACCACACTATCGGGCAGTGGGGGGGGGGAAGAGGGGGGCTAGGGTAAGAAGGCGTGACCATCTGGAGAATCCTGGAGGGTTTTATTTTATTAGCGATTGTAACCTGCCTTGAGTGCCATTTTTGGTAGATAAACAAATAAATAATCAATCAGTCCAGTCTTGAGCTTTAGCATCACTTTTATTTTTTATTTTTTTTTAAACATAACTCAATCAATACTGGTGCTTCTCTTTGCACAGCTCAGCTAAAATCCATCCTTTCCTCCTACATTGCTAGCCATTGTCACATTCAGAATGCTGCCACTCTGCTTAGATCTTGGCTTGCCCTTTTGATCTTACTTATTTGACATCAGCCTTATTTATATGCCACCCTTTTAAAAGCTGTCCTCAGGGCGGATTACGGACAACAATAAAACACAGTAATAAAAGCATAATAAAATAACAATCAAAACAGCAAAATAAAAGCAGCGCTAAAACAAATATTAAAATCTGACCAGAGGTTAAAAGCCTGGGAAAATACAAAGACCTTCTTCATCACCTGGTGATGCTAAAATGACCACTTACCGGTATGTTTCTCTCCATTAGGTTAGGACCAGGCAACCATGGCTTCAGAGGTCCATGATCAGATGATTCCTTTAATCTTTTTTAAAAAACTTAAAATCAGCCATGGGAAGCTTATATTTTGACTAGGGGAGGGTGGTTTAATCCTTTTCCTCTATGCCATTTGCTCATAAAAATGGCCTCCCTGAAATTACTATGTACCTCAGCTGGGCGGGGGGGGGGGGGATACAGGTACGATAATCAGGGTGGGCAACAGTTCAATGACGGAGTGCAAGCTTCGCATCTGGAATGTCCCAGGTTCAATCTCTGGCATTGCCAGTTTAAAAAGGGCCAGGCAGCAGGTGAGACCCTGGAGCAGCCTTTCCCAACCAGATGCCCCCCAGAATTCCCAAGCTAGCCATGCAGGCTGAGGGATTCTAGGAGCTGTAGTCCTAGTACAGCTGGAGGGCACCAGCTTGCGGAAAGCTGCTCTGGAGGGGTCACTCTGCCAGTCAGATGGGACAGAATCAATCCAACAGATGGAGGAATAGTTCCACTTGGCACAAGGCAGCTTCCTTTGCCCCTAATAGAGGTATAGGTATTTTCCCCCAGACGGGCTACTAGCTGCTTTTGGAGCAGGAGGGGAACTTTAGATCCAGAGAAAATGGCAGGTCAGCCCCCCACCCTTTTCCAGAGCCACTGCTCTGATCAAAACCAAAGCCCTCCCTGCAGCTGTTTTAAAGTAAAACACAAAGACATCTGGTGATCCGATCACGTATCTCCTGTATCTTGTCTATTTTGGCTCTTAATTTCACCATGTAAAGTACACAGGCCCTGGCTGAAACATGAGCATTTTCTTACCTCTTCTTTTTGTGTGTCATCCTTAAGATTGCAAACTTGTTTGGGCAGGGTGTCATCCGTTTGATTTGCGTGCAGTGAATAATTTTAAAGCGCTGTACTGTGAATTAATGACGGGGTATTAAAATGGTGGCACCCTTTTCTCATTTCTCCTCCCTGCAGGGTCTGCAACAGCCACCCCTTGATTCAGAAGAAGCCAATGTAGCTGCATTTTGCAGCCAGTGGAGGAAAAGACTGTGGTGGCACAGGGTCAAGGAAGCGTTGAATTCAGATAGAGATGAGTTAGGACTCCGCAGAATAGGCTCATGGCCTGAACCCACCTTCACATCTATGATCCAAGAACTATCAACTCAATAAATTCCTCAGTTTCTAAATATTTTGGAAAGCACTGGAGATATGAAAGCTAGTCACAGCTAGCAAGATGGCCACCAGATATTCTTTGGGTGGGTCAGGGGGTTGATGTTTCCTGCCTTGCCCACTTTTATAAACCCGTTTAGATGTATTCTCTGGCAAGGGAGGTGAGTGCACACTTTAGGAACATAGTCTGACCTGGTGTAACACAGCTTACTTGTCCATCTGAGGGTGCAACACACACACACACACACACACACCACCTACCTCATGGAAAAACTAGTTGAATGCTCTTTAAATGATTCAGGGATAAGCCAAGAGAGACAAACGTGGAAGTTTATCAACATTGCTGCTTCTGTCCAGAAGCAGGCCAAGATGCTGACACTGTTTATTCTCCAACTTGTAGAAAGAGACATTGCTGACAGAGAATTTATGTTATTAATTATACTTGTTCAGGCCTCTATTCAAAAGGTGGTGCAGAATTCTTTTATAAGATCTCTTTGAATTGTCCCCCAAGGTATACCCGTGGCACTTTCAAGGGCAGAAGTGGGGTTAATCTCTATTGAAACCCATTCCCATGTGGCACTCACCTCATTTTGGCTGAAGCTGGCCTGCATGAGTTACTCGTCTCCCAAAAAAGTTGAGCCGGGAAAGTGGTAAACGAGATGGGAGTTCAGGGGGTTGAGCCCGGCCAGTCCGCCGGATTTCCACCCCCCGAACGAAATCCTCACACATCACTAATTCCAACCCACCAAAGATTTTATATTTGTGGATCTGGCAAGGTAGAGGATGTTCCTCATTATTTATTAAGCTGTCCTTTATACGAGACTCCCAGACATAAAGTTCTTGCTAGTATTTTTCCATCCTTGTCAAACAGACCCTCTGGCTCAGATACCGGTATGTATGCTACTTGTGGTAATGGTGTATTCATTTACCAATCAAGTAGCAAAATTTGCCTTGGCAGCAAAAAAAATACATACCAAGTACCAGAAGACATAGGGAAGGAGGCTGTTATATTATGTAAGCATGTATGTATGTATAAATGTGTTTTATTATTTTAGCATTTTATATATACTGTGGTGGGTTATGGTATGTATAAATATTTTTCTTGTTGCCGATATATTGCAGTGGCCTATGGTTTTAAGCAATAAACTGTTTCGTACTAATTCTAGTTGTTGCAGACAGAGTGGTCAAGTTCAGTACTGGATAGAATGCTAGCATGGGGGGGGGGCATGGGTTCAAATTCTTGCTCAGCCATGAATCTGTCAGACTAACTTACCACACAGGGTTGCTGTGAGGAGAAAATGACCAGAACCAACAACCATGTACGCTTTAGAAGGAAAAAAAAATCAATACAAGGTTGTTCCCAGTGCTGCTGTTCTGCTCACAGAAAATCCTTTGAGTGGAAAGGGGAGGGAAGGAATTTTCACTCCTTCCACCTTCCCTCTGCAGTGCCCTGCACCCTCCAAAATCTACTCCAGAGGATTGGGGGACCCTTCAGAACAATGTGGAAGGTGGTACAAGGGATTGCAGGAGAAAGGGGGAATTTGCAAAAATTGCCTCCCTCCCCATCTGTTCACAGAAGCATCCTCTGGAGCAAAGAGCCTTCAGTGAACAGAAGGACAGCACCGGATACAACCCGTCTGCAGTACAGATTTCCCAGCATTTAACCCACATGTATTTTAGCCGTCTACTCAAATCCATGAAAAAAAGTCACGTTTTTCTCACTTTTTTTAATTTGTTAAAAATGTCGGACACATGAATACATGTTACTGTTGTTACATCAATACAAAAAAGCAATACAAATTAAGCCATTGAATACAAAAATACATTGAATACATGAACACCACAATGTGACATAGCACTAATTGAGAATAGTGTAATACATGAAAAAAGTAAATACATATTTTAAACACAGACAACTTAGGGTGCTTTCTACTTTAACAGTAATGTTTTATTTATGCCTTTTGCAATTTCTTCTATATACAGCATAGAATAAAATACTTTAAAAAGATGTTTCAGCTCCTCAATATGCAATACAGTATTTTTTAGGCTAAGAATATCAATTTAATGAATAAAAAATGATACCTTGTGTCAAATGCTCAGAAAAGATCAATATTTTTTATTTTACTTAGCAAGTTGGGCTTGATAGATTAGATAATTGTCATCTTAAATAGTGTCTCTCACAGTAATTTACATTATATTGCTTGAGCCTGTACAATCATACAAAAGTGGCAAACATTCTCTAAATGATTTTGAAAAAACACATTACACATATACAAGTCTTCAAATCAAATCCTTAATGATGATTATTTACAATGAAAGTGCTTCTCTCAGATCTAACATGATATACTAATATATATTTTAAACAGATCACTGATTAATCTCCCTGAAATGGGAAAATTATATAGAAAATACCAACTTGGCAAACACTATAGCATAATGTATTACTGCATGTGGTTCTGAAAATAGCAGCCCAAAAGTGTTTCTGGTTATAATTTAAAAATAAATAAAGCATAGAGGTAAACCAGTTACAAAACTGCAGAAACCTGCATATTCACAATGATAAAAAGTCTTAGTAAACAAATAGCTAACAAAAAGGTGAAGCAGTTGGGTCAAAAGTCTTGAAAACGTCTTTCAGTGATTTGTCATCCGATTCCCCATTAGGATCACTTTCTGGTGTTTGATTGATCTGCCCAGGTGGCCTTACTTGCCTCTGATCACTGTATTGTGGCCTGATTAACCCTGATAAAGCTTGGATGGGAAGATTGTGCACTGCTGGAGCAGCACTGGAGTGTTTAGTCTGAGATTTATTGACACTACCCACTTTATCTGGATTGGCTTCTCCAAATGCTTCCAGGGTTTTTTCTACATGTGGGGATGTTTTTTGAGGCAACTGTTCTTCTGAGAGAGAAGCTTCATTTTGGCCAGCATTTTTCAAAATACCCTTTTTCTGATTCTCTCCATTCTCCCCTGAATTAACTGGAGAGGGGTCCAATGAAGTATGATTTCTTGGATCATACAAACTAATGCCACTTAGTATTGAACTAGGAGTGCCCAGTCTAGCACTAGCAGATGATAACTTAGGTGCATATGGAGGCAACACATCTGAGTCAGATTGAAAGCTGGCAGCTTCTGAGGACTGTGATGTACCAGTGCTAGATTTGGTTAACCTGGGATCAGTTTTTGGAGGCAAAAGATCCTTCCCTATTCCATGGTGGGAGTCCGTACTGGATAGTCTATGGAGTCTGGGATCAATGGTTTTCTGCAAGCGAGGATCTCCTAATTTGCTTGAGTTACCAGGATGCAAATCTGTAGAGTGGTCCAAAGAAACACTTCTGTTTGCTAAATTTGTATTTTTTGCTTTTGCTGCTAATCGTGGGTCAGATGGAATTGGCACTTGGGATAGGATCACTCTTGATGTTCCGTAATTGATTAAATCTCTGGTCAGCTATAAGTGGAGGAAGGGGTAAATTGATCGAGGATACTGGGTCTGGCTTCGGCAAAGGTACTGGTAGCAGGTCTTCAGGAGCCCATACAATATGCTTCGCAAAGTTGGGTTTGCTCAGAACGATGTCCATTTTAATATGGCTGAACTGCCTAAGCTGGGATCTTGGATCCCGTAATGTTACTCCAGGTAGAGCTTCCAATGGTATTAGGAAAGCTCTCTCTCTCAGCTCTCGTTCTACATCCTCCTCATCTTCATCCAGTCCTTTTTGCATGGTCTTGACACCAGAGTGTGTGTGATGCAAGTCTAGCTTTGCTCCACTAGCAGATGAACTTGTATGACTAGTTTCATTACTTTTTAAGATTCTAGGATCTCGTGGAAGCCTTGGGTCCAAGGCTCCTGGCTCTGATGTTTTTCTAGAATTTGATCTTGAAGCTGATCTGAGCCTGGGATCAACTGCTTGGTTTCCTGGGCCTCGCTCTTTAGCAAGTCTTGGGTCAGTTGGCATAACTCGCAGCTGTGGGTCTACTGAATGCTGCTGATTTCTAAATGTTTCACTTTGTTTCTTTAAGGTCTTTAGTATTGATTTAACACTGCTTCCTCCTTCTTCCTCTTCACTACTGGAGTACCAGTTTACATTATCATCTAGAAAGATAAAAGGAAGATACCATATAAATGTCAGGAGCCATAATATTGTGCATTTTCTAACTTAAGATAACAAAATATAATTTTTCCAATGGTACCTGGGAATTTTAATAAAATCAGATTACATAAGAGAGGGTAATTCTAATTTCCTATTAGAATGACAAATAATTTCCCATTAGAATGGCGAATCTAGCTCTGGCTGAGCCTCGGTAGAAGCATTAATGTTCAGATGTAAAGCACTTTGCCCACTGAAAAAACTTCTACATAAACATTGAAGATTTGGGAAGGAAACTCAAGAACTTTGGAGCCCAGATAGTTTTCTCATCCATCTTTCCAGTACTTGGAAGAGGAATAGAAAGGGAAAGAAAAATACTCCAAGTGAATGACTGGCTATGAAGGTGGTGCTGGTGTGAGAGATTTGGATTCTGGGACCACGGGCTACACTTCCTGGAAGATGGACTGCTGGCAAAAGATGGGCTGCACCTCACAAGGACTGGGAAGAATGTATTTGACCACAGCATGAAGAATTTCATCAGGAGGGCTTTAAAATGAATCCAATAGGGGAGGGAGACATAAACTCGGGGGTAACAATGGACGACGGCCTACGCACAGCAACAGAGAGAACAGCTCCAACAGCGCCCAAAAATGATCTACCACAAAATGTAGGAAGAAAGCCAGACTATAAAGCATATGGTCTTCAATGTCTATATACTAATGCCCAGAGTATGGGCAACAAACAGAATGAACTTGCCCTCTTAATACAGGAGGGCAAAAATGACTTGACAGGTGTAACTGAAACTTGGTGGGATGACTCCCATGACTGGAATACAGCAATTGAAGGATCTAACTTGTTCAAAAAGAACAGAAGGAACAGAAAGGGAGATGGAGTTGTGCTGTATGTTAAAGATACGTATCTCTGCACAGAAATACAGGAGGATGAGCTTGGTAGACCGATCGAGAGCATCTGGATTAAAATAAATGGGGCAAAGAATAAAAGGAACATGGTGGTCAGAGTCTACTACTGACCACCCAATCAAGACGACGAGGATGAAACTTTTGAAAAGCAAATTGCCAACATTTCAAGGAGGCATGATGTAGTAGTAATGGGGGACTTCAATTTCCTTGATATTTGTTGGGAGACAAATTCTACCAAACATGGCCCCTCCAAGAAATTCCTGACTTGTGTTGCTGATAACTTCCACCTACAGAAAGTGGAGGAAGGAACTAGAGGATCGGCTATCCTTGACTTAATTCTAACCAACAGAGATTATTTAGTGCATAAAGTGGCAGACATGGGAACCCTGGGAGAAAGTGACCATGATATATTTGAGTTCTTGATTCTAAAGGAAGCAAAAGCTGAGTGTAGCCAAACACATACCCTGGATTTTAGGAAAGCTAATTTTAATTAACTCAGAACAATGATAATCAGGGTCCCATGGCAAGCGACTCTGATGAGAAAAGGAGTCCAAGATGGGTGGGAGTTTTTTAAAAAAAGGAAATTCTAAAGGCCCAATTACAAACAATTCCCACAAGGAAAAAAGGCAGAGGGCAACAGAAGAAGCCAATGTTTTTGGCTTCACAGAAAGCTTATAGATGACCTGAAAACAAAAAAAAGACAAATATAGGAAGTGGAAGGAAGGCTAGGCTACAAGGGAAGAGTACAGGCAGGTAGCACAGAATTGCAGGAATAGTGTCAGGAAAGCTAAAGCTGAGAATGAGCTGAGGCTAGCGAGGGATGCTAAAAGAAACCAAAAAAAGCTTTCTTCAGATACGTGCATAGTAAAAGACAGAGGAAAGAAATGGTGGTTCAACTATGCAATGAGGATGGCAAAATGATAACAGATGACAAAGAAAAGGCAGAAGTGCTCAATTCCTACTTTGGCTCAGTCTTCTCCCGAAAGAGGGTCTATGTCCCCCCTGGCAAACCTGAAGGGGCAGGATTGCAGCTTGAGATTGATAGGCAAATGGTCAAGGAACACCTGATTACTTTGAACAAGTTCAAATCTCCAGGGCCCAACAATAATAATAAAGGAACTGACAGAAGAACTCTCAGAACCACTGTCCATTATCTTTGAGAAATCATGGAGGACAGGTGAAGTGCCAGATGACTGGAGGAGGGCAAATGTTCTTATCTTCAAACAGGGCAAGAAGGAGGAACCTGGGAACTACAGACCAGTCAGTCTGACATCAATTCCTGGGAAAATTCTGGAGCAGATTATAAAAAAGTCAATCTGCAAGCACCTTGAAAGCAATGCAGTAATTACTAGAAGCCCAACATGCATTTGTCAAGAACAAATCCTGCCAGACCAATCTGATCTCATTTTTTGATCACGTAACCTCCCTTGTGGACTGTGGGAATGCTGTGGACATCATATATCTGGACTTCAGCAAAGCTTTTGACAAAGTGCCTCAAGATATCCTGATTAGCAAGCTAGCTAAAAGTGGGCTAGATGGAACAACTATCAGGTGGAGCCACAGTTGGCTACAGACTCAGACTCAAAGAGTGCTTATCAATGGTTCCTTCTCAAACTGGGGAGAGGTAATGAGCGGAGTACTGCAGGATTTGGTCTTGGGCACAGTGATCTTCAACATTTTTATTAATGACTTGGATGAGGAGGTGCAGGGAATGCTTATCAAATGTGCAGATGACACAAAATTGGGTGGAATAGCTAGTATTTTTCGCTCCATAAGACGCACCGGACCATAAGATGCACTCACTGTATGGTACAAATTTTTTTTTTTAAAAAAAAAATCAGCTGAGAGGCGGGGGCTTCCCCCGCCCAACCCAGGAGTCCTCCGCTCTTCCGGACCAGCAGAGGAAAGTTAAATTTTTTTTTTTACTATATTCACTCCATAGGACGCACAGACATTTCCACCTAGTTTTGGGGGGTAAAGTGCGTCTTATGGAGCGAAAAATACGGTAATACTCTGGAAGACAGAAACAAAATTCAAAGTGATCTCGATAGGCTGGAGCATTGGGCCGAAAACAACAGAATTAAATTTAATAGGGATAAATGCCAAGTTCTGCACCTAGGAAAAAGAAACCAAATGCACAGTTATAGGATGTGGGATACTTGGTTCAACAATACTACAAGCGAAAAGGATCTTGGCACTGTTGTAGATTACAAGCTGAATATGAGTCAGCAATGTGATGTGGCTGCAAAAAAGGCAAATGCTATTTTGGGCTGTATTAATAGAATATAATAACAACAACAACAACAACTACTACTACTACTACTACTACTTTATCATTTCTATTATTAATTAATTAATATTAATAATTAATTATTATTACTACACCACCCAATAGCTGAAGTATAGCTTCCAAATTGTGTGAAGTACTAGTTCCCCTCTACACAGCACTGGTTAGGCCTCATCTTGAGTACTGCGTCCAGTTCTGGGCACCGTACTTTAAGAAGGATGTAGACAAACTGGAAAAGGTTCAGAGGAGGGCAACAAAGATGATCAGGGGACTGGAAACAAAGCCCTATGAGGAGAGACTGAAAGAACTGGGCATATTTAACCTTCAGAAGAGAAGACTGAGGGGAGATATGATAGCACTCTTCAAGTACTTGAAAGGTTGTCACACAGAGGGCCAGGATCTCTTCTCGATCATCCCAGTTTGCAGGACAGGGAATAATGGGCCCAAGTTACAGGAAGCCAGATTCTGCCTGGACATCAGGAAAAAATTCCTGACTGTTAGAGCAATAAGACAATGGAACCAACTACCTAGGGAGGTGGTGAGCTCTCCCACACTGGAGGCATTCAAGGTGCAGCTGGACAGCCATCTGTCAGGGATGCTTTGACTTGGATTCCTGCATTGAACAGGTTGTTGGACTCGATGGCCCTAGAGGCCCCATCCAATTCTACTATTCTATTCTATGCACATATTTTAGTAGGATGAAAAGCAGCTAAAACATTTATTTATTATATTTATATCCCGCCTTTTTTCCTGCAAGGAACCCAAGGCGGCTTACATAATCCTCCTCCTCCTCTCCATTTTACCCTCACAACAACCCTGTGAGGTAGGTTAGGCTGAGAGTCAGTGACTGACCCAAAGTCACCCAGTGAGTTTCATGGCCGAGCGGGGATTTGAACCCGGATCTCCCGAGTCCCAGTCCAACACTCTCACCACTACGCCACACATGAAAGCATTCTACCCCTTTTCCATATTTCTTCCTTTATTTACCTTCTTGCAGCTATGCAGATGTTAGGAAAAAAGAGGAAAAGGTGATTGGGAGGATTATGCCCGTACCCTGTACAAGTCAGCTTTGATTTGAAGAACTGCTTTCTCTCTATCCCTGCCTCCAAATTTTGCACTATTGGATGGAAAGAACTTCATTTTCATCCAATAGTGCAAAACTGAGCAGGCTCTGGACACTTATTGTCCAGAGTCCAGTTCAGTGTTGCACTGCTTGGGTGGGAAGAAAGCCTGGCTACTGAGACAAGTAGAATCTAGCTCAGTCTTGGGCTACTGCGAGAGAAGGAAACCACTGATTCCCCCTATATCAGCTTTAAGATGAAAATGCCTGTGGTCTGAAGCTTTAATCCTCTTCCCAGTACCACTGAGATAATCAAAGTTCCATTGTACGGCGGCGGCAGCAGCAGCAGCAGCAGCAGCAGCAGCAGCAGCAGCAGCAGCAGCAGCAGCGGGGGTTGAATGTTATTTACCCTCATTCCCTTCTTCCCATGGATGTATGTCACTTCTGTCAATATGTACTTTATGTAAATGGTGGTTATAAAAAGAATAATCAATTGTTTTCCTTGGCCTGAAATGAGAACAAGGATTATATTTGGCAGGTATATTAGTTATGCTATAGGCACAACCTCATACGTGTGAATGCAGAGAGACTATGATGGAGAAGCAACTGTCATTTCAAGAGTTTGCCTAATCTTCATGATGGAATCGGCCCTCTCCGGTCCAGTTGATTGCAATGTGTGAAAGTGCCTTCAGTAAAAATTCCAAGGAAGTAAACAGAGGCAAGCAGGCAGCATAGCAAAATGTTCACAAACATTTGAAAAGGGCAGTTACATGTAAGAATATTACATTTTATTTAAAAAATTGATTTGACAATACCGTCTTCTCTACTCAGTGACCTTTGACATCGATCGCTTATCTGCTCTCCGTCATCTTGTTGTTTTTGACTGAGCCTTACAAAAAGGGCTTTCTGCATGGCAGGAAGAAAGTCTGGTAGATTAATAGATGAATTGTGGCCTCCTGTTGTGGCACTGTCTGACTCATACTCATTTCCACTGTTATGTGAATCTGAAGAAATGTGGTGAGCTTGGGGATCTGTAAATTCTCCTTGCCATGTACCATCTGCATTCAGTATTACAAATAATTAGTATTTATGCTGAACACAAGTTGAAAAGACATTTCCAAGCAACATTGACTATCATTTGATAATGACCAGGCTTGGACACCACACCATGGCATCCGTGGGTGCCAGGTTGCATATGCAACCCCCGCTTGGCAGTTGTCCTGTCGTGTGAACCTGACGAGCGAGGGTTAAACAATCCTCACATAACCCTAAAACAGAACATGGGTTATGTGAGGGTTGTTTAGCCCTCGCAAAACCCACTCTTGCTGGGTTCGCATGACATGACTACCCCCAAACAGGGGTTGCACATTCAAAATGGTGGCTGCACATACTGCAACCTTGCCATGGGTTAAATAACCCACGGTGGGCTGTCATGTTGTGCAAAGAGCCCCAATCTTTCTATAAAGGTCAGTTCCCAGCATTCTGTCATACATGTCCAAGAAACGTAATTCCTGCTGTTGTTAGGCAGATTAAGAGGTAAGGCTGTATGGATCTGAGCGTGCTTAATTTTCAGAGGCTGGGGTCACCAGGGGCAGGGAGCTGGATTATGTCCCACCGCAGTAACTCCTCTGGCTTCACCTTTTACTTTTTTCCTCATCTAAGCAAGTTTCAACAATTCCACTCACCATGACTAGTTAGTTGACACCACCCCCTGGCAAGCACAATGAGTAATGAGCCTTCCTCCCAAATTTGAAGCTGCAGGGATGGGTGTGATGATCTCTGCCACCACCCCAGCTCCAAAGTTGGGAGGACGGCTGGGGATTGCTTGGCAGCTGTGTGGGCGAGGACCTAGAGCACTGTGGCCACACAGGGCCAAATAAGCAATCCTCTGCCAGCCTTTCCTGATCTGGACCTGGAAAGGGTGTGTGTGTGGATGCAGCTGCCTGAAGGCCCTTGGGGTATCTCCAAGCAGCAGTGCTCAAGCTGGCATTGCTCTCCTCCCCACCAGCCTCTCCCTCTGAAGCAGCTGCATTCAGGCTGGGACACTCCCATCCAAGAAAGGCCACGAGGGAGGGGAAAAGAGGTGCTTTGGTGCAGGAATCTGTGTTGTACCTTAAGCCCAAGTCCTTAAATGTTGTATCTAATAGGACTGCAGCCTGCCCCTCACCCCAAGGGCACCTCGGGCCCTTGTGGGAGGCTGGTGAGAGGCTTGCGGGTAAAGGGGGCTGACAACTAAAATACTGGGCTTGGCCAGAAATAAACTGTAGACCCCTGCATAGAAGTTAATAGTTGCCATTCTCCCTTATGGAAAAACTTAAGTGCTGTACTTCGTGGGAGCCACTGTTACACTGAGAGTATAACACTCCTTCCACAACTGACCCAGGATGTCCCAGGTCCCACTAACAAGAACTTCGCAGGAGGGTGCAAGTGTCTGTGCAGAGTGCACAGAGACATACTGCACCCTCAGGAGTCCATGCAGTAGACATGCCCTCTCTCCACACACACACTCCATCACAATGATGGGTATTTTGAAAATACTTTCATAGATCATGAATAAGAGTTAAGACTAGATGACTGCTAATTATACTACATATCAAACCCTCCCAACAGATACTGTATACCTGTTTAGTTCACACTTCTAAGGATAAAGCTTATATAGAGACTTACCACCAGCATTACTGGTTGTCTGGAAGTTATGTACAGCCTGATGTGAATAGTAATTGTCATAGAAATTGGCTGGATTCTGAAGAGACTCATAACCAGTATTCGGCTGCCGTTCACCAGGAATTTGCTGATACGGTGGACCAGGTGGGCAGTGATTGTCCCTGGGCATATTCGCCATATGTTCTTGAGCAACTGCACAGCCATATGATGCACCAGGTGGTGTTAAAGGTGGACCACCCTGCTGTCCATGCATCGGTACACTGGCTTGACCCTGTGGTCCTAAGTAACCTGGAGGAACTGGTTGCAAAGGTGGACTCTGTGGCCCTGCTGGAATTATGCAGGGATGTCCAGGAGAACCTGGGTGACCTGCTGGTCCATTATGTCCTGGGCTTGATTCTGCATTGTACATATGTGGATCATTTCCTTCAAACTCTGGCCCCGGTGGTGATGTGCTGTTATAGAATGCTGGTGGACTGTAAGATAGAAAGTTAGGTCAAGAACATTCTTGTACAGATATTAATATCAGACTACAGACTACAGGCCAAGAGGCATTGTGGTCAAGAGGCTGAAAAAATGGCCACACTTAACATGGTGTGCTTTTTAAACAATACACCACAGCATAGCATAAGCTTCCAATTATTTTGGCCTCCAACTAATTAATGGTAAAGAAATTGGGTATGTTTGAGATTACATTATGAAGGAGCATGACTGTAGTTCTCAAATATTTAACAGCCAAATAAAAAGATGGAAAGCACTTGTTCTTATTACGGGACAAGACAGAATGGGTAAAAACTGCATGAAGAGACAGAATAGGTAAAAACTGCATGAAGAGAATCAGGTGTTAAGTATTAAACAAACTTCAGCAGTAAACTCTCACTAACAATGTAAGGGATATTGTAGGAATTCCTTGTGTAGAGATATTTAAAATGGGATTTGGTTGGACAACCAACTGCCTATGCAAGGTTTCTCAAAATGATTTCAACAGAATGCAGTTAGATTTTAAATACAGGTCAAATTTTAGATCCCAATCTGCAGACAATTATTGCATGAGCTTTTCACTAAGGCGTTAGTTCAGACATAGAAGTAAGGTTATAAACACATTTTTTAATTCTGTTCTCCTAAACACTTTACGCAGCCTTGCACCTTGCTATTAATATGGGTGGAGTACCTGCTACCCTACCTGAGCAACGGAGTGTGGCAAACTGCAACTGCACACCACTATGATATGTACAAGGGCCATTGCGCTTTCAGTTCTCCCTTTCTCTTCTAGCCTTAAAAAGAATCAGTAGCAAGAAAAACAGAGAGCCACATGTGCAGTGAACACAGTATGTGCCATTGGGCGCTGATAGGAGAAGCACTGTTCAGTGCTGTTCTGTTGTATGTGTGCCCCTTTTCATGTTAAGCAAAAGTTTCCCACTTGGGGAAATGTGGGACTGTACTACAGCAAAGGAAGAAGGAAAAATAGGGAGGGATAGAGTGGGGAAGAGTCACGCCCAAGTGGAGCAGGGAGTGGGTGACTGAGTCCTGAACATGTTTACCCTAAGCTTGCCACTGTAAGGCCACCAATTTTCTGAACTCCTTTATTGCCTCATTAAAACCTCACGTGCAATTGTGACAATTCTAATACCTACGTTTTTCCAATTTTGTGTGCTAAATCCACAGTAGGTTTCACAACTATTTCAAAAAGAGATGGAATTTTCTTGAATTCACCAGAGGGATCCTGAAAGTTTTCTGCATCTTCCTCAGTAAATGAATATGGCTCTGGTGGGGTTGGCAAAAGTCCAACTCCTGGAGGTGGCTTAGGAAGAGGAACTATGCCACGCTTCCTAAGTTCTTCCACTTCTTTCTCATCATCATTTTGTGGCTCCTCTTCAGTATTCAGTACCTAAAACACACAAACAAAATATAACCAAAGTTATAAAAGTTTCTGTTGTGTAATCTTTCGGAGGCCATTACAGAAACCCGACACACATATATGTATTGGAATTCTATCTTGCCTATCCTGAAGGTTCAGGGTAGGTTAGAAATCTTCAAAATTGAAACGAAAAACATCCAGTGAATCCAACAAGACTAAAACAACAACACGATATGGTACACCTGTTGATTTCAGAATCATTTGGAATTGCCCTTCAAAATCCCTCCCAGCTTATGAAGACGTAGCCAAGGTTTAGGCACAGTGTATTGTAAGCCAGCTTTCCCCAATCTGGCACCATCCAGATATGAGGGAGTATAACTCCCATCATTCTCAGGCAGGGATGTTGAAGAGTCCTTGGTCTCGAGTCACGAGTCTTTGGACCCGAGTCTCGAGTCCGAGTCCAAGTCCTTGCTCCAAAATGGTGACTCACGAGTCCCAAGTCCCGAGTCACTCCCAAAGCTGACTCCATGAGTCCCTATTAAAATCAATGGGGTTTTTCCCCAACAAAATAAGGCTACTTCAGATGTGTGGCTTAAATAAATTCTAGGCACAAGTGTGCCTTTTTATCTCAAAACTCTGCCACTGATTTTGACAAGAACAGACCAGGCAGACAAACCCAAAATAACCAGGCAGGCAGAGGAGGTAGGGAACCCCAAAGTAGGCAGGCAGAGGCATTTGTCTTGGACAATTCAAACTGTGGAACTAGTTAAGAAGAGACCAGGCAGGCAGAGGAGGCAGGGAACCCCAAACAGGCAGGCAGAGGCAGCCAAACCTAAAATGTCTGAAAGGTTGCATTAGGAAAATGATTTTAAAAATAAACTTGGATTGTTACTGCAACTGGGTCCAGGCAGCACCTGCAGGTGGCATCAAGCAGGGATGTTGACGAGTCCTTGGTCTCAAGTCCCGAGTCGAGTCTCGAGTCCCATTAAAAATATTGGGACTCGAGTCCGAGTCCGAGTCGAGTCAGAGGGGGGACTCAGTCCGACTCACGAGTCGAGTCCTCGAGTCCGAGTCCCCATCCCTGTTCTCAGGTATGGCACCAGCTGGAGGGAACAATGGGAGGTGTGTGGGCTTCCTCTGTGCTCATTGGGCTCAAAGGCAGAGCAAGCTGACATGCCACTGCTTCTCCCACTCTGATCTTGGAGCACCTAGCTACAAAGGCAAAGCCAGTCAATGCATTACAATTCTCCCTTCCAGCTTGACACTCACATCTGTAATGTGCAAAGCTTGTGAAGCTGGAGAAAGCCTGGCTCCTGTTGTGAGCTCCCTTTTTTGCTGAGCAAAATAAAAAGGGTCCACGGTAAAAGAGATGCCTGTATAATTTGTTTCAGTCTATCTTTGCATGTGAATAGTAATTGTCACATAGAAATTACTAGGCTAGACAAGATGTAATACAGAAGATATACGGTATATATAAAGGAGATTGGGTGAAGAGAGCTGTTTCTAACTCTAGTAGGAGTAGAGCCCATTGTAGTTACCTCAGCTCTTTGAACACCACAGATGGTAGATGGACAGAGGAGAGGAACAGAGAGGGGGGGGGGAATAATTCCTTTGAGCTGCCAGCAGAACTGGATTCTCTTTTACTGGGCTTTGTCTTGCATGGACAGAGGGGAAAGAGGGGTTAGTGGCAAGCTGCAATCTCATTATATCCAACTTTAAGGGGTTAGGGTTAAGGCACAACACAGCTTCCTGCACCAAAATATATTAAGTTGGCAGATGGCATCCTAGCTTTGTAGCAAATAGTTGTATAGAAAAGGCAAAAGGAGTCCTATTTTTACACACAAGTTCAGGTGCAATTGAGCTCTCAAAGGACTTGCCTAGGTTCCTTGGAAACTCTAGTTAAACCTGTGCTATTCACTGGCTTTTTCTTATTTCTGAAAAATAGGTTTTTGAAGTAACATCTTCAGATTAAAGCACGAGGCTGCATATTCCGTTGCTAGAAGCAGCATTACTTACCTTATCAAGTAGTTCTTTTGTCTCTTTAGTTAGTGGATCATGAGAAAACTTGCACTTGTCACCGTGGTAGCATTTAGCTCCTGTATGATAGAACTTGCAAGGAAACTCATGTGAGCCAGTATTAAGGATTCTTAACAATTATAACACTTCTTTTTATGACTCTTAACAATACTAGTAATACACCCATCATTTTGACAGGCATGGAGTGGTGGACTGGGGAATACACTGAAAGGAGCCTGTGGAAGTGTTCACATTGCAATGAGGGATCACTGTCACTGGGGGTATGGTCAATGGGAGTTAACCTTTCGGATACAAATTTTCTCCCTTCCATAAACACGTTCACCTACTTGCAAGTGGCAAATGCTCCTTTCCCATCTGGCATAAGCCCTTCTTGTGGAAGAGAAGCCATATTTCCTCCATGGAAGAAAGGATATGTTGTTTATCTGAAAGTTGTGGTCTTAGCAGTACATCACTGCTGCTTCCAGCAAAAACCCAACAGGAAGAGAAACTTCCCCCTCCTTCCTTGCCATTTCTCTGTGGAGGAAAAAAGGGGTAGTCTTTTCCCCTTTCCCATTAGGCTGGTGATGATGATGAGGTGATGGCTCTTTCTGAAAAAGCCCAACTTGTAGGAGAAAATCCACCTCTCCTTTCTCTCCCTCACATCTTTGTAGAGGCAAGGAAGGATAGTTTCTCCCCCTTCCTGTTGGACTTCTGCAGAAAGCAGCAACACTTCTACAAAAACCCAGCAGAACAGGAAACCGCCTTCAATTCTCCAGGTTCTCTGAACATGCTGTAAGGAAAGGGAGGTGTTGGTGATGACCACAAATAATAAGTTTGGCTAGTAAGCCAACCCAAAATTTTGGACTCCTAACCTTGAATTATAATTTTATGAAAAGAGGCAACACCAATAGTATGTTTTCGGAACAAAGTAACATCAATGGATTACCTTAAGTAGAACACTTCCTGAAACATATGCATGACTATAAACTCCAACACCCGTATCTAGTGCTCTGCAAATATCAGTTTTCATTAAACGTAAAGTCATTGTTTTTATATCACATCTATATACTGACACAAATGGAACCTTTTAAATGAAACAGCTTTAATTACCATATTATGGATTTTTTAAATCAAAGGATATTATGCATATAAATGCAGTTCTCTCCTTTGGAACAATAACCCTGTATGTAAAATTTGCAGATTTCCTTTTTCTTCTCTATTTCTGCATCATGATCAAATTTACACTGGTCTCCCTGTGTATGTAAAAAGAGAGTTATCAATCCCAAATGTAGAATTCTTGTATTTCAAGTTGAATTTACAATGGTAATACTATAAACCTTAGCTAAATGTCGTTCTTTGCTTTCCAATTATTTTTTCACTAGTGGGGCTGGAGAAAGTTAAAAGTTGATTTTACAAGTAACAGATGAAAAAACACGCCAAACAAGTCATAAAAGTCAGCAGAATAACATGAAGCTAGATCTGCATTGTCATAAAACAGACTGCAGTTGTTTAAAATGTATTGACAGTGTCTGTATTTTCTTATATAACAGATTATCCAATTGCTAAAAGCAGCTCTGTTTACAGTGATGCAACACTATGCAAGAACTTGTATACCAGCTGACTACAAGAAGAACGATGTTATTATATACCATCAAGACATTTTTTAAAAGGAGATCATGACTTCTATTTATATATTGCACATGTTCAATATTACACAGGAAAGTCTGCGCCAGATTTTAGAAATATTGTAGCCCATTTATCCTTTTAACTTAGTTTCCTGGAAATTCTATAAGATAAGTAATTTTCTCTAGTTTCTTTTTATACTGAATACATTAAAAAAAAGGATGAAGCCCCCTCTAAAAGTCTGATAAATGCTGTGTCGCTATTGAGCAAACTGGAATAAAATTCCTATGATCTCCACCACCCCCTTCCAGAAAGAGTATACAATTACATATCCACCTTAATGCATCGTGCCTCTAGGAAGTATTTACAAATTTGTTTTCCTTTGTGTTCCACAGTATGCTGGTTTATGAATGCCTGACTCATAGTTGGCCATTTCTTCACTGGCTTTATTTCCTGTAAAATAAAAAAATCCTGTTTTAATGTGTTGTTTCTCAGGTGTCACAGGAAGCAAAACAATTTCAGCTTTCAAACGATAAGATACAATAATTAGTAGAGCTTCTCAAAATGTTTAAGGTCAAACATACAGTCACTGATATTCTAGTTATGGTAAAAGTTACCAGCATCAGGCACAGCTGTTGTACAGGAGCTTCCTATATAACTGTCTTTATAAGAAAGCAAACAGGATTATCATGGAATACAAAGTACAATAAAAGCTGAAACACATTTCACCACTCTTGTCTTTAGTGGTAGTGATGGGGGAGGGAAGTGACAATAAAGTTCCCCAACCAGTAGACTATTTACTGCCTGACTTTGCTAGAACTACATAACATTCATTCTGCAAATGCAGCTACTCACTGACTACTGATATTTATCTTGATCCTGTTACTCTTTCAAATTACAAGATTTTTATTACCCCTCCCTCCAAGTTAGGCTTGCCAAAAGTTGATTTCATAATGCATATATCCTTAAACTGCAATACTCAAGCCACTTAATGCAGAGTAACCATACTGAAGACCTGCTTATTCTAATTTAGTAGTATCAGGTCTTCACACTAAACGCTTCCACAGCAACCAAAATAAAAATCCTAAATTTTAATATAATATGCACCGTTGCCATTCCATTTACCTCTTCAGAGCCTTTATTTATCCCTCTTCCCCTTCCACGGTCTTTCCGCTTCAATTTCTTTTGCATGCCACGTCCTCGACCAATACCATAGCTATTGCTTGCTTGCGCAGCACCTAAAAAAACCCCCAGTATCACACATTTATTTCAAATTCCTTAGGGTATAAAGATTATGGTCTGGAAGAGAAATAGTGTACATATATACCACTTGTACTCTGCTGTATAATGCATGGGTCACATAAGGGCCTGGTTCGCACATAACGACAACATAGAGCATGACCTGGTTTGCACGTAATGACAACATAGAGTTCAAGTTGAGTATGGGTTGCTGTTGCTGAATCGTGGGTTGCTGTCGTATCATGGGTTGTTGTTACATGCGAACCTTGCAGTATGGTTTAACTATGGGTTGTTAACCACAACCCAGGAAGAGACCCATGGTTTGTGGTTGGGTTGTGAACTCTGGGTTGTTCGTGGCTAATGAACAGTGCAGGGTTCACACAAAACAACTCACAATTCAATGACAACACACGATACATCCCATACTCTGGGTTGCTGTTATATGCGAACCAGGTTACGGTCTCTTTTCCTGCATGTCAGGGCAGAGCTAAAATGCTTTTTGAGGTAATTCCTGAGATTATAAAATAGCTCATTGTTTCTAGATTCCCCTGAGAGCTTTCAAAAATTTATTCTAATGACTAGTTATGTTTTAATTCTCTGTCCACTTATTTAGGCCCCATGGATGACATATGTGGAGTTACTACCTCCACCCCTGCAAAGAGAATAAAGGGAATTGTAGAAAGTAAACTACAAAGAACTACTCTAACTTAGAAAAACTTGGTCTGGGAAAAACAATGTGTACAATCAAAGATGGATGGAAGAAACAAGAACAAAGATAAATAAAATCTTGGTGTGAAATCTGCCCAGAACATTCTACAAGAGAGTTAACCTTTTCTGAGGGTAGGAAAGCAGTCTAAACTAGAATAGAAGAATATTCTAAATGAACCAATAGGACTATTACCGTATTTTTCCGTGTATAAGACGCCCCCCCCCGTATAAGACGCCCCCCACTGGGCAGTTTCGCAACCGTGCGATTCTCTCCTCTGCTTACTTCCGTGTATAAGACGACCCTCAATTTTTAGTCTAACAATTTTAGGAAAAAGTATAGTCTTATACATGGAAAAATACTGTATTACATTATTTGGAAGGCTGTATTGGTATGGCTGATATTGAGATGATTAATAGATTATAATCTATGGACAGCAGCAAAAATGCCAATAATATGTACTAGACAAAGAAAGTAGATCTGTCTTCGTCAGATTGGTTCTACAAGATCTGGGATATAGCTATAATGCTTAAATGTACATATTATATTAGGGCCTGTGAAAATCTAATATATGAAAAAAAAATTATTAGGAAATAGTCAACCTTCAACAATTTTTGGAATGATAAATTTGGAGATGACGTTATGTCCCTACTCATTGTTTACATTGTTCACCTCAGTAATGGCTCCCTTTTAACATTAATTTATAGAACAAAATTTGTGATTTGTGTGTGTGTGTGTGTGTGTTTTAAAATTTAGACTTAAAATAAAAACATGTAAAAAGAAGAATAGTAGTGAATGCTTTAGGGCACAATCCTACGTCCCTTTGATCATGCCTGGGGAGACATAGGATTGGGCATAGAAACCCTTGCCGCGGAAGGGAAAATATTGAGACGTCTAAATGTTTTTGAGGGTGAGGGGAGCGCGGCGGATATCCTATCCACTGCGCTCCTCCCACCCTGCATAGGATGCCCGTAATCCTCCAGGTTCGGAAGGTTGCGGGCACCCTCATAGGATTGTGCTGCGTGAGGAAGAAGGAATGGGCCAAGAGATAAAAATTCCCAGGAGCAGAGAGTAGGCCTTCAGAAAGTGAATGTGCAGCCTCGACATAAATAAGCTCAATTCCAGACCATCAGCTGGGAAAACTATTTCACTGTTAACGCTGTAACACCATTTTGCAATAGCAGTTTATTCTTAGACTACTGCCGTACCTTTCTGAATACCTTTCATCCCTTGTTTTTTCACTGGCTCTTTTGAAATTGGAGGTTCTAAATCAGTATTTGAAGTTTCTTTAGCTTGTCTATATTGTTTTAGCTGGTCAGCAAAATCCTCTTTTTCATCCTCATTGTAGCCAAAATCATCGCTATAATTATCATAGTCTTTGTTTTTTGATTTTTTATTATGCTGTGTCTTCTGTGAAGGGGTATATTTTCCTGAAATATGTCCATGCTGGATGAGAATGACAATTAGAAGCAAATTAAGATAAAATTCGTAATACCATCTATCCAATCAACAGCAGTTCTCTAGGATATAGTTTAACTAGAGATCTCAGGACTGAACCTTGGTCTTTGTACAGGGAAAGCATTTCCCCTATTCATTGGTATCTCTATTGAGACGTTAGTTTTGTAAAGAAAATACAATACTTAAGCTGCAATCCTATACGCACTTACCTGGGAGTAAGCCACATGAACTCAAAGGCACTTACGTCTGAGTAGACATATATAAGACAGCATAGTTATTGTTGTTCCTGTGTATTTTTCTATCCTGAATGAGGCTTCTTCTTTGTGGGTCACTAAATTGGTGCTGTTGCAAATTAAAAATAGCATAGGAATGACTCCAGTTCCTGATCATTCACAGATGGGATTGACAGGTGTTATGATGAAAGCAGATCTGTTCACTTGGGTATGGGTGCTGCTCCTCCCAATTCTAACTGAAACTTCTGGCATCCCAAGACTTCCCATCCCATTATTGCAGGGAAAGTAACACAAGTACTAGTCTTAAAAGATAAAGTGGGTTGAGAGTGGGAATGGATCACCATTTTGCTCTTTTCCCCCAAAATCAGTCTATAAATCACATGAGCGTGGCTGAGGCAGACAACTGTCTTTAGCAGAGACTTGGTGCAGATTCCGTGCTAAGCCAAATGTGTTGCACTGGCTACCAGTTGTTTGCCGAGCCAAATTCAAGGTGTTGGCGTTGACCTTTAAAACCCTGTACGGCTCCGGTCCAGTTTATCTCAAGGAGCGCCTCCAGCAACATCAAGTAGGCCGCTCAACAGGATCTGCCACGGACGGCCTTCTCCCTGTCCCATCAGCCAGAGAAACCAGGCTGGTGGGGACTAGGAGGAGGGACTAGGAGGAGGGCCTTTTCTGTGGCAGCGCCCAATTTATGGAACTCTCTCCCCAGTGACCTCCACCATGCCCCTTCCTTGATTAGCTTCCACCATGCATTAAAAACGTGGCTTTTCAGGCGGGAATATGGGGTGGGTTAGGATTTAAGTTTTGTACTGTTTTTAATTGTGTTTTATACTGTGTGTGTGTCCCCCCCCCCCCCCATTGTATTTTATTATATTGTACATCGCTCAGAGTGGCCGGTTGTCTGGCCAGATGGGTGATTCATAAATATAATAAATAAATAAATATGAAAAAAGCAGTACCGAATTATATTTTATAGCCCCACCCCACATAGATGCTGAGACACCCTTTTAACAGGTGTCAAGCTATCAATAGTAGCCCAGACTACCTAACTCTACTGAACACTTGATTTTTGTTGTATCATTTTGTTGCAATGAAACTGGAAAGAGCCAAGAAATAATTATGATAAAAATATTTAAAGGACATAATTTCCTTATGCTTTAGGACTCAAGCTGTAACAAACACCACAGAAGCATGGGCAGGGTTTTTTTTTTGCATTAAAAAACAACAACACCCAAAAGCATCTGCATGCCAAGTTAACTTAAATTTGGCTGCAAAACCCCTGAATTCTACAATTCTGCCCAAGCAGCACTTTCAAGTGACCGTCACTGACTCAGTCTCCTCCACGCCAACTGCAACCCCTCTTGCAGTCACCGTAGCTTGTTTTCCCTTTTATCTTTTTTTGGGGGGGGGGGGAGAGATTGCTTTTCACGATTTCCAAAGTGACAGCCAATGACAGTCCCTTCGAAGAACCCAAGAGGCACATTGGAGCAGCTGTCACTGGTTTGCCACCTATTTTATTTTTTTGCGCCCGAGATTTGTGAAATGTTTTTGTTATTTTTTTGCACAAATATCGGGCGCAAAAGAAAAAAGGGGCAAAACGGGGTGGGTGGACAGCCACTGACAGCTGCTCCAATGTGCCACTTGGACACTTTTAAGGGGCTGGCACTTCAGAGACTGCGAGGAAAAAAAGAGTACAAGGGGAAAAATGCTATAACTGCAAAAGGGATCATAATCACAGCAGGGAGAGGAGACAAGATGGTTCCTGCCGCAGAGTCCCCTGGGATACCTGTGTGGGAAGGAGGGGAGGGACAAGCCATGCTGACCCGATCATCTTTTGGGTGCACCATGGGTTGTTCCATGAACAACCCACACCGTGTAGCTTATTTGCGGGGTGGGTTGCTGTGTCGTGTGAATGCAATCACTGGCATACACAATTGACTGCATCCTATTCTCCGGAAGCCAGAATGAAGCAATTCTTATGCCCTGTCCCACCCCCTTTCCACAGGGAGAATATCCAATCTGATGACTTCCAGAGCTGTGAATAAATTAAGACTGGTAACACAGTGCTAGAAGAGGATTTCTGTAAACTGTCTGGAAGATTTGCCTCACTCTGGGCTCCCTTGTTAGGAGTTTTCTATTTGAATTTTGTTGCAAGCAACATTAAACCTTACTGTGATCATTGCAACAATTCAATGAAAATGCTTTTTGAAGTCAGGCATCATCTCTGATTGCACCTTTAATTTTAAATAAGGATGTACTACTGCATATTAACCCATCTTAAATCAAACTCTAGCTAACACAAAGATTACTACTGACTTTACAAGACAGGCATTCATGAAATGGTTTGTGACTCTGAACTGACAATCATCTTCTCACAGAGTAATTGTCAGGAATAGTTGAGAGAAATCAGATGTTCCCCACAAAGTCTTATTTTATGCAAATAATGGAAGGCCTTGAAATGAATTCCTCTGGAGAGGAAAGGGCCTCTTGAAAATGCCCCTTTCACCCCTAGGAGTTATTCAGTTGAGTCACTTAAATCTGCTTTCATATTAATCCAGAAGAAACCTTCATATGGGGAAGTGGTACTACTCTCCTGTAAGGAATGCCTCTGATAATGATCTTCTGAAGATTCTTCCCTGATAGTGGGACACTACACAGTAAAAAAATATATGCAATGAACATCTCAATAGCAGTTAAAGATATATACGACTTGAATCCGCTAGTTCCACTGCACTCTTCTTTATTATAAACAAATATGACAGAGGCAACAAGAAAGCCAAAACACCAGTAAAACCCAAGGTGACACCAATTTCCTTTGCAGCAACTTTCATACTGGCTGGAAAAGAATGGAGATAAAAATTGCTTCATCCTGACTGGAAACTTTACTAACTGGTTAACAGGGAAAATGTAGTCCCTCTTCGCCTGTACCCCTTACACCTATGGCACAAACATGGTTGCAAACCAAAAAAGAAAAAGCCACACCAAAAAACAAAGCATAAGAAACAGCAAAACAAACAAACAAACAAAAAACACCCAACACAGAATCAGATATAATGAACATAGTAAAATAGCATATTCCCAAATTAACCTAATATAGTTCCAAAATGAAAACATGCATCTTTTAAGAAAGGGTGGATGTAGTAGTCTGAGGCAGAATCATGCGTATAGTTAAATATTGTGGGAAACAAACAAAATGAGGTCCATCCTGAAAGCTGTACCTGAAGAAATGAAGACTCATAATCTCTGTAGAAACCAGCTCCTTTCTTATGGGATCTTTCAGTACGTTCAGCATCAGAATCAATACTATAGTCAGAACTATCATCACTAGAAGGGGAATTATGCTGAAAAGCAAGAACAACTTTCATTTGTATAATGTGAGTGTACGAGCAACTACGTATATTGTATTTAAAATGCTACAAACAAGTAGGGATGGAAGAAAGGGAGATCATAGGGCCAGTGGTAACTCAAATCACCATGAAGACCAATTTATTACCAATAATAATTAAAGTGGATTGTACTTTAACTGTATGCACATAGTGCAAAACTCTATCACCTCTTTAGCCTTGCTGCACAACTAAGCATACCCCAACATAAGTAATACATTCTTGGGTACACTTCTAAGCTTACATGTGGCACTCAGAAAGCTGGAAGCAGTATGTGATGACTCAGTGGTCTGGTTTCCTTGACTACTTTGTAGTCTATGGGGAACCCCACCTTCTCGAACATTTCATATTCAGTGAAGTCATGCAAGGGTTTCCCAAAGTATGTATTGCTTTTCATTGCTTTGAGTAATGGAAAATTAATTACTCTAGTTAAACACATAAGTTGCACAGAACATTGACCAACAATTCTAACCTTATGTTTATCTCGTCTTCTCCTTTTTGATTTTTTCTTCTCTTTTTCTTTTTTGCGCTTCTTTCGGGATTTTCTATGGGTTTTCTGTTTATCTTCAACTTTTGCATTTTGTTCTTCCTTGTCGTCTTCAAATCCAGCATCATCTATTTCACCATCTTCAAGTTCACCATCCTCTCTGTTTCAGAAATACAGTTTAAACTCAATATGAATTTGGAAAATTAAAAAAGAATGATATAGTTGACAGTGCAATAATACAATCTTGTTCCATGTTTATCTGTCCATCAACCAAAATGGATTACATAAACGCATACAAATTCATCTTAAAGTACCATCTCCTATTTGTTTGGATTTCAAGTTTCAATTTACTATCTTAAAGTTATAGGTAATTTTAATAAATATTTGTATGACATTTTTGAACTTTCCAGTCCACCAATGTGTCTCACAACTATACAATTCATAAAATACAATATAAACAAAAAACCTATTAATTTATTAATAAAGAACTAATACAGAAAGGCAGCAACAGACAAAACCAATAAAGCAGCTAAAACCAAAATTAATAAGCAGTAAAAACAACAAAACTAAATGACAACAGACAATAAATTAATCATTAATTTGCCCAGGAGAAAAGAATAGATTTCCTTGTGTCTAAATGATGCCAGTGTAGGTGCCTGCCTGGGGAAAACATTCCACAAGTTAGGGTTATAGATTCTATTAAATTGTTTTTGGTTTTAATAATTGGAGGTTTTATTGTATTTAACTGACTGTAAGGCACTTTGATATAACTTTTTATTTCTGAAAAATGACATAACAAATTCTTAAATTAATAAAAAAGTGGGGTATTGCCCACCAAAATAGCCCTCTCTCTTGTCAGCACTAGACTTGCATCTGAAGGTGAGGGCGTCTGGAGAAGGGTCTTTGTTGAAGATCTTAATGACCAGATAGATACATATGAGAACAAATGTAATTGTTACTGATAATTATGCTAGTAATCATATAAGGAGACAGTAATGTTTAGTTTGGTTGTGAAAATGTACTATTTGTAAGGGAGAATAAACCTTAATTGTCCACTTAATGTGGTGCAGTTACAATGATTATGCTGTCCATATCTGTTGTCCAATCCCTGTACTTGTGGCCCTGCACAAATTGTTACTTTTCTGGTTAATCTACCTTACTTTATTGCAAGAACAAATGAATTTCAAAATGACTTGAAATGCACATTGTACTATAGAAATGATAAACTATGAAAAGCAATGTTGCATAAAAAGCTATGCAACACTTGGTTACAGCCAATGTTCTACTGACAGACACCTTCTGTCAGCAGAGGTACATTAGTTGGATTTCATCCACTGATTATAAGTTGTACTAAACATGTCAATAATTTTTAAAAAATTTGACTTCTCGAACACAACTTAGAAGTTATACCAACACATACATTTAGAGTAACTTTTATGAAGCCCTTAAGTGAAACAGGTTATTTTGAGAACAGTTTATATTTGAAGGCCTAATAAAACTAAAGCAAAACTGACCTCACAAATTTTGCTATGTTCTTGAAATTAAAAATAGAGTCCTGCCCTTAAGCATAATGGCTGCTGCTCAGTGAGGCAACTATAGAAATGAGGGATTAAACCTGGTTTAAAGTGTATGTGACTATGCTTAACATGCCTGCTATTTGCCTCTGGGAAAAATTATCAACAGCTGATAAGAGAGATCTTATAACATTGAAAAAAAATATCTAGCTCAGGCAAAATCTCCAAACAACACTCCTACACACACCCTTATGGTACACAGATAACATAATAAACATGGAATAATTTTAAAATATAATGGGACATACAGGCAACCATTTATTCAGGATGTTGGCTGGGACTGAGGTAAGAAAATTCTCACTAAAAAACAAAGGACCTTGATCTAGTCTATCAAAATAGCAGATGAGGCAGTGAACTTGTTTCTGGAATGAACCACTTCAGATAGCAAGTGTTATAAATAAGGTCCTTAGTCAGCTTGCAAGCCAGGAGTTCGTCCGACCGATCGGGCCGGCCCCTTGGGGGGACCGGACCGTGTTCCTCTATGCCGGCTAAGAGGTCCTTAACCTCCACGGAAACCACTCCCTTGATCCCCTTGGGTCCGGACACTGATCGCCAAAGGACGGACTCCTTGCCCAGCAAGACCAGGTAAGTCACTGCAACTTCCCTTGGGGGCCCTCCGGGAAGGTCTAGGGGCCAGCCATTTAGTGTCCCAAAAGAGGGACCTTAGTATATAAGAAGTTCCAACAGAGGAACACATTAGTCTCCAACAGAGGAGATTGTCTGACAGAGGACATAAGAAGTTCCAACAGAGGAACACATTAGTCTCCAACAGAGGAGATTTTCCGACAGAGGAGTCATGAGAGGCGGCCCTAGTATCCCAAAGGGGTCCCCGTTGGACGTCACAAGTGTGAGATCAAATGGTTGAATACTTCTTCATGAAAACTACATGTCACAGAGAAGGATTCTAGATTAGCCTTCTCCATGGCATGCCAATTTTCTACATGCAAGGAACTTTTTTCATGAGGAAGCATTCAACCATTTGATCCCACACTTGCTGTCTAAAGTAGTATTTATTTATTTGGTTTATATCCTGCCTTTCTACCAAGAAAATGGCACTCAAGGCAGCATACAATCATAGATTGTTATGAGGATAAGATGGAGAGGAGGATTGTATAAGCCGCCTTGGGTTCCTTGGGAAAAGGTGGGATATAAATATAATAAATAAATAAATTTTTAAAAACTTGATGAAAAACAAACAAATCCATTAAAAGCACAATTAAAAACACAACAATAACAGAATAAAAATAGCACTCAACCCAACAGACCTACTTACACACCAAAGCCCTGCTTGAATAAAAATGTTGTTGCCTGCCACTAGAAGGACAGCCAAGAGGGAGAAAACCTAGCCTCCCTCGGCAGGGAGTTCCATAGCCTGGGAGCAGCCACCAAGAATGCCCTCCCTTGCGTCACCACTGAAGGCAGCTGTACCGAAAGAAGAGCCTTTTAAGTGATACAGCCTGGAAACAAGTTCACTACTTCATCTGCTGTTTGGATAAACTAGGTCTGCCATTTCAACAATTGGCAAATACTCCCTAGGTCTGTAGCAAAAGCCAACATGAAGCTCACTACAAGGCTGGGCCACAATTTCCATAGGCATCTTGCACTGCCCAACTGGGCATGGTGAAGTATTAAGGCTACTGTGCCAGTCATTTGGAGCAAGAACTGCTCAATATCTTAAATGTGCTCCTACTGAATATTTATCTAAATCACACACAGAAGTGGGAGTAACTAAAGAAACTTTAAAGAACAAATAAAAAATTCAAAAAAGGAACTCGATGAACTGAAGAGCTCAGCTGAAATAAAGTGAAATTCAATAAGGCAAGTGAAAAGTATTAGCAATAGACAAGGACTAAATCCATACACATAAATGGAAGAGAAATAGTTAAGGAGGGGGTCAGAAAAATGATTTAGTTCAGCCATAGAACAAACTGTCCAAGGAATACATGAAATCTTCTTTGGAGGTTTTCAGGGTAAGGATATAAGGGGTGATTAATCTATAGAGACTGAGGGCTGGATCTAGATTTATGATGGATCAGCTGTGCTGATGGAAGTGGACTTCCCAGCCCCGTTTGCCACAGCAGCCCCCCTCCCCCAGCCCCTTGAAAATGCTATACAGAATAAGGAGACCCTACTGAATGGGTTGTGGGAGAGAGGGGGGTTCCCCCAAAAATTGTGTGGAGGAACATTCCAGGAGAAGAGCCCTTCCTCTCGCAGAAGAAAGATTCTGGATCCAACTCTGAGTTATACTAGATGACTTGCAGGACACTTTCCAATATATGCAAGATGCTATAAATACGTCTGTAAATGAAAAGTCAAACGTTTCTCAGAAGGCTAGCCTCAGGAATTTGGTTGCTGTAATTTTGTAACTGTAATATTCACTCATCTTCGATATTTAGGAATTGTATATACTTAAATTACAAAGTGTACTTTTTGCCATATACATACACACCTGTAAAGAGTTTTCAAACAAATCCAAAGGGCTGGTATTTATAACTAAACATGAGCAGCATAGTGTATAGATTCTGCTCACCCAGTGACAATACACCTTATAATCTGACTTTGGGAACAAGGACTGTTTTGAAGATAGGACCCCAAAATTTCTTCACTTGCTCTTTTTCAACACTGTCCTGTTAATAAACAGGAGCTTTTCTTTAATAATAATAATGAACCATTAATAAGATTAGTTTTCAGTATTTAATCCCTGACATTTAAAATAGTTTAGGTGCAACATTATGGGTTATATCCAATACATTAGTCTAACTTAAGCCCCATCCATTTTAATAGGTCTACTCTAAGTAAGACTAACATTGGCTACAACCAATGTTGGTTGTAGCCGATTCTTTCCCTTTTATTTAATTCTTTCCCTTTTATTTAAACTGAACTCCACAAATCTATGAACAGCTATATATTCAAGATGTTTATAGATAGATTGATGGAGTTCAGTGATATGAGAAAGGAAAGCTATTGTCTATGCAGGTGAAAAATGTACAAGAAAAAAACATTTAAGTTAGTGAACAAATATGAGAATGGCTTTCTCCAAACCTTTTTTGCCATCTTTTGATCAACTCTATGAAAAATGTTGAGGACAAAATACTTTTCAGAAAAATTACTACGTACTTTTCATGTGATGAGATCAATACTTACTGTATATATTTAAGTTCATTTGTTTATAAACAAAAAATAGATGTGACTCTTATCTCCTGTGAAACCTGATTCTGAGCACCAGCGCTGTACCGTAAGTGTAGTGATGACATATTTCTTGTAAACAGGTCATGCATTCACTTCAAGAGGGAAAATCAGGAGTTTTAACACTGACATATAGCATTAGGATTAGCACCACTGAGTACAATGGCTAGTTCAGAGGTACCAAATGTTTATAAATTTATGTTATTGTAAGCATATAACTTTATAATTACTTTAGCAGGACTGCTCTAGAGTACATTATTTGAGAATTTCAAATAATTTTCAAGGATTTCCTTGTACCTATGATATGATGGAAAATTATATGTACCGGTATATGTTGGGAAACTTTTAAAACAGTGTATAGTTAAACTATGGAATAGTTAAACTATAGAATTTGCTACCACAAGATGCAGTGTTGGCCACCAATTTGGATGGCATTAAAGGGGGATTAAGACATATTCATGGAGGACAAGACTATCAATGGTTACATGTGGCTCATGCTGGCTCAGCCTGTCTGAGCGTGGAAAGCTAAGCAGGGTCAGGCCTGGTTATTACTTGGATGGGAGACCCCTCCTCTAGTTTCCTGCATTGAGCAGGGGGTTGGACTCGATAGCCTTGTAGGCTCCTTCCAACTCTATGATCTATGAAATCTATGTCATGATGCCACCTCCACTATCAGAAGGCAGTATGCCTAGGTACACCAGGTGCTGGGGCACATGAGTGGAAGGTTGCTATTCCACTCATGGGATGGCCATTGTGTGAACAGAATGCTGGATAAGATGGACCCTTGGTTTGATCCAGCATGGTTCTTCTTATGTTCTTAATATATAAAAATACTTCTATGTTAAAGAAAAAAAAGAATAGAACTTTGTAATTTTAAGTACCAACACCATTTTGTTTCCTAACATTTGAGTAGATAATTATGGAATGGGTATTTACAAGATATCCTTATGTCATTATAAATAATACTGCATTTGTATTTTGAGACTTTGGCTGCCAATCTAGCCATTTGCTTATGAACTCGTAGGTAGGGATATGCTCAGCAAGTGTGGCTTCACTGTGCAGCAATAGTCCAAAGACACATCTTCCTCTCCCACCTGCTGCAGAGAGATTTAGTTACACTCAGTGCAATGAGTGGTACAGGAGAATGGTCAGTTGGACCTCCGAGCATTAGGATGGGACAGCAGCATCTGCAAACCATTTACAGGGCTCCCTAACCTAGTACTCTTATATCAAAACAAAACAGGGGATCAAGTCAGAAGTAGTAGACTGATTTCTATTCAAAATATTACATGGAAGAACTAAAGGGGGGAAAAACCTTCACTGTATTTGAAACTGCTCGATGTGGTCTTTTCTCCCTCGTTTTGCAAGTTAACACTTTTTCTGTCATTCTTCAGGAAGAGAATATCCTCTGCTAACCACTGCAAAACAAGCAAACATAACTCTTGTCTGTTTCTTGTTCTGCTAAGAACAATTAATCAAATTTGAAGTTATCCACCTAAAAAAAGTTTAATTTAGTATTGTGACCTTTCTAAGACAGAAAAAAACAGTGTAAAAAAACATTAAGAAATTGGATAAACTAGCAGGGGAACCAGTCCATTGAGGGTCTGCTATTACCGCAAAGCCATACAAATTTACAAGCTTTGGCTGTGCTTCTCTAGTGCACTTCCAATGTATCTCAATAGATCTTTTATGAAGGGAGATAAGATTTGGGGGTCAGCCGCTCAATTTTAATATGATAGTATTTTTAAAAATACTTTGTTTACACCTATAGAAAAATATTGAATGACCTCTTTCTACAAAGGAGAACAGTTAGCATGAATGTGATCTTGCATTTCCCCCCATTGGTTTCATTTTTAAAATGGCAATATCTCTTAAGAACCCATAGGATAATTAGCCCCGGCTCTATTAATAATTCAGTACTGTGCAAACCTTTTAAACAATTATTTGCAGGACAACTCAGGTTTCATTCATGGCTACGTTAAAAGTAACAATACTGCACTAGGTAGTATCCATTTTGAAGTACAAACTGTTTCATTAACATTTTAAATTGCTACAACTACTTTACTGAAGGATTGCTAGTATGTAGATCTGAGATACAAGGCCCAGACCAGATTCACTGTAGCTCTGTGCAAGTCATTTTAATTGTCATATGCCTCTGTACCCTTGCTTGTAGAAGAGGGAAAACTATACACTTACAGTGCTGCTACATGAATTAAGGGCTATGTAATGTTTTGTACCACTTTGATAAAACGGTGCTGTATATGGTTGTGGAGGGGCGCAGGGACCATAGGCAGGCTTGTCCGTTATTTGGAACACCATTACAAATCTTGATCGAAAGAAAAAGATCTGCATACATGTTGTTGAATGTCTGAAAATAATTTCAGAGGATTCCCTTCTTTTTTTTAAAAAAAAGGTGAGAAAAGCAAGACCTATATGAAAACAAGATCCTGCAGAAAAGAGGAAGGCACGGGACCTCAAACCAGAAAATGCCTCTGGTTTGTTGGCTTAAAAAGATTGTAAAGTGTCAAAGATAACATCAGACAGAACTTCACCTGTACAAAAAGAGAGTTCCTGTTAAATGTGTAAGGTGTAAACCTTTACATGTAGCTCCATGTATGTTATATAGGGGACACACACACACTGTCTTTGATTTCAAATGGCAGTGGGGTAATCACGATAAGAACAACGGTGACATTATACAGACACCCGATGTAAAGTGCATTTTATGAAAAGATGTGTTTGGTATCTTTTTTTTTTTTTTTTACAAAGAGAATGAAATGTAAAAAAGAATGCATGCAAAATGCACCTTGAAGAGATCACCCCCCCATCAAAAACATCCTTGAACCTAGATTTTTTTTTTTTAAAAAAAACCCCACCACCACTCCAGGCTGAAGGTGACTCCCCCCCCCCACTCCACCCCACCCCATACAATGCTATAGACATTTTCTTTTCCCCCTAAATCCGCCTAGGCATATTTAAGACATTGTTATTATTACCACCATCATCATTATCATAATCATCATCATCTCACAGCATATCGTCATTTTTAGTTATTATCACCGTTAATTATCACCATTGAGAAGCGGAGAGAAAGAAAGAGAGAGAGAGAAGAATGTTACTCGACCTTTCGTCCCCTGCATGTTGCCTGTCAGAGTCGGGCATGTTTTGGTCAAGAACTGGGTTTGGGGGCTTGGAGAACAGGCTTTCAAAGGCCATTGTGCTGGCTCTGGCTGTGTGTGCGGGGAGGAGGAGGAGGGAGGGAGGAAGGCAGGACACCGCTGCCAGTGGTGGGGCGTTGGGAGAGGAGGGAGGAGGGGCGCACACCCACACACCATACACACTCACGCACACAGCAGCAGCAGCAGCCGAGCTGCGCCTGCCGGAGGACGGTGCGCTGGGGTTCCCCGCAATGAAGCGGCGGTTTTACTGAGCGGTGGCTGGTGGGAGGACACACATACACGGGGGGGGGGGCACTTTTAGCGGTCGCTCTTGGCAAGGCGAAGCTGCCCAGCGCCTCGCCACAAAGGAGTGAGATGAAGGCGGCTGAGGACGAGGAGTCCCAGGTGTTACCACATCCAATACACACGCACCACAGAGGGAGAGGAAACAACACACAACGATGGGGGGACGGGACGGGATGAGAGGGAAGGGAATCGGTTGGGCTTGCTCTGGTTATGTCTTCCTTACAAACATGGCGCCCGCTCGGTTGCCACAGAGAGAAGAAAGAGAGAAATGGCGCGCGCGGGACGGTGGGGGAGGGGCGGGACACGCTCACAAAATGGCGGCGGCTGGCGTCGCTCACAAAGCGCCGAGGAAGGAAAGAGGAGGGGAACAAGAGCAGCCCAGCGCCGCCCGCTCGCTCGTTCTCTCTCCCGGGTCGCCGCGACCGAAGCGGCGTTTGGTTGCGCGCTCTCCTGTGCTTCGCTGTCGTCATCGTACGGCTTAGAGGGCTTCTGTCGCCATTGGCCCGCGCCGCGAGAGGGGAAGGCGCCCATTGGGCGGACGGGGTGACAATCAAGACGGCCTCGAAATAAAAGAGAACGAAAAGGCGCGTGGACACGGTTGCGCAATCGCTTTCCTCAGATTACCTCCGCCAACAGCAAACAAAATGCCAGAGTGAGGTGTGTCGCTTCCCGCGCTTTTTTCAGCGCAGAGATAGCCGAAAGCGTCGATTGTGTATGAGAGAAGCGACGTCTCTTGTAAAGAGCGGGGAAGCTGAATTAGCCTTCATTTGTTTTAGTTACAGTAATACCTTGGATTGCAAGTAACTTGGTTTGAGAGCGTTTTGCAAGACAAGCAAACTTTTAAATATTTATTTAATTTTTTTTGACTTGGTATACAAGTGATGTCTTGCAATACAAGTACTGTAGTATGGCTTAAATTAAAAATCTCTGTACAAATGTTTTTGGGGGGATTTCGTTTTGATATAAGAGTGTTTTGGATTACAAGCACGTTTCCGGAACAAATTATGCTCTCAATCCAAGGCATGACTGTACTGTCAATCTTATATCCACACTCGGTAGCGCTAGGACTGCAACTTGACCAAGGATATGTGGGTGTCCTCATGAGCATAGGAGAGGTATGAGGGTAGCGTCTCATTGTGTACAGCAGAAGCAAATGCTTTATTCATATTATGTTTTTATTTATAGGGCTCCATCCAATTTGGCCCAGTACATGTTGGTGTGGTGCCAGGGGAAGAAAAGCCAAATGTGCCCTCACAGTGCTAAAAAAGTAGCAATAAACCAAATAAGTGGCAATGTGCCCCCCAAATTAGGCCCTGGTTATTTCTTCCTTACGGACATGCCACTTTTTCTTGCCGGTCTGTGGGTGAGACAAGTGGCGTGCCCAGGGTAGAGGAATTAATCTTTTGAGGGACACACAAAAGGATGGTAGCAGGACGGGCTCTAAACGTAAGAGCCCTGCTGGATCAGACCAAGGATCCATCTAGCCCAGCATTCTGTTCACACAGTGGCCAACCAGCTGTCCACGGGATCCCACAAGCAGGACATGAGTGCAACAGCACCTTCCTGCCCATGTTCCCCAGCAACTGGCGTACTTAGGCAACTATAGAGTCCTGTAGTGCCTTAACAGACATTTATCATGGCATAAGCTTTCCTGGGATTCATTGAACTCAATGACCGGGTTCAGACATGATAACCCACACATTTTATTTATTTTTATTATATTTATATCCCACCTTTTTTCCTGAAAGGAACCCAAAGTGGCTTACATAATCCTCCTCTCCATTTTATCTTCAGGGTTCAGACAACATGATAACCCACACTAAAGAGTTGAAAGATGGGTTACTTCTTAACCATGAACAACCCATGAAAAGAACCCATTGTTTGTTGATGGGTTGTGAACTCTGGGTTGTTTGTGGTTAAACCATGATTTGTTAGTGCAGCTTAGTTCAGACAACATGATAACCCATGTTTCAACGACAACCGACACTCAAGCCTTGATTGTGGGTTATGTTGTCTGAACCCAAATGATACCGGTACTTCAGTAACCAGTTATACTATCATTCTTATAGGTCTGCAGCCTTAGATGGCTATGAGTGGTGGGAGAGGCTAGGATGGTGGGGTTGGTAATATTTAGAGCATTAGTGCAGATGAGCCTCCCTTTCACTAGATGGTCTAGGTGTGGATATTGTTAATAGGGCTAAAATCAGCCCATGTTGGGGTGCTTCCAGATAATAACAACACAACAGGTGAAGGAATAATGCTATGTCAGTTCATGCCTATAAAGATTGCTACAATAATGACAGAAGCTTTGAAAATTGCTACAAACTGTCACATAAGGAAAACAGCAACCTGATTCACACAACATGCTGGGCTCAATGGGTAGTTTAACCCCTGACGAGCCATGGGATTGTGCCCTAAGTCATACTTAGAGTAGATTCATTGAAATAAATGGGACTTTTCTAACTTATTGATTTCAACAGGTCTATTCCAAGTATAACTAGTCTGGATCCAGCCTGAGGTATATATATGCATTATTAATTTCAGTTCACACTACTCTATAAAGAGCATGCTACTGACATTCTGAACTGAACTGGGGTGTCCCGTCCCCCCCCCCCAGTTCAGTGGAGCATAAGATGGGTAATTGGCCTTTTGAATCTCTTCTGTGTAAGGACTTGATCCACAGATTGTGCTAGATCTCCCTGTATTTTTAGAAATATTTCCCCCCCCCCCGAGTTTGTTGTAGCATACTGCTCACTATAGTTGGTTCTACTCATGAGCTGGCACCTCAGCTGCTGCCAGACTGGGGTTCTTCCTTATGACCTAATTTGCTGGCAGGGAGCTTTTCCCAGTCAGTAGATCTGTTTGCAAGTAAACCTGACATGACAGGGTGGGAAGCTTATTCCCAAGGAATTCCTGTGTTGCTCTTTGGGCATATTTATTTATTTTTGAGATTTGTATCTCATTTTTCCTCTCCAAAGAAGAGATACTCAAAACATTCCTGCACCGAGCTTCCAACAACCCGTTCTTCTCGGAGGTTCCTTATTTACCCCTCCCTCGCCCCCTCCCCTTCTTTGATGACAAATTGGGCTGGTTCCACCCAGTGGGGCTGTGGTGCTTTTCTGGTACTGTACTTGGGGATGCTTTGCAGCTCTTTGAGACTGCGCCCCCTCCCCACCTGAATGTTAAGCAAAAGACCAGCATCAAAAATAGTAAAAATAAAAAGCCAATAAACCAAACTTACAACAATTATAAACCATAAGCAGCAAAAATAGTTAAAACGGCAGAAGAGCTAGAGCTAACGAAGAAATTCTAACACCTGACACCTGTAGCCCAGCTACAGTTATTGTGGAGAAAGCCCAAACACAAGTCTGCACTCACACACACACAATTTTCCCCTAAGGGAGGGGGCGAGGGAGGAGGGATGAGATCACCGGAGAAGCAACCAGACAGGTCGTCATCCCCAACAAAGGAGGGTCTCGGTGGAGATCCACAAAAGTCCAGGAAGGACCATCAAGGACCATCAAACTATCAGGGCAGTCTCAAAGAGCTGCAGAGTACCAGTACGTCACCTTCTTCCCGGGCAGGAATAAGCCCACCTGAAACGAAGGGGCAGGCATAAGCCCCCACCTGACCTGGAGGGCGGGGAGAGCGGGAACTCCGGGGTAGAAAACCCCTCTCCCTTCCGGCAGAGGGTTGTTGGGAACCAAGGGTACTTCGGGGCCAGATCCACCTTCAAAACAAGCAGTCCGAGTACGCCATTCTCATCCACGGATCGCCGACCCGGAGCCAGGCTGACACTGACTAGGCGTATAGTCTTTGGTCTGAGGTAATTGACTAGATTCAGTCCGCTAGTCTGGGAGCCTGTTCATTGGCTAAGGCGGGGGTCAACTAAGGTTGTGTTGACAGTATAGTATTCCTGGAGAGCTGTTAGTTCCGTTCTGTGTTATTGTATAAACAAATAAAAGCCTTATTTGGTCATTCAAAGGGCTGCGGTTTCCTCTTGTGTGCGAAAGCCTCGCGGGTGGTCGCTAGCGCTCGGACGGGCTGTAATTCAGTGCCGATTAACCCGTTAAGCGCCGAACTCACGCAAAGGATCCTGTTGGTGATCCTTCACATGGTGGCAGACGACGGGACAATTGGAAACCACATTTAACAGTCGGAACTAACAGGGTCTAGGGCAGGCTAGCGGATTGCTGGAAAGCACTCAGACCAAAGAAATGAATAGCCTGAGCCAGGAACAGCTAGAGCTAGGGAGCAGCCCAGAGACCCCAATCAGAGAAGGGAGCCAGATCTCCACAATGGAGTGGGTAGTGCGGCCGAAGACTGCAAGACAGGAAGGGGGCGGAGCCCCCTCCTCTGTGCTGGTAGGGCAGGAACCCAAGCAGTGGGGTAGCCCCAGCCTTACAAGTAGTGTCAGGAGAAGTGAGAGGAGGGACCCCGAGTTGGAGGAGGACCTCGACGGAAGGGTTGCTGGTGGAGCCATGGGGGGAGGAGGGTTAGATGCCCTCTTTCCCCAACTTAATTGGCAGCAGACCAGGGAGTTGATGCGGCATCAACAGGAAATGGTCCAGCATCAGCAAGCGGCGCTGCAGATGCAGCTGGAGTTGGCCAGGCTGGCCGTGGGCGCCGGACAAGGGGGACCCCCTACACCCCAGAGGGGGAATCCCCCGACCCCTAAATGGGACAGGAAGCAATTCCCCACCTACCAGTCCGGGCAGGATGTGTTGATCTTTTTCACCCTGTTCGAGGCTGCCTGCCTGGAGCAGAAGGTGCCGGACAATTTAAGAATGTCTGCCCTAAGGACCCAGGTCAGCGGGGAGCTGGCTGATCTCCTGGGTATTCACACCCAAACTGCCCCCTTGGACTATGGAGCATTCAAGGAGGCGGTGAGAGAAAGGTTTGCCCTCACCGCCGAACGTTGTCGCCGTAAATTTCGTTACGAACAGCCTACCCCAGGGGACACGTACGCCTCCTGGATGGCGCACCTGGGGCAGGTTTGGGACGCGTGGATCGGGGCCACCGGGAAAACCACTTTGGCGGAGGTGCGGGAACTCATGATTCAAGAGCAATTTTGTGCCACTATCCCGGAGGACTTGGCCACGGCGGTGAGGGATCGGGACCCCCCAAACTGTCGGGAAATGGGCAAGCTGGCCAACCAAATGGGACTATATCGGCAGCCCAAAGGAACAAAGGGGGGCCACCTCATTCGTGGCGGGGCTAAAGGGAACGCAGAGAAGGGCAACCCCAAACCTCGGGAGGGGGCCCCGAGCAAACCCAAGGAAAGCCCCAGCGCCAGTGGCTGCTTTTACTGCAAGGAACCGGGGCACCTCAAGAGGAGTTGCCCCAAGCTCCTCGCGAAGAACCGAAACCCCAAGACATCCCCGGGCAAGGTGGGAAGGATGCTCGCCCCAGAGTTCCGCGAACCGGAGGAGCACGAGGAGGATCAGCAGTCCAGCTCGTCCCTGGAGGAAGAAATCGAGGAGGAGGCGCGGTCCCTGAGGAGCGGAGGACAGCATTCCCTTGGGGCCATCTCGCAGGCATCCCTGATGTGCATTGCCTCGCCGGAGCAGCTGCGTTGGAGCCAGAACAAATTCTGTGAGTCCATCTCTGTGAACAATGTTTCCCATGTGGGGTATAGGGACACCGGGGTGGACATAACTGCTTTACCTCGGAGTAAGGTAAAGAAGAGACAGCTGTTAAAGGGGCGCACCTGCGCCATAAAGCCCTATAACTCCCCCCAACATAGCTGTTCCCCTCGCCCGGGTCTGGGTCAAGTACAAGGGGTGGGAAGGGGAGGTGGATGTTATAGTACATGGACAGCAGGAATGGGGAATCATCATTGGGAACGACATTGCGTTCCGGGCTGCCCAAGTCAAGGTGGGGGTGGTGACACGACGTCAGGCCAAGCAAGCCCCTGCCCCGCAGCCTCCCAGTTCCCCGGTCCCCCATCCAGGTCGCGGTAACGTGACCCCGGCGGCCAGCGGTTCTCCGCCGCTCCCCTCGGCTTCGGTGAGGGAGGAGGACCAAGAGGGGTTCGCGCCAATGGCCAGAGATTTTGGGGCTCAAAAGGTGTTTCAGGAGGAGCAGCAGAGCGACCCATCCCTCCAAGGATGCCGGGATCGGGCTGGTCGAGTGTCCGGGGCAGGGGACCAGTCAGAGCAGTTTTTGTGGGAGGCAGGAGCCCTTTACCGAGAATTCTGCCCAAAGACTGAACCGGGCCCCCAGCCAAGAAAGAAACAATTAGTTGTGCCTGCAAGGTACTGCCAGGCTGTGCTGCAGCTGGCCCACGATGTAGCGTGGGGAGGTCACTTGGGACAGAAACGGACATTGGCCAGGGTGACCGAGGGATTTTATTGGCCCATGGTGGCGAATGAAGTGCGGGAATATTGCCGGTCCTGCAATGTCTGCCAGCGGGTGGGGCATAACCGGGACCATCCGAAAGCCCCCCTGCAACCCCTACCCATTGTGGGCATCCCTTTTGAAAGAATAGGGTTGGATATTGTGGGACCCTTGAATCCCCCCACCAAGACGGGGAAGAAGTTTATACTGACTGTTGTTGACTTTGCCACTCGTTATGCCGAGGCTTTTGCCCTAGCCTAGCCTCCATCTCAGCCACCAGCCTGGCTAAGACTCTCCTCTCTCTTTTCGCCCGCCTAGGAATGCCCCACAAGGTGGTTTCGGACTGCGGCACGGGATTCGTGTCCAAACTGTTTAAAAAGATGTGGGAATTGGGGGGTTGGAGCATCTAACTTCGGTGCCATACCATCACGAGACCAATGGGCTGGTGGAACGTTTCAATCAGACTCTTGAAAAAATGATCAGGGCTTATGCGGCTAAGCACCCCGGGACTTGGGATCAAGCCCTCCCCTACTTGTTGTTTGCCTACCGGGACTCCCCCCAAGAAAGCCTGGGATTCTCCCCCAACGAACTGATGTTTGGAAGGGAGCTCAGGGGACCTTTGGCTCTGTTACGGGCGGAATGGGAGGGGGTTGCCGCAGAATCTTCCATGCCTGTGCATACTTTCATGCAGCACCTTCAAACTGTCCTTCGGGAGGTGCGGGAGGCGGCGCAGCAGCATCTCGGAGCAGCACAGCAGCGGCAGAGCGCGTGGTACAACAGGACGGCTGTGCCACGGACTTTTGAAGTGGGGACCAGGTGTTGGTACTGCGCCCCCCAAAAACGGACAAATTGTGCTTGAAGTGGGAGGGCCCAGGGACCGTGATTGGAAGGTCGGGGGAGGTGAACTATCAAGTAGCTTTCCCTGGACAGCCGGGGAGGCAAAAGGTATTTCATGTAAATATGCTGAAATTGTATGTGGAACGGGGAACGAAGGTGGGGGGAGTGCAGGAATGTGTGGAACAGGGAAACCCTGACAGAGAGTTGTTGGCCGAATGGGGGGAAGGGGGAGGAATGGATGAGATCCAACTGTCCCCCTCTCTGTCGGAACAGCAGCAGTGACAGATTACCCAGGTCTTAGAGGATTTTCAGCCTATGTTCTCGGACCGTCCGGGATGTACCACACTCACACAACACACCATTGATACAGGGGATAGCCCCCCCATACAGTCCCTACCCTACCGGGCGGTGGGGCCCCATGCCCAGGTCGTCGCCGATGAGGTCCAAGCCATGCTGGACCTGGGGGTCATTGTTCCCAGCTCGAGCCCCTGGTCCTCCCCGATTGTGTTAGTGGCCAAGAAAGATGGGGGTGTCCGGTTCTGCGTGGATTACTGAAAAATAAACAAAGTGACCGTCCCTGACCCCTACCCCATCCCCAACATGGATGTGCTGTTGGAGAGGCTTGGGGGGGCCAAGTACATTACTACTCTGGATCTGACAAAGGGTTATTGGCAGGTCCCGCTCGATTCGGATGCTGCCTTGAAGTCTGCTTTTGTGACCCACCTGGGGTTGTTCCAATTCACCACCCTCCCCTTCGGGGTCCGAAACGGTCCGGCTACCTTCCAGAGGCTGGTAAACGGGATGTTAAATGGGCTGGGGGAGTTCGCCTGTGCCTATCTAGATGATATAGCCATTTTTAGCTCCACCTGGGAGCAGCATTTGCAACATGTCCGCCAGGTATTTCAGAGGATTCAGGACGCAGGGCTGACGGTGAAGGCAAAAAAATGCCAGGTTGGGCGGGGGGAGGTGGAGTATCTTGGACACAAGGTGGGGGGAGGTAGTGTCAAGCCCCTGGAAGCCAAGATAGAGTCGGTTCGCACCTGGCCCCAACCCCAGACGAAAAAACAGGTCCAAGCTTTTTTAGGGCTGGCTGGCTATTATCGTAAGTTTGTGCCCCATTTTTGCCAGCTAGCCGCCCCCCTGACTGACTTGTGCAAAAAGCGGCAACCCGTTAGGGTCCAATGGTCAGCCGCTTGCCAAGCAGCGTTTGAAGGACTGAAAGCCTGCCTGATGGCATCCCCTGTGCTGCAAGCCCCAGACTTTGAAGCCCCTTTTGTCCTGCAGACGGATGCCTCGGAAGCGGGGATGGGAGCCGTCTTGCTGCAGGAGCGGCCGGGGCAAGGGCTGTGCCCAGTCGCCTTTCTAAGTAAAAAACTTTTGCCTCGGGAGCGGAACTTGGCCACTGTCGAGAAAGAGTGCCTAGCAATAGTGTGGGCAGTGACCAAGCTTCGCCCCTACCTGTGGGGCCGCCGGTTCCGGCTGCAGATCGACCATTCCCCCTTGTGCTGGCTGGATAGGGTGAAGGGGTCCAACCAGAAGCTGTTGCGGTGGAGTTTAGCCCTGCAGGATTTTGATTTTTCAGTGGAGCACATCAAGGGTAAGGACAACATCGTGGCAGATGGGTTGTCCCGGGCTTTCTCAGTAGGAGACAGTTAGATGGGGATTGGGGTGGTGGACCCCAATGCCATCTTTCTCCAAATGGGAGGGTGTGGAGAAAGCCCAAACACAAGTCTGCACTCACACACACACAATTTTCCCCTAAGGGAGGGGGCGAGGGAGGAGGGATGAGATCACCGGAGAAGCAACCAGACAGGTCGTCATCCCCAACAAAGGAGGGTCTCGGTGGAGATCCACAAAAGTCCAGGAAGGACCATCAAGGACCATCAAACTATCAGGGCAGTCTCAAAGAGCTGCAAAGTACCAGTACGTCACCTTCTTCCCGGGCAGGAATAAGCCCACCTGAAACGAAGGGGCAGGCATAAGCCCCCACCTGACCTGGAGGGCGGGGAGAGCGGGAACTCCGGGGTAGAAAACCCCTCTCCCTTCCGGCAGAGGGTTGTTGGGAACCAAGGGTACTTCGGGGCCAGATCCACCTTCAAAACAAGCAGTCCGAGTATGCCATTCTCATCCACGGATCGCCGACCCGGAGCCAGGCTGACACTGACTAGGCGTATAGTCTTTGGTCTGAGGTAATTGACTAGATTCAGTCCGCTAGTCTGGGAGCCTGTTCATTGGCTAAGGCGGGGGTCAACTAAGGTTGTGTTGACAGTATAGTATTCCTGGAGAGCTGTTAGTTCCGTTCTGTGTTATTGTATAAACAAATAAAAGCCTTATTTGGTCATTCAAAGGGCTGCGGTTTCCTCTTGTGTGCGAAAGCCTCGCGGGTGGTCGCTAGCGCTCGGACGGGCTGTAATTCAGTGCCGATTAACCCGTTAAGCGCCGAACTCACGCAAAGGATCCTGCTGGTGATCCTTCACAGTTATGCATGTTCCATTAACCTCACACTTGGATTACTGCAATGCATTATATGCTGCCTTTGAAAACAGGCCAGACACTTCAGCTGGTTCAAAATAGGGCAATGAGATTGTTACAGGAACTGAGCAACTTGATCATATTAAGCCAGTGCTTATGATCTGCACTGGCTGGCTGCCAGTCTATTTCTGGGCCCAATTCATAGTGCTGGCATTATACTTTAAAGCCCTAAATGGTTTGGGGCCAGGTTACTTTCCATTATCCATATATACTTGCCCAGACCCTAATATCATCCTAAGACTAAGAGGCCCTCCCTTCTCCAGGTGAACCTGCCAAATGAAGTGAGGTGAATGGCTACTAAGGAGAGGGCCTTTTCAGTTGTGGCATCCCAGTTATGGATTGCCCTGCCCAGAGAGGCTTGCCTGGCACTGTGGTCTTTTTGGTGCCAGGTGAAGACCCTCTCCCCCCCCCCCGGCTTTTTAGTCCTTCAGTTTTAAAAATTGCATCAGTGAATTTTTCAAATCTTTGCACTGCTGTTGACTTTTACCCTGTCCCCCCCCCCGTTTTATTCTGTTTTAAACATAAGCTTTTAATATTATGTTTTACTGTTATGTTATTGTATTTTATGGTTTGTTTTGTGAACAACCTCAGCTTCAGCTATTAGATGGTATAGAAATGTAATAAATAAAATAATAAAGTATTAGGAGACATCCTAACCTACTGGAGAAAGGAGTCCCTTTCTCCAGTAGATTGGTAACATCTGAACAGCCTGATCTTGGAAGCTAAGCAGTGTTGGGCCTGGTTAGTACTTGGATGGATGACTGCCTTGGAATACCAGGTGCTGTAGGGAGGGACCATAGCTCAGTGTGATAGAGCACATGCTTTGCATGCGGAAGTTCCCAGGTTCAACCCTAGGTCTCCAGGTAGGGCTTGGAAAGAATCCATGGTCATACCCTGGAGAGCCACTGCCAGTCAGTGTCAACAATAGTGGGCTAGGTGGACCAATGGTCTGACTCAGTATAAGGCAGCTTCCTATGTACCCTGGGTGCCACCTTCACACACTGCCACCAACCATACCTCAGAAGATAGTGATATAGTCCTCACCAGACAATCTTAGAGGGCAAGCAGCTTCATATGGGCAGAGGTGGTCCTGATGGAATCCTGGCCCTAGACGTGGAAATAAGGCTGGGCGCGCTGCCCGAACCTTATTTCGCCCCCCGCCCCGTTTTTTCGAGCGGCGCACAGCGCCGCTCAAACAAGCCACTTACCTGGGTGTCCACGTTTGGGCCGGGAAATGGGCCTCTGTGCAGGCGCAGATCGGTCCCGTCGCATCATTTCCGGTCCCGGAAGTGACGCGACGGGACCGATCGAGGAGCGTGGGCGGCTCTCCGCCGGATCGGGCGGCTGGGGCGGCTCTCCACGGAGCGCGCGAGCCGCCCCGAAGAGGAGGTAAGGCCTCGCCGGGGCGCGAGCGGGGCCATGGTCGGCCTCGTGTTGCCCCGGCGGAAGCTCGATTTACAACTCTACCTGGCCCTAAGCCATAGGGCTTTAAATAACCAGTACCTTGCATTGCATCCAGTATATAGACTGCACAAATTACAAAATGGAGTACAGGCAGTGGAGGCTGGTGGCTCCAATGTCAGGGGGGCAGTTTATCCACGCTGGGCTTTAGTCTGAACTTTAAAGGAGCTATCCATGGTGCTGTACCTATTGGGGGGGAGAAGAAGAGGTATGGTTCAGCGCCATGGATAGCTCATTTAAAGTACAGACTGAACCCCAGAGAGGATAAATGCCCCCTCTGACATTGGAGCCACCAGCCTTCACTGAGTACAAGTAAATATTAGGGCAAGGATGGATTAATCTACAGGTGCAGACACAGCTTTAGAAATCCTGTGCTTCATATCACCAATTAAATAATTAGACTGGAGCAAATAAAGAATGGGGCCAGATGTGTGAGGATTACAGGAGAGTTACAAGGGGTCAGATAGAAACAGGAAGATGGTATTATCATATATTCTTTTTCTGACTTAATTCTGCAAGTGCTTATGTAGCCAGAATGGCACTGCCAATGCACAACCTCAGAACATAAGAAGAGCCCTGCTGGATCAGACCAAGGGTCCATCTAGTCCAGCATTCTGTTCACACAGTGGCCAACCAGCTGCCCATGGGATCCCACAAACAGGATATGGGTTCAACAGCATGCCCCTGCCCTTGTTCCCCGGCAACTGGTAAACAAGAGGGAGGTATCAGCAGACTCGGGGGAATCCCAAGGTTTGCAAAACTACCAAAATAAATAAATAAATAAGGGGGGAAACCCCTAAAAGATTAAAAAAAACAACAACCAAATTGCCCAATGGGTGAGTATGCTCACTGGCCACAGAATGCTGACTGTTGAGAGGAAAACCCCTGAAAACCAGGAAGGAGGGGTAATGGAATGGAGTGGCTAAAAAAGGACAGAGTAAGACACACAGGATATTGAAAGGCACTCAGCTGTTTACTCATTGGGCAGGTTTGCATGTCACACTAAGCCACCATGTGAATTAGCCACAGTGGATTGGTTGTTGAACAACTCACAGTGCGCCTGACAGACGATTGGGCTCACCAGGGGTTGTTCTCCCCCTCCTTCCCCCTCAGTCCTCCAACCAGCTCTGGCACGTATCCTGTGAAGGACCGCCGCTGGTCCTTTGCATGAGTTCGGGAGTTAAAGGGTTAACCAGCACCGAGACAATGCCCTTTACATGGCTCCTGTAAGAGTTAAACTCAACCGCGGCTATTAGTGACGCTGGATCGTATTGAGACAGAGAACCGGCTATGATTACAACACCTTTAATGGAGCGAAACTAATAGACTACCAGGAATTTCACACTGTAAACAGAAGAGTCCATAAACTCAATGGAGCAGTACTCCAATCCACATATGGTCTGTACAGAGTTCATACAAGGTAACAGGCTTACCAAATACAGAGAAGTAATTGACATACAAAGAATGTAATTTACTAGGCTAGCTTTGCTGATCGGACTGTCGGTCTCGGTCGGGGCACCGCACCCGGGGTTAAGGTGGCTTTGTCTCTGACCAGAGTCAGGGACCTGATCCGTGCATTCCTGCACCGAGCTTCCAATAACCCATTCTTCTCGGAGGTTCCTTATTTACCCCTCCCTTGCCCCCTCCCCTTCTTTGATGACAAGTTGGGCTGGTTCCACCCAGTGGGGCTGTGGTGCTTTTCTGGTACTGTACTTGGGGATGCTTTGCAGCTCTTTGAAACTGCGCCCCCTCCCCATCTGAATGTTATTCACTTCCTTTGGGGTAAATGTAAATGTGCCCTATTGAAGTAGATGCAGATGTAGCCATGTAAAACTGGTCTCTCCTCTGCCTAGGGTGGGGATTATGGAGGGAGATGGGTGGGCTGCAGAAAGGAAAAAAGTGTGTCAGGGTTCAGAAGTGTGTGGTCAGGCTTTCTCTCCACATATCCCACTGTCCTTTGCAAAAGAATCTGTCTTGTCTCCTCTCCACTCCGATTGCTACTCCTTTTTGTTTGCCATTTTTTTAATTAAAAAAAAATGCAATGGGGATTGTATTTTTTTTTTTAAATGCTCACCTGGAAAATTATTCCATTTTTGTTGTTGGTCTTTCACAGGTATGCAAGTACACACCTAAGGCTATGTGTAGTCTTGCTTGGTCAATTTCCTTGTCAGTTTCAGCTGTCAAAGGGAGGACAAAGCAAGACTGCATGCCATATAGGCTAATTTACACACAATTGCCAGGGGCCAAGTGCCTAGCTGTCAATTGAAATGCACCAGTAAAAGTGGGAGGAAGTGGCAACAGAAGTTGCACCAAAAGGGGGTGGGGACAATATCTCCCCCTTAGCAATGTAATCCTCCTCAGCAATGTAATTTAGAACTACATTTTAAACAGGGGTGTGTCAGAGGAAAGAAAATTTGTGGCCCTGGCCCATTTAGTATTTCTGAAGATGTAAGATCTAAACCTAAAATGGTCTTTGTAAGTACGAAGTCGAATGGACAAATCTGTCAATTTCAGTTTCTTATTATCCCAGCTTTAAGTTCAGTTCATCCTGGACCTGAACTTTGAGAAACTTTTTTTTTAAGTTTGTATGAAAATGTGTATGCATTTTGTCAATATTTCTACTGTTACATTCATTTTTGTACACAGTTTTGTCTAACATATACATTTTTGCAAGCAATTTCCCTAATATAATACATTTTAATGTTATTTTCATGAATATACAGTACACATTTTTATTTACATTTTATTTACATTTCCAATATTTAGAAAAAACCATTGCAAAGTTCAAAGAATAACTATTTCAGTTCACGTATTGGTTCAAATGTGCATCGAAGTTTGCATCAGAATGCGAACCAAATATATTTCACCCCCATCCATATGACTGTAAGTTTTTTGTTTGTTTGTTTGTTTTGCTGTTGTTCTTCTCAAACACAGAGCAGTAAATTTATTTAACATTGACTAAGGGCGCACTCCTATGCAAGTTTAGACATAAAAAAGGCCTAGTGTGGCGTAGTGGTTAGAGTGTTGGACTGGGACTCAGGAGATCCGGATTCTAGTCCCCGCTCGGCCATGAAACTCACTGGGTGACTTTGGGGCAGTCACTGACTCTCAGCCTAACCTATCTCACAGGGTTGTTGTGAGGATAAAATGGAGAGGAAGAGGAGGATTATGTAAGCCGCGTTGGGTTCCTTTCAGGAAAAAAGGTGGGGTATAAATATAATAAATAATAAATAATTGTGGAGGAAGGGGGGCTGGCTGACCCGCCACACCCCCACCCTTTCCTACCCAAAAGGACCCAAGACCCCCAGAGATCTCAAGATACCAGATTGCCAGCCTCAGCTGTCTGCAATCCTACTTGAATCTCTGTTCAGGGACTTGCCTTTCTGACTGTAACCTGGATTTAGTTACTGAAGCCACAGAGTGACTACAAAACCCATGTGGGGTAAAACCAAGGAAGGTTTATGCTGGTAGCATTATACAACAAAAGGTGGGAAATGAGGGAAGCACACAAAATTAGAGAGAGACACTTTGGTACACAGAAATAGAGCTACAAAATAACAAAACCTGATTCTTTATATCTCTCAGGCACACAACTGGTTACCTGAGGGTCAGTTCTCTTCCAGGGTTGGATCCAGCACAGCCCTGCCGCCCGGCGGGAACTACTCCACCTACCCGAAGGTCCGAGATGGGTAGCCCTCCACAGGGCCTGCCTTTACCAGAGCCCTCATTCAGCTAATTTCACCAGGAGCTACCTGGGGTCGGTTCCTGAGGCCTCTCGAAGGCTTGGACCTCTGCTTGGCCTACCACCATTGCTCTAACAGCAACCATGCGGTGACCCAAAAGACAAAGACACAAAGACTACACTTTGGGAATATACCTTTTCCCCCCCTCCACTCCTCCTTCCTGTAGCTTTGCTGCTTCTCAGCCAATCATGATGCACTTCACCTGTCCAGGCAGGGGGAGGGGAACTCATGACTTACTGGGCCTGAACTACATTTGCATCTGAAAAGCCGTAGACTGAACTTTCAGGCGCCATGCCCCACCCGATACTTTATGTACATTTCGCCTCCTCCCAGCCCCCCAACTGGCCTTACTTGGTTTACGCATGAGGAGGCGTGTGTGTGTGTGTGTGTACATGTAGGAACCCTCAAAGGCTCTTTTCTTCACAATAATAAATAAATAAATAATGCAGAAATATATGCAAATTTAATGGCTGGGAAGTAAATGGAGGGGAAATTTGCACACCTGCAGTAATGGAGCAGTTAATGCAGGTGCACAAATTTCCCCTCCATTTACTTTCTCGCCATTAAATTTGTGCAAATGGGGTCAGTTGCCCAGGTTTGGAAGACATGACAACCCATCATGGGTACAACTCCTATAACAAGCCATGGGTTGTTGCCCATGAACAAGCCACCCTGTGGGAAATGGTCCAGGCTCGCATGATAGGTGTGCGTGCCGTTGCTTCTGAAGCCAAAATGGCACTGTCAACACTCAAGAGCGAAGCAGCTGTAGTTTTGCAGAAGTACAAAAGTTATTTAGAAAAAGACACCCTAATGAGGCTGGGAAACCCGCAAAACAGCTAAATTAGGATTGAGCATACTCAGTAGCTACAGAATGCTGATTGATGGGGGGGCGGGGCTGAGGAATGGAAAATCAGGTGGGAGGGGGAATGAAATGGAGTATTCTGGAAAAAGGCATGACTGACTGACTGGAACACTAAACAGACACAATCCACATAGCAGCATTTTGTTTCAGGTCCCGGTTGCATTCCAGATTGCTATAGGACTAGCTAGCTCAATAGAGGTTATTCTTTGTTATTCTTTATTCTTTGTCCACCAGGTGGCAGGTATGAGCTGTATATGACCATCTTTCAGCTCTTGAGAACATCTTGCCCGTGATAGCTTTTTTGAATGGGAGAATTTGCAGTTCTCTGAACAAATTACCAACAAGACAATTTTCAGAGGGGTGGCTGTGTTGGAATGATACAACAAGACAATAAGGAATCTTGTGGCATTAACAAGTTTGGGTAATAAGTTTTGCAGGCCAAAACCTTCTTTGCCAAATGCATGTAATGCCCATCTTCGTGGATAGACAGATATTTTCTTTTCAGGCCCGGAAATGCACACACAGCCCACCTATGTGAATCATAGCATTGAAGGGGTCCTTATAGGCCATTACGTCTAACCCCCTGCTTGATGCAGGAATCTGATGGCTAGATGCCAATTATGGGGGCAGGGAGGCTTTCCTTGGCCGCTCCTTCTGCATCCCAAGCATTGAATTATTATTTCTTTATTATTTAGGGGGAAAACAAAGGTAGCCCTGTTGACCATAAGAAAAATTCCAAAATCCATATTAGTGTAATACCTTTATCAGGCCAACCAAAATATCACAAATATCTCCAGATCAGGCAAGATGTTACCAAAAGCAAGTTTGGCGGGCAATGGGGAGAATGGGGGGGGGGGGAGTAACTGACTTGATGGTGAAGTCACAAGCCCTGTTCAGGTGTTTTTGTACCTGAATAGAGCAAATGTGTGAGGAAAGGGAGTGCTGCAGCCCCTCCCCTCTCTGTCATTGCATTTATCGCCCAACAGTCTGAAGAGGAAAGCCTCTTGTGTCTGTGGAGGCTCTTAAGAACGCTGGAAAATCAGGGTTCTTGCTCATGTGGAGAGCCTCCATAGATACCAGAGGCTCTCCTCTGTAGACTGTCACCCTCCATGAATACAGGCACAAGAAACATGTGAGGAGGGAGGTGGGGCTGGAGTGCTCCCTCTCCTCACGTGTTTGCTCTATCTGGGTATAGAATGCCTGAATCAGGGCTTCAGTGTCTGTGTGTTTCGAGTCCCAAGATGAGGTGGGGGGAGGACAGGTCTGTAGACATTCAAATTAGGCTCTGCAGGTCATGTGATGGTTACAACTACAAGGTTGGATCTGGAGCTGCCCTTAGGATCTCTGGGAACAAGAAAGGGAAATATGTTGGATACCCCCCAGGCCCATTTTGGAAATATAAAATCCAGCTGTTATTCAGACATGTTTCAATTCTGGGTATTAGATGCTGTACTAGGTTGGAAAAAAGACAATAGATGCCAGACTGGGAAGCTTTAACTAGTAGTTGGCGGGGTTTATCATCTCTCCCTCTCTTGAACTACAAATTCTAGTTTAACTGCACAAGTACATTCTCTTTTCTATAAAATATTTAAGGCAGTTTACTATCACAAATAAAATTCAATGGCAAAAAGCTGCTGGTTTAAGACCAGAGTTAAGGCTATCTCATGTTGGCTCAAGCTCCACAAAGCCAGGAAATTGGAAGTTAAGGCTAATGCCTTAACAGATATACCCCGTGATCAGTAATGCTATTGTGCAATGTCACATATTGTGCTTGCTCAGAACTTACCATCCATGTACCCACACTTTTCCTTGGTCTTTCAGGCCCAAATCCAGATGGAGAAGATGGAGTGCCTGGAACCAGCAAAGATGCCCCATGTTATCTTGGTCCTATATTGCTTTATGAAGCATCTGAACCTTACAGTATTGCTAGAGGAATCATCCTGTGAATTAACCCATGCTTTTTTGTTGCTTGTAAGCAAGCACAATTTGTAACATTGCACAACATCATTACTGATCACTGGGCATTTCTGTTAAGGCATCAGTCTTAGCTTCCAATTACCTGGCTTTGTGGAGCTTGAGCCAACATGAGATAGCCTTACCTCTGGTCTTAAACCAGCAGGGTTTTGTGGGGTTTTTTTGGGATAATTTAACTTACCAGGTTTTTAACAAGAAAAATTATTATTACAGTGTTATGGGGGGGACGGACACACACACCAAAAACACAAACTAAAAACAAACAAACACAAACAGGTCATTAACTTTGCCAATTTGTACAAATGAATAGATATGTCCCTGTATATTCAGAATAGCTTAGTTCTGCACAGAATTCCAGCATAACTTTTTCCTTTCCCTCACTTTCTTCATCAGTGAGAGTGATTCCCTGCCCTCAGCCTTCAAAATTACCTCACTTCTTATCTCAGCTGACAGTTTCCTGCTACCCCTCTCCTACTGTCAGAGTACTGACAGGAACACTGGAATTCAAAACACTGGAGTACTGGCAGCATTCTAGCTTCATAGTGAAACTGAGCATGCCTGACATAACTTTGCCAGCAGTTGCTGCCATATGCTTTCATGGGGCAAAACAATCTTGATACTTTTAGACTGTTGGTCAGAATTTCACCAAACCAGAAAAAGGCACACCTCCCCAACAAGCCTGAATAAAGTATATCAGTAATCTCCCCCAGAATCTGAAAGAAATATATGCTGAGTGAACTGCAGCTTGGAGTAAAAAGTACGAATGTGTCCATTTTCAACACTTTTTAACTTGCTGTAACTGTGGCAATTTCTATCAGACCAGTCTGAGATTTTGCATAATTGTGGACCTCATCAGGTAGATTATGGATGCCAAATTTCACATTAGCTCAACAGGTGTAATGGTTATAAGCAATAGAATTTTGAAGCTTATAACAGAGAAACATTTTTTGTGTGACTCACCTTAACTAAAGGGGCACTCCTGTGCCCCTTTAATACATAACAATAAACACAAGATATCAATAAAACCAACAATAATTTTTCAGAGACAAAAAAAGCAGTTGGAGCATGAAATGAATTCAGCAGAAATTCACTGAAATAAAACAAAGGCGATAATAGACTAGATATACTGGTCCTAAGCCATTTAGGGCTTTAAAGGTCAAGTTCAACACCTTGAATTGAGCCCAGAAACAAACCAGCAACTGGTGAAACTTGGACAAGTTCAGTGTAATATGAGCTGATCATTGAACTGCAGTCAGAATTCTGATAGCGGCATTTTGAACCAATTGAAGTTCCAGACTGTCTTGAAAGACGGCCCCACACATAGCACATTACCATAGGCTACTCTGGAGGTGATGAGAGCATTAATGAGGCCATGTCCTGTTTCTCAAAAATTAAAGTGGGGTGGGGGAAGGATTCAGCTGATATATAAGATGGAGGTGGTTAAAAAAAAAAGGCACTGCTGGCCACTGTTGCCAGTGCCACCTGGTGATCCAGAAGCAGGACCAGAACAAGGGAGCCATGTGAAACCAGGGCTAGTGCCAGGAAGAGCAGCTGCTCTTCCTGGCATGGGCTGAATAGCTTCATGCAGTGCCTGGCATCCACGGGGGTACAAGGAGCCGCACAAAGTAGGGTGGCCACTTATGAAAAAAGGGGCAGTGCATCATCAAAAAAAGAAGACACTGATCTACATAAACTCTGCACATACTCATTTATAGGTGTATATGCAAATATAGAAATTATTATAATTTAAAAAGAAATACAGTACATCTCACATAGTGTGGAAGATGGAGGCTCAAGTGCTTGCTCAGTCTGCTGTCCAGGTGCTAATGGTTGATGAGCAACAGTTCTTATGGTTTTTTAAACCTGGCACAGGACAGCCTTTCAAAACTATTGGAATATGTGACAAGAAGATGTCAACTCTGCAGGGAGGGTTTTTTTTTTTAGTTGACTGCCCAGTAAAAGGCTAAGGTAGACTGTTATAGTCTAGTTCAGGGCTCTCCAACCTTGGGTCCCCAGATGTTGCTGGACTACAGCTCCCAGAATCCCTTGCCATTATCCATGCTGGCTGGGTATGCTGGGAGCTGTAGGCCAACAACATCTGGGGACCGAAGGTTGGAGAGCCCTGGTCTAGTTAAAGGACAAAGGCAGAAACCAAACTTCTCTGAGAAGACTGGGGGCAGGGTTCAGTGGAGCAAAACACTTAGTGGTATCGGGAGGGAATGCTGGACACTGCCTAACAACAAGTTAGAAATTCCATTCTCTCTGACAGGCTAGTTCTAACAGTTAACTGACCTAACTGATGCTTACTTGGTTTTAAGCAAGGGATTGACCTGTGTTTTCTTTTCCTCACAGAATAAGTAACATTTAAGAAATTGAACTTACAAAGTCTGTAATCATCAAGCTTATAGTACCTGAGATATCGTATGTTTCTGTTTACTTTTAAAAGCATCTACTTAGAAACAAGCCCTTTGTGTGCGTGTGTTTGTTGGGTGAACTCTGCTGCTGCTATTGTGGTCTGCCATCAAAAACAGAGGACAGTCTTCTGTAAAAGAGGACACATGGCCACCCTAGCCAGGGACTTACTGGTAGTCTGCACTGGGAGGAACCTTTACTCCTCATGGTGCTGACTGCGTTCCTTTCTCCATGCTGGGGGGAGTCACAGAACTCTGTGTCTCTGCCAGCACAGAGAGGGGGGAAAAACAGAGGGTAGGGTGATGAAGTTAGTGGGCATGGCCACACCACTATGTGATACTGATGTTGTCACCCAGCCCATGGTGGGCCTGGTAGTGGACAATCTAGCCCCCTGCCTCAAAACAGCTCTGCACCCCTGTTTTAAACTTAGTATTAGCTCCTTTGAGTATAAATTATAGAAAAGTAGTGTATATTATATATGTGTATATATATATATATATATATATATATATATATAGTAATACCTTGGATTGCAAGTAACTTGGTTTGAGAGCGTTTTGCAAGACAAGCAAATTTTTAAATATTTATTTATTTTTTACTTGATATACAAGTGACGTCTTGCAATACAAGTACTGTAGTATGGCTTAAATTAAAAATCTCTGTACAAACGTTTTTGGGGGGATTTCGTTTTGATATAAGAGTGTTTTGGATTACAAGCACGTTTCCGGAACGAATTATGCTCTCAATCCAAGGCATGACTGTATATATATATATATATATATATCCTGGAGGCATGATGATAAGTTCTTCTTGAGTGGCATGACAATGGAGGCTGTCATGATGAGCTCCTGCACTTCAGAATTTACAACTACACCATTATCTACAATAATTCTGTGAAGGATCAACACCTGGATCCTTTGCGTGAGTTCGGCGCTTAACGGGTTAACCAGCACTGAGTTACAGCCCGTACAAGCACAGGAAACCGCCTAGGAGGTTCGCACGCACAAGAGGAAACTAGAGCCCATTTAAATGACCAAATAAGGCTTTATTTATTTACACAAGATACGGAGCGGAACTAACAGCTTTCTAGGAATACTATAATGTCAACACAACCTCAGGTGACCTCTGCAGTTTAGCAATGAAACAGGCTCCCAGGCTAGCGCATTGGGATTAGTCAGTTACCTTAGACTAAAGACTTTACGCTAGTCAATGTCAGCCTGGCTCCGGGTCGGCCGATCCGGGGATGGGAACAGCTTACTCCAGCCGCCACTTGGAGGATGAATCCGGTTCCGAAGCGCCCTGTGTTCCCAACAACCCTTTACCGGAAGGGAGAGGGGTTTTCTACCCCGGAGTTCCTGCTCTCCCCACCCTCCAGGTCAGGTGGGGGCTTATGCCTGCCCCTTCGTATCAGGTGGGCTTATTCCTGCCCGGGAAGAAGGTGACGTACTGGGTACTTTACAGCTCTTTGAGACTGCCCTGATAGTTTGATGGTTCTTGATGGTCCTTCCTTGGGTTTTGTGGAATTCCACCGAGACTCTCCATTGTTGGGGATGCCGGTCTGTCTGGCTGCTTCCCCTGTAACTCCATCCCCCCTCCTCGCCCCCTTCCCTTGGGCGGAGACTGTGTGTGTGTGTGTGTGTGTGTGTGTAGACTCGTGTCAGGCTTTCTCCACAAATTCCTACATAATTCGATGACCCCTATTCCAGAATACTTTTCAATCTTGTCATGCACATTAAAAACAAAAAGGTGTTATAGATGCAACTATCACATAAGAAGGATGGAAGGAACTGCGTTTGAAAAAGCTCCATGCACATTTTTTTACTGTGTTACTCAAGAAATACCGTAATTCCTTTGTAGTTAGTTAAGTTCATGGTATAAATTTCAAACTATATTCTCCAGCCATCCTCTTTCCCCTTGCAAGTGCAAAACGAATGCTAAATGAACAGAACAATATGTGAAGAGCAAGCCCTCCAACAAACATTTGCTTAACTATAATTACATGTGTTTGTGTTGTCAAGGAAAATGGTAGGCACATAGGAAGCTAATACATGGCTCTATTTCATAGCTTCGAGTTCGAAGTATAACTAAACTTGGCCATTTGGGCTAAAGTAATCCCTCAGTACAGTATACACTCTCAGATTACACAAACATCATCAGAGCCAGGTTTTGGTGTGGATAACTTAGCAACATACTTAGCAACCATAACAAATAAAAATATTATGGTTCAACGTTTCGTTAAAGTCTGCGGTGGGATTAATAAGCGTTCTGGAATGTGTTCTTGCTCCTTGGATCTAGTAAAAGTGTTTAAATATAAGCCCTTCAAAGCGATGAGATGTCTAACAATTACTGACCTGAAATTAATTTCCCTGCAGTTTGATTGTTCCTGAGCAGCACCAATTTAGTAATCAAATTGACAAAACTCAGACTGGCTTGGCTCTGCAGTTATTTTTCTCCCGCCCTCAATATGGATGTTGGTTACGTAGTTGAAGGTTTGACAGTAGACAAAATGCACTATTTTAACAGGAAGACAATTTTAATGGGAACCTAATTCATATAATCTGTTACTACTTTTGATATATAGAGCATCATCAGTGTGACCAAAGTAACCATGTGTATCCTGCTCAAAAAAGTCTACATTCCATCTTACTTTCAGAAAACATGAGTACACATGTCTGCATTCAAGATGCATCAAAATATAGTACAATGGGCCAATGTAATGTGATTACAGTGGTGGATTTCGACTAAGGTGACTCAGGGTGCAATTCAGTGAGGCTGTCCATAACCCTCTGAACTCGAAGGATTATGGGCATCCTATGCGTGGCAGGAGGAGTGCAGAGGTGAAGGTCGCTTCCGCACGCCTCTCACTGTGCAAAACACTTAGATGGCCTGATTTCAGCCTTCTAAATGTTTGGCCTCGGAGTGGGCGGAAAGGCATGTGAGGCACCACCAGGATACTTCGTATGCTGTTGGAGCCTGATTCCTCCCCTCCTCATCCCACAAAGCCTATCTCCGAGGTCACTCTTGTGACCTCGGAGCTGCAGCCGGCACGGTTCTTTCCACGCTGGCTGCAAGGGCGGGGGGAGGGTGCTCTGAGTTTGGAGTCCCAGCTCCAACCTCAGAGCAAGTTTCCAAGGTTGGGGCTGGGACTCCGAAAAAACCTATGGCTGTCTAGACTCTGTCTACGTGGCCATAGGATTGTGCTGTAAGCGTACAGTCTAACCCCCTTGGGCTTCTGGATTAGGATGGGGCAGAAGTGACCCTCTGCCAGCTGAGAGGAGCCACGGAGGCCCCCTGCACACCTGTAGAAACCTCCATGAATCTAGATCTATCATGGCTGTTCCTGCAGGTGGTGAACCCCAAAACAGGATGTTCCGGGGGTGGGCCAGAAACAGCCTTGGGTCTGCTGGATCCAAAGCCCCTTCGTTCTGCCAAGAAACCCCAGGATCAAGCCCATCAACGATATCAGCTGTAGTTAATATCCCCGCCCATTGGTTTCAATTGTTTGTTGGGGCTTATCAGTTGGGAGCAGCAGTTAGTCTGAGAAACAAGGTGATGGATTGAATCTAAACCTCTCCGAAACCTGTGTATATGTTCTGTATGTTCACCCTTGTTTTCTATTGATATACCCTGCCTTTTTGCCCATGAATAAATAAGCCCCATTTATTTAGTGAATCCTGTGGCATGATTTTTGAGATGCCTTCCTTGCAGACCTCCTGTATGATGCCTTTTGCTTGACTTTGCCTACTGCGGGCTATATCCAATGTGATGCCAGCCAAAAAATTACAAGAGTTCTCGTTCTTCCGCTAGAGGTTGCACAGCTGCTATCAGGACTAGCACAACTAGTACAAGCAACAAGAAGTCTAATAAAGTCACCACACCCTTGTGCAACAGCTTGAGCAAGTGGAATCAAGTTATTGGATTGCACACTTGTACAAGGATACAAATGAGGTTTCCACAAGTGCTAGAAGCTTTGCGCTAGCATAGTGACACCATTGGATACAATCCTGTATCTGGATTTATAAAGATCAAGGGTCCTCCTGGCCCAACCAGGGAAATATAGGAAACAGAGAGTGATGGTAGTGAAACTGCCTGAACAGAACTTGATTTAAATAGTTATTTATTAATATTGGAGAGCCTCCTAAGTCATAGAGAGGTGGTGCACATCACAGTATGCTATTAATTTTGCAGCAGTAAACACTACAGTGGACCTGGGAGGAAACCTTTTTCTGATGTTCTGTCTGAGTTAAGCAAATACTTGGTCTTGTATAAATGGACTTAGGCTGAACATTGTTAGAAAGTTTCCTTTAATAGGAAAAAAACCCCATGCACAAGCAAGAACATTTAAAAAAAACCCCACACCTTTTAATTAATTATTGGCTCATTTTTCTATGGGGAACTTTCTGCCTTGTTAGGAACTTTCTTTAAACAACATAGCTGGTATTTAAACAAATCATGTTCAGCCATCCAAAGTTTCCCTAACTTCATTTACTTGTTGATTGGAGGGATAATAACGGACGTGATCCAGCCATAGGTTAGCATTATTAAATCCTATTGATCTCAGTGGGAGAGAGGCTGCAAAAACCTATACCCACTTCACAGACAGTAAGCCCCATTGAACTCAATCGGACTTCTGAATAGATACATATAGGTTTGCACTGTTAAGCGTGCATTCTTCACTGAACTAAGTGGGATTTAAAAGTACTTCACTGTGGCATTGTGCTTTTAGTGCTTCACATACTCTATCACATCAATACTTACAACAACCTTATGTTGATTACAGTTATTACCCTCCTGTTACAAACCAAAATATACATCTCATATATTTTTCTGTACCTGCATTCAGTGACAGACACAATAGACTATTGATTCTATACTATGCTGCTTAGGGACCACTGTATCATGCACAAATAGAGCAACCAGAAATGTAGTTGCTACAGTAATGTTTTAATTCCCTTGAAAATGAAATATTTACTTGTCAACTGTCTTCATCCCATGGGATAGGACAATTTAGCATTTTTGTAGCATGTGGAGTGTACAAAGTGTGTTGCGATTCTTACCTATTTAAGGCTTTAGTTCAATACACACTGATTAGGGAGTAAATATGCTAGGATTATGCTGCAGTTCTCATAACACTCTTATGAGCTAGATTAAGGAGGGGGGTGGCTAGAGAGAGACAGAGAGAGGGTAGCCAGAGAGAGAGAGAGAGAAGCTTGTATTTAGATAAAGTAGAACCCATTTGACTTCTGGAACCCAGCTACCAAGTTTTACAGACATGATTATCATTCCAAGATTATTTTGGGAAGCTACCTTTTTTGGGGATCAATAAAGGATCCGTTCGTTCCCTGCCCCAGGCTTTGGGGCACATTCTAAGCCCTTGACACTGATGTCCTTTTACTACATCTCTCTTTAAGTCTACTGGAGTCTCATGAATGTCCACAGGATTATTACTCATCATGACACCGATGAACTTTAAAGCAAAAAGGATCTTATGGGCTCAAGAAAATATTTCCTATTGACTAGAAACAATCCTTCAAGTAAGCACCATTGCCCGACAATGGATTCCATATGTACAAATAAAAGCTGGACGAAAGAATGGGAGTGTCAGATGATCCAAAAGCATTCCCAGTTAGCACAGGAGTGTATTCTCTTGAGGTCAGCAGCGTTACTTCAGCAAACTTGACACTAATGAATTTTCAGTATTTCTTGGAGAACACCCACACTCAAGGCCTTAGGGACTAATCCAAGGCCAGCTGAACTCAAGGCAATGTTTCCATTTAATTCCAGATCATGTCCTAGTAGTGTAAAACTTTATCAGCTTGTCTTTATGTAATGCTGTGTGCACTTTGCTTTGGCTTGTAGGATCCCATTTTATGTAACTCATCGCAGATCAGCTACAGATTCAATTCTGTAGATGCAATCCTCAAACAGTATAAGCTGGCAGAACTTGGGCGAAATCAACATGGCCATGTGCACCATGACCTGGATACATCTTCCTAGAGACTGGGCAGCAGTGTTGGGGATCACATTGGATAGAATAATAGAATTTAATACAGTTGGAAGGGGCCTTGGAAGTCATCTGGTCCAACCCCTTACTCAGTACAGGCTCTGTAGTGCAGGATGCAGCTACAGCATCCCTGACAGGATGGCTGTTCAGCCTTTGCTTAAATACCTCCAGTGAAGGTGGCTGGAGATAGATGGACATTTTTCCAGAGAGCTCAAGGTACCAACTGTGTTCAGGCAACACGATAACCCACACTCAAGGGTTGAGCATGGGTTGAGCATGGGTTGTCGTTGAACCATGGGTTATCATGTTGTCTGAACCCAGCCAAGATAACAAACCATGGTGAGCAACCCACAGTTCACAACCCAACAACAAACCATGGATTCTCTTCATGGGTTGTTTGTGGTTAAAAAGCCATGTCTTTTTAGTGCAGCTTGGTTCAGACAACAGAATAACCCACGTTTCAATGACAACTCATGGTTCATTGACAACCCACATCCAACCCATGCTCAACCCTTGAGAGTGGGTTATCGTGTTGTCTGAACCCAGTCAGTGTGGAAGAGGGGTCCCTGCTTGTTTTATGTGCACCTAACAATCATAGAATCCTAGCATTTTAAATTTGGAAGGGACCTTGGAGGCCAACCAGCCCAACCCCTTGCTCAGTGCAGGCACCTTGCAACTACACCACCCCTGAAAGATGGCCATCCAGCCACTGCTTAAATACTTCCAATGAAAGAGAGACCAGCACTTCCCCAGGCAGTGTATTCCAATGTTGAAAAACTCATACCGTTAGGAAGTTTCTCCTAACGTTTAGCTAAAATCTGCTTCTCTGCCATTTCCGTCGCTCATTAAAAACCTGGTTGTTCAGGCGGGAATATGGGGTGGGTTAAGATTTTAAAATTTTTATATTGTTTTAATGTATTTTATTGTATTTATGTATTTTATTGTGTGTACATCGCCCAGGGTGGCCGGTTGCCGGCCAGATGGGCGATAAATAAATATTAATAATAAATAAATAATAAATAAATAAATTTCCATCTGTTGATTCTAGTCCTGCCCGCTGGAGCAACAGGGAAGAAGTCTGCTCCATCTTTTTACAGAACAGCTCTTCGTATATTTGAAGACAGCCATCATGCCTCCTCTTAATCTTCTTCTCTTCTGCAAACTAAATGTACCCACCCAGTGTGTATCTGCATGTATATCTTTTTGTCAATGAAGGAGCAGTATAGAAAATTTAAAGATAAAAATAAATAAAGATAAAAACAGTGGTTTAGTTGCAGTAATTTCCTTTATATGTGGCTGTGTGTTCATAGTTCTTGCCCATGTAAGGGTCTGGCAGAGGACTGTACTTTCTTTGCCAGTCAAGGTGGCTGAGCAGGTTCTGTTCTCCTTGAAGTGAGGGCTTGCACCCCTCTGCTTTCTTTGAGCTTTTCTACATGAGGCATTTATTGTGTGCTCATGATTCCTTACTCATGGTTGTTTACGGATTATTTAGATGACATCGTGATCCTCCAGTTTTGCTTATGTTTTTCAAGAGCACTTTCCCGGGGGGGGGGTTAGAGTGGGGGGAAAGGGGGTATTATTTCAGAGAGCAAAACACCTACTTGTGTATTTGCACTATTCCACCATAGCACAGCACCACCTAGACGTTACATAGCAGAACAGGAGGAAAGGAAAAGCTCTTTGGGTAGAGCTTAGATCTCAATTCTGCATTGAAAACAAAAGTAGATACATTGATTAACAGTCTCATGTAGAAAAGATCCTATTCTTTGTGTGCTTTTACCCTGAGAGTGGGTAGAAGCTGCTTTAAAAGGAAGAGGGCAAGGACAAGGAGGAAGTTACTAGGTAAAGTGACAGCAGCCCTGAAAAGCCTCAATAACATTGTAGTCTACACTGGACAGGCTGGCATTTCAATTGCGTTTTAATGAGCAGGCGGGTGGGATTAACACAAATCAGGTCTTTAAGAAGACAGGGTGACAATCTAGAAACCACTGGAGTCGGGGGCGGTGCTAAGTACCAAAAAGATCTAGGGCTCAGGCCCACAGGACAAAAAAAAAGTACAAATTTACATATGCTAATTTATATATGCTCTCTCTCTCTCTCTCTCTCTCTGTATGAGTCTTTAAAGGATCCTGCCCCCTAAGGAAACCCCTATTTGTAAAAAGAGGGACATATGGACAGGGGAGCGAAGGGCATTTGATTTCAGAAAAAAACCTCAGGCAGAAAGATTTGGGGCAGGGGGCAGCAGGAGGTGAAGCACATGTTGGAAAAAAGCCAGCCAATCCAAGGGGATCAGATGCAACAGAGATCATCAGGGCCCCTGTACCTTGATTTCAGCAAGTGCCCATGGACAGCAGGGTGGAGGGGCAGATGGTTTCCCAGAGATTCGCGGCTCCAAATGAAAGATTCGGGGCTCCAGTCCTAGTGGGCCGCCCCTAACACTGCCTCTGACTGGAATGCAGTGGGTTGGCAATGACATTCTGGCCCTCTCCTCTGTTCAAGGCCAGAATGAGATTGTTCCTAACCAATCAAAATGTCAGGCCCAAGGCATATATTGCTGTCTGAGGCCAAGGACAAAATGGCATCCCTCCCTATTCAATTTATAGATGCTGACCAAACTGGCCACTGAATCTTACTTCAACACTGATAATCAGACTGGATCCTTGACTGCACCTGCGAGCAGCAGTTAGCTTAGGTGGCACAGGGCAACTTGCGTGGCAAACCCAGCTCTGTTCTCCAGCTGCTCGCTGCTGCTCCCCACCCCTTCAGCTTCCACTGGCTAACAGTAAGGCAGGCCCTGCTTCCATTAAAACTGAGTGAACAAAGGATGTCCATTCCATACCCTCCAATTGCCCCTTTGCCAGGACAGTCCCGCAAACACTTAAGCCATCACACTTCTTACTTTGTTACGCAGATTCACAATTTGTTATGCAGAGCCACGAATTCCCCTGTCTCCTCGCAAGCTATTTAGCTTACCTGTGATTTTGCCCATGGCCCCTTTAAGCAGGAAGGGAACAGACCAGAGGATGTCTCTGTGTGTGTATACTCTACCCGCTGCCTCTGACCAGGCCCCCTGGGGTAAGCAGGGATGGGGACTCGGACTCGAGGACTCGACTCGTGAGTCGGACTGAGTCCCCCCTCTGACTCGACTCAGACTGAAGTCCCAATATTTTTAATGGGACTCGAGACTCGACTCGGGACTCGAGACCAAGGATTCTTCAACATCCCTGGGCTGTGCCAGAAGGAGTGGAGAGGAGCGTGATTGCCGGCGAAGAGCGTATGGAAGCGAGGTGTGCCGCTGCTCGGCCACTATGGACGGCTACCAGGACTGCAGCCCCAACAGTGTGTCAAGATTTATTTTGATTGATGTGTTGTGTACTTGGGAGAGGCAGAAGAAGGACCTGAGATTACTCTGTGTGGCTGCTCTGAGTGTGTTTCTGGTTCCATCAAGTTCATCACCAGTGGAGCGGGTGTTCAGTGAGGGTGGAATTGTGATGAGATCTCACCGTTCCAGAATGGGGGCCAAACATTTAGAAAAAATCATGTTCCTCAAATGCAACATGGATAAGTTTTAGGAAGTACAGCAAGTTTATTTTTTAAAATCATTTTTCTAAAATGCAACCTTTCAGACATTTTGGGTTTGGCTGCCTCTGCCTGCCTGTCTGGGGTTCCCTGCCTCCTCTGCCTGCCTGTCTGGGGTTCCCTGCCTCCTCTGCCTGCCTGGTCTCTTCTTGACCAGTTCCACAGTTTGAATTGTCCAAGACAAAGGCCTCTGCCTGCCTGCTTTGGGGTTTCCTGCCTCCTCTGCCTGCCTGGTTATTTTGGGTTTGTCTGCCTGGTCTGTTCTTGTCAAAAAACAGTGGCAGAGTTTTGAGATAAAAAGGCACACTTGTGCCTAGAATTTATTTAAGCCACACATCTGAAGTAGCCTTATTTTCTTGGGGAAAAAACCCCATTGATTTTAATAGGGACTCGTGGAGTCAGCTTTGGGAGTGACTCGTGACTCACCATTTTGGACCAAGGACTCGGACTCGAGACTCGGGTCCAAAGACTCGTGATTCGACTCGAGACCAAGGACTCTTCAACATCCCTGGGGGTAAGTAAGACCCATTGAAGACATTTGTACTTACTTCTGAGTAACTGTGGGTAGGATTGTACTGCTTGTTTTAACTTAATTCAGGTTAGTTAAATTCTGTAAGATTATTCCAGTTTAAGTGTTTCTTTAAATCTAAATTGTGTGAATAGAGCACAAAAAGTGCTTTAAACTGGAGCCTTTCCACAATAACGAACAAGCTGTTCAGCCCCTCAAAGTTACTCCTTGTGCTTAAAAACCAGAGCTGTAGAGGCGTTGGAGCAAAACGCTCAAGGGTCTCAAAACCCCAATGTGTCTTTTTGTATTTTCTCCACCTCAAAGCTCCCCCTCCTCTGCATCTCCTTTTCGTCTCCTCCAACTGCCCTGAAAATGTGGGACCAATCCTGACAATTTTAAAACAAAAAGAAAGAGATTGCCCTGCAAGCACTGAACCCCCCCCCCATGAAAAACACCAGATTTCAACAATTAAAGGTTTAAGGTAGGTAAAAATTTTTTTTACAAAAGCCACTAATAAAATATTATAAAATAATGTATAATAAAATAATGTAATAATTATAATATTTCAGATTCTGTATGTTTCCTCTAATAACTTTTGTACTTGACCATGCCCTTTGGTTGCCTGGCCATACCCTTGACCATGCCCTCATGTTGCCTGGCCACGCCCTCTTGATCACACCTTCATGTTGCTTAACCTCTTACAGATTCACACCTGTGTCCCTATTTTCATCTGTGAAATGTTGGAGGGTATGCCATTCCAGAATAAATGGCTAATACAGAAGCAACCAGTATCCCAAGGCTGAGTAATATACTGGTTTTCCAGTTTCCTGTGAAACAAGAAATTATGAAGTGTGCTGAAGTTGAAGCAAAACTGAGATTGTTCCCAACAAATCAACTAGGGTACGTGTTTTCTGTACAGTCATGCCTTGGATTGAGAGCAAAATTCGTTCCGGAAACGTGCTTGTAATCCAAAACACTCTTATATCAAAACGAAATCCCCCCAAAAAAATTTGTACAAAGATTTTTAATTTAAGCCATACTACAGTACTTGTATTGCAAGACGTTGCTTGTATATCAAGTCAAAAAAAAATTAAATAAATATTTAAAATTTTGCTTGTCTTGCAAAACGCTCTCAAACCAAGTTACTTGCAATCCAAGGTATTACTGTACTGTAGTTTATTTATTTATTCATTCATTCATTTGTTACGTTTCTATACCGCCCAATAGCCGAAGCTCTCTGGGTGGTTTGCAACAATTAATTACTCATATTTTCCATTCCCAGGCTTTACTGATTTTTGGGTGGTGGGTGGTGGTGGTGGGGACACTCCTGCAGAACAGTTTTGGAAATAACTCACCATCATTTTTGTTCATAAACTTCCAAGGAATTACATAGCCAGGTTGTTGCCACTGCTGTGGTACAGGAGGCAGCTCTGTGGGGGAAGGGTCCAAGTTTGCTGAGCAAGCAACTGAAGGGTTTAACACGTACGGCAAATCTCGCCACTTTGAGCAAATCTCCACTGCTGGGCGTGGAGTGATTGAGCTTGCCACCACTTCTGACAGCACATTGCAAACCCTTTAAGATAAGCAATTTTCATCTGATTTTCCTCACAGAGAGCAGGAAAGACCAGGGCAGCCCATGTGAGGCAGTTCACATTGGGAACTCCTGGCTGCCTGCTCCTGTGAGGTGATTGAGGGCTCGGGGTGGGCTGGGGTGGGGGAGACAGTTCCTGCCCTTGCTGGTAACCATTGAGGGGGGGAGATAGTGACTGGCCTCAGACAACATAGTAACCTACACTCAAGGGTTGAGTGTGGGTTGCCATTGAACTGTGGGTTGTTGAGATGTGGATTATCATTTTGCCTGAACCCTGGCAAGATAACGAACCATGGCTTGTTAACCACGAACAACCCATGAAGAGAAACCAAGGTTTGTTGTTAGGTTGTGAACTGTGGGTTGTTCACCATAGTTTGTTATCTTGGCTGGGTTCAGAAAACACGATAACCCACAGTTCAACAACAACCTACGGTTGAACGAGAACCCATACTCAACCCTTGAGTGGTGGGTGATCCTGTTGTCTGAACCCAGTCAGCGGAGACTGAGGGCACAGCACTGTGCATGTGCGTGGTTGCTGGTTGGCTAGGAATGGGCATCTACTGCTTGTGTCAGTGAGCTTTTCTATATGAGGCATTTATTGTGCGCTCATCATTCCCTACTCACAGTTATTTATGGGTTCTTTATACGATGTTGTGACCCTCCAGTTTCACTTCTGTTTTTAAACAGCACTTTCTGCAAGTTTTTTTTAGAGGAGGGAAAATGAGGTATTATTGGTGAAAGTGGAAGAAAACACTTCCCCACTTGTGTGATTGCACTATTCCACTATACCACAGTGTCACCTAGAGGTTATGTAGTGGAAAAGCAGGAAAGGAGGAAACACTGTTTGGGTAGTGCTCAGATCTCAATTCTGTGACGAAACCAGAAGTAGATACAGTGGATAAACAGCCTCATGTAGAAACGCTCAGTGAGGGCAGCTAGTCAGCCAGCAACCAGACACTTGCACACTGTTGACTAAGGTGCCCCCTGCCTTCACTGCCATTTTCCAATGGTTCTCTGCCAGTAAACACAGGAATTCCCTTTCCCCCTTTAATTATTTATTTTACTCTTAAAGCACCCACTAATTCATGTACTCATGGCAACATAAAATGTGACTCAGATCATAGAAAAGAGTTAAGGGCCTACAAGGCATCGAGTCACCCTCCAATGCAGAACAATAAACCGACAATGCTGTCAGCTCACCTATGCTCCAAGGGAGAGCCCACAACCTCCCTATAGTATTCCATGCATGCCTCAGTAAAATCCTGATTTTTGTGAAAGTTCCGAACTTGAGCCATTATTCCGGTCCTGCAAACGGAGCGAGAGAGATCTTGCCTCCTCTGGTGACATCCTTCAAATAAGAGAGATATATCTCCCCTCAGTCCTCTTCTGAGGCTAACACCACTTTCAATAAAGCAATAAATAAGCCAAAAAAGAGAAAACACCCAGCACATAGTAACCACACTTGAAATTGCAGTGATCTAAAAGCACTAAAAACAGTTCTTAAAATGCCTGGGAGAATAAAAAGGTCTTCACCTGGCACTGAAAAGACCATAATGTAGGCCCCAGGTGAGCTTCCACAGATGGGGTGCCACCACTGAAAAGGTCCTCTCCCCTTGATCACCTCACAGTGGCAGCCAACAGATCCCAGTGCAAACTGCTTCACGCTACTGTCCTTACCCCCTCACTAAAAAGAGCCAGTGTGGCATAGTGGTGAGAGTGTTGGACTGGGACTCTGGAGATCCGGGTTCTAGTCCCCGCTCGGCCATGAAACTCACTGGGTGACTTTGGGCCAGTCACTGCCTCTCAGCCTAACCTACCTCACAGGGTTGTTGTGAGGATAAAATGGAGAGGAGGAGGAGGAGGATTAGGTAAGCCGCCTTGGATTCCTTGCGGGAAAAAAGCCGGGGTATAAATATAATAAATAAATACATCAAATGAGAATTCCAAAGACTTTGCTGCCTTAGGTGAAGGACAAGATGGCTCCCCTTCCCATTCCATGTACAGAAGCCGACTGGACTGGCAGTTCAATCTTACTTCAGCTTAGGGCAGCCTTCCTTCCCCCCAGATGTGTTGGACTGCAACTCCCATAATTCCCAGCCAGTATGGCCAGTGGCCTTGTTGGCTGGGAATTATGGGACTTGCAGTCCAACACATCTGGAGGGCACCAGGTTGGGGAAGGCCGGCTGAGGGGTTGCAGAGCTGCCTGCCTGACGTACAGAGCTCTGTCCTCCAACCCGTCACCACTGCTCCTTGCCATCCAGCATCAACCTGCCTGCGGTGTCCACCTCACTCTGCCTAATGGTAGGGCCGGCCCTGCTGGTAACGCACTGAACGCCAGAATCGTAAAAGACAGGCCTGTGGCTCACGCTGGCTCAGCTTGTCTGAGCGTGGAAAGCTAAGCAGGGTCAGGCCTGGTTATTACTTGGATGGGAGACCCCTCCTCTAGTTTCCTGCATTGAGCAGGGGGTTGGACTCGATAGCCTGGTAGGCTCCTTCCAACTCTGTGATCTATGAAATCTATGATGTTTCAAACTTGTAGAGGGTGCTAGAGCATTGCCACGCTGCACCAACGGAGCCCCTGTCAGCTGTATGATGTAATGTATTAGTCTAACTATGAGACTTCTGGGCAATTGTCATCTAAATTCTACTTAAGTTTTCATGCAGGATTTTTTAATTTTTTTTTAAATATTTGTTTGGTTTGGCTGCCTCTCGGTGTATACTGAGATATACTGTGTGTTTACATAAACAGTACAGGGTGAAAATAACCATGGGCAATGGATACAATTCCAATTGGGTTTAATCTTTCTAACATGAGTCCTTCTAAGAGACATTTCCTAAAATAATCATTCTTTTCGAAAAACGTAAAAAGCTGCTAGATAGTTAGGCTGACTCCTGATGATGCCTCTTTGCACAGCTCCACTGGAACAAAGAGGTTAAAAGCCAGCTCGAGGCAGAGAGGGGAGAAACTTAGCTTTATGTCAGTGGCTTTCTACAATCCTATGGTGTTGCAAAAGAACAGGAATACGTAGACCTATCCTGAATTTTTCCTGAGGGTGGACATGTGTCCTGCTTTACAGAGGACAGTCCTCTATTTGAAGGGCTGTCAGAGGACAACCTCTGTTTGAAGGCATCCTCTATATTTGAGGGGCTGCCCAGTCGAAGTCAGATTTAAAGATAAAGAAGCCTAAGGGAAGGTCGTTGTTTTGAAGTTGTCCATCAACCATTAGCGCTTGGAGAGCAAACCAAGGGCTAAACTCTGCTACATTGTGCAGATCACTCTAATGTTCTTTATCTTTCAAGTAAGTATGTGGGGCCCCAGTTCTGATCAGAACCAGCACACGTGGGTAGGGGAGGTTTACACTTACACACACCCCGCAGCTGCTTCCCCCTCCTAAATTCACCCCCTCACACACACACAGGGACTCAAATCCATTAATTTAATCAACTACAGTACCCTAAAGTGCCAAACATTTTATGTAAGTTTAAATTTATCGGGTCTCTTCTTTCCTGTAAACTGTAAATGCCATGTTGGATTGATAAAAGTTGGATTCAAGAGAGAGACTAGTTCCAGTTACCAACAGCTTGCTAGCACACATATGGAAATCATTCATATCAAAGCCTTGTATTTGGATGATAGAGATGAGCCACCACTAAAATGGAGTGCTAGAGAAATTATAGAACAGATCCAACATCAAGTTGACAATCTCAGAATATTTATGTCTTTGTATTTTTCCATGAGTTATCTTTGTGTTTATTTTTAAAATGTGCACAAGTAGGGTTTCCTCTCTAATTGCTTTTCTACAAGGGGCGGTTAATCGCTGCATCTACTTTTGGTGTTGTCACAGCATTGAGATCCAAGCTCTACACAAAGAGCTCTTCTTTTCCTGCTTTCCTGCTACATAACCTCTAGGGGGAGCTGTGCTATAGCAGAATAGCTCAAATACACAAGGAGAAACAGTGCCATTCCCCCCCGTTCTAATATAATACCCAATTTTCACCATTCTAAAAAAAACCATGGGAAAGTGCTCTGAAAAAAAACAGAAGCAAAACTGGAGGATCATGAAGTCATCTAAAGAGCCTGTAAACAACTGTAAGGAATCATGAGCGCACAATAAATGCCTCTTGTAGAAAAGCTCTAAGAGCTATTATATAGTTGCATTATTATGACTGCCTTTGTAAGTGCAAATTGGAATGGCACATTAGGTTTTTGATTTTGAGTAAAGGAGATTGGAGATTGGTGGTCTACTCAGCTCTGTATGTTGTCCAAAGTGCTCTGATGGCATAAACTCAATGTAGTGCTTTAAACCAGGCCAGGTGTAAGGTTCTGGTACTTGTGTGCAAAGCCCAAAACAACTTGGGACCACGATACCTGAAAAAGTACCTCCTCCCTTACCAACCTGCCTGCTCACTGAGGTCACTAGTTTCCTGCATTGAGCAGGGGGTTGGACTCGATAGCCTTGTAGGCTCCTTCCAACTCTATGATCTGTGAAATCTATGAAATCTATGAGTATGTCCTCCATATCCCAAAATCACTATGGCAGGCTTCCCCACACTAGTCCCTCTAGAGGTGTTGTCAGGGGAGGCTGGTGACTCCTATTTTGGTGGGGCTCCTAATCCATTGCAAGTTTTATTTGGAGCTTTATGTGCTCTATCCGTGGTGCTGAACTCCACCCCCAAAATAAGTTCACCACCATGGAGCACCATGGATAGCTCCTATAAAACTCCAGATAAAACCGGCAATGGATTAGGAGCCCCACTGGAATAGGAGTCACTGCAACGCAAATCACACCCCAGCCAACAAGGCTTTTTCATCTTGTGTCTTTTTGCATCTGGCCACCCTGGCTAATTTACACTAGGGGCAAAGGCTGTTACTTTGATGGTCTCTCTCTCTTCTTTTGCATAACTTACACTAGCAAAGGGGATCGTCCAAATACTAGCACCAGCAGTGCAAACGAAATTATTTTCTTTCTGATTTTTAATCTGAGATCAAAGTACCTTGGGCGGCGGCGGGGGGGGGGAGATCCTGCAGCTGCCCCTTTAACAGCTGCATGACAAACAGAAATCGAATAGGTGCAGTTTTCTCCAGCATGACAGCATCCTGTTAAGGAAAACTGTTCCTGCTGAACTTCTGCCCACTAAGCAGCTATTAAAGGCACAGAACCTCGGTAGAAACAAAAAGGTGGGAACACCATCTTCCTTTTTTATACTTCCAATTGAGTGTAGGAAGCTGAAATATGAATGGTGCTTAAAAGGCTAATGATTGTCCAGGCCAGATTATGTCAAGCACTTTAACTTTACTTGTGTCTGGGGATAATATGCAACTATATTTGCGTGTGTTTTAAAGATATTTTTTAAAAAGTAAAGTAAGAGGAGAATGTTGAAACGTCTGGATTGTAACCAAGCTGATGTTGCTTCTATGTGATCTCTTCCTCCCTCTCCCTGCCAGGTTAATGTTTTTACTGGAAGCTACAGATGAATCTGCAACTCTCTCAACGGAAACCCTTGGAGGGAAACAAAAATGTTTCACAGCTTACTTCGCAGAAACCAGGTCTCTGTTCCAGCATGATTTATTATTAATTTTTTTACCCGATTTTCCCTGTGCTGGTATTACAAAAGATCTTGGACTGCAATCCTAGACACCAGGGGTGGGCAACCTGTGGCCCTCAGCTTAATTTCATGTGGCCCTCAGTGTGATTTTAAAAGCCCTCTGCAAGTGATCAGTTCAGCCTTTAGCAAAAGTTATCTGTCTCTCTCCATGCAGCCGTCTGTCTGAGGAAGAAGGCTGGGGGAGAGAGACGGGGTGTCAGAAAGCTAGGGGGAGAGAAAAGAGGGTGGGAGAAAGACCGAGAGAAAGAAATGGGGGTGGCAGGAGGGTGGCCACCTTTGCATCGCCAAAAAAGAGGGCAGGCATCATGAAAAAAGGACAATAGATTACCCCCAAGCAAGGGAAGGCAGCCCTCAACATTAAAAAAAAAAAAAAAAAAGGCCCCCACCCTACCCCTGCTATAGAGACTTACCTGGGAGTGAGTCCCATTTAACTCAATGGTACATGTTCTACTCAGAAGTGACATGTATCGGAATGTGCTTGCGGGGGTTTGTAAAGGAGAGACTGGATGGAAGGGATAACAAAACAAAAATGCCTGGGGTATTAGAGTACATACAGAAGGTTTTGGGGGCAGGGGCAGGAGCGTGGGGAACTAGGTTGTGAAGCATGTTTGATGGCCAGTTACAGCAGGTCCCTCCCATGTGTTATGAGTCCAACTCTTGCTTGCAGTTGCAGTGACTTCCTTGCACAGAGGTAATTTGGCTCATGGGCCAATAAAGGTCCCCTGGCCTTGCCTGAAGAGCTGCATTCACTATATGACCCTGCCTGTGCACTCAGATCTGCTGAATGCCCTCCGTATTGATTTATGCTTACCTTCTTATCCTGTAGGATTTTGTTTCTACAGTGGCCAACCAGAGGCTCGTGGGAAGCTCTTGAGCACTTGGCCCAAAAAAGCAGCTTATAAATATGTAGAATAAATAAATAAGGAATTTATAAACAAGTTGTAAAACTGGTCTGAGGATTGCAGGGAAGAGACGGTGGGTTGGTTATGTCACAGGCAGCAGCCAGTAGGTGCCTTCTATAACCAGATCCCCCCCCACAACACTCTGAAAACTTGCAGAACCAACATTTTTTAGAGCTCACTTTAGAATAGAAAAATAAGTTTCTATTTACAGAGTAGTGAAAGTGCTGCTGCCGCTTTTACAATAGTACACCTGTCTTCACCCCTATAGATATAATCAATTATCCTGGGATAATTCCTGAACTGATGCCAACCTCTGATTTGTTTGCATGTTTAAGGAGTGAATCAGAAATTGAAGTGAGTTGATAGACAGTAGACAACTTCTGTCAACAGCAAGGGCTCTTTACTCTCCTCTCTCACCTGAGAGTATGGGTCTGTTCTTACAAGATACAGTCATGGCTTGGATTGAGAGCATAATTCGTTCCAGAAACGTGTTTGTAATCCAAAACACTCTTATATCAAAACTAAATCCCCCCAAAAAATTTGTACAGAGATTTTTAATTTAAGCCATACTACAGTACTTGTATTGCAAGTCGTCGCTTGTATATCAAGTAAAAAATAAATAAATAAATATTTTAAAATGTGCTTGTCTTGCAAAACGCTCTCAAACCAAGTTACTTGCAATCCAAGGTATTACTGTACTTTTGTCTTAGCTATAAATAGTTAAGTACAGAATACATACACTTCACATCAAGTATGAAAGGCATCTGCATGTAATCTTTGCCCCATTTAACTTTAAGATCTGCATGATCAGTGATTTGGTCCTGACCAGCCTCTTGCTCTCTTGAATGTCATAATGGATCAAGGCTAAATATAACACACACACACACACACACACACTGTGACACATGTTGTTTCTTCTTCTTCTTCTTCTTCTTCTTCTTCTTCTTCTTCTTCTTCTTCTTCTTCTTCTTCTTCTTCTTCTTCTTCACCACAGTATTTGTATACCGCTCCATATTTAAGTAGATTCTGGAGCGGTGAACAGTAAAAAGACAAAAACAGATAAAAGAAACAAAAACAATATATTGAAAACAGTAACAATTACAGTGGTGGTTGGAGAGCAGAGAAGGTTTCCTGGAACAAGGAGGTCTTCAGCAGGCACTGAAAGCAGCCCAATCTCAGAGCCTGCCTGACCTCCAGAGGCAGGGAGTTCCACAGAAATGGAGCCGCCACACTGAAGGTTCTTCTCCTGGTGGACTCCAATCGGGCCAAAGGTCCATGAAGAACCACCAGGAGCATGCCATCTGATGACCTCAATGACCATGCAGGTTGGTATGGTAGGATGCGCTCTCTCAGGTAACCTGGTCCCAAGTTGTTTCGGAGTATATAAACCTGAATACAAAAACATATCTTGAGTATCATTCTTAAGTGATCAAGTAATCCAGCCCTCCCCAGCCTGGTGACCTCCAGATGGTTTGGACCACAACTCCCAATGTTCCTGATCATTGCTCATGCTGGCTGGGGCTGATTGGAGTTGAAGTCCAAAACACCCGGACGGCACCAGGTTGGGGAAGGCTGATATAGTCAGGAGCAAGATTGTTAAGTTCATAGTGCTTTTCTAGATAATGCTGGTTTTTAGCAAATAAAAATGTACAGTTTTGTTACTATTGCTGCATGAAATCCATACTTATTTAAGGAAATACTCCTACTGATGGAATAAAGCCTTGGCCATGCTGTTGTCTGTCCCTTTAAAATAAGCTGCCTAGTTGTGCTCTCCTGCACAGAAGTTGTGAATAATGTGAGTAAAAACTGTGTAAAGTCTTCCTGAAATGCTATTAAAAAAAAACCCCAAACCAAGCAAATAAAAATAAAAATTTCACAGCTGAAAGTGGATAGCCTTATTTTCTGTTACACACACACACACACACACACACACACACACATATCTGGCTACACGTGCAGACTTTGGAGAGTGCACAGTAAGTGCAGAGCATCCAAACCAGGGTTGAAGAACCTCTGGCCCACTGGCCAAATTTGGCCAGCTGGGCTGGCCCACCTGGCCCATGGGGCCAAGGCCCCTCCCCCAAGCCCCACCCTCAGAAGCCTAGTGGGGACAGGAATCTCCCTTAGATGCCTCGTGCCATCCCAATTGGGAGGGCGAGCGGTGAGCTAAGTGTCTGCCCCATGTCCTCCTCGATGGGAGAAGGCATGGGATAGGCAAAGCCATCCTGACCAAGGCACTGGCTGAGGAGTTCTCCTCCTCCTGAAAGAAGTCTTCACACAGTGCATCTTAAACTATAGCGTTCACTTCCACAAGATGTAGTGATGGCCACCAATTTGGTTGGAGGGCTTTAAAAGGGGATTGGACAAATTCCTGGAGGAGAAGGCTATATGGCTCCTAGTCCTGATGGCTACATGCTACCTCCAGGATCAGAGGCAGTCTGCCTATGTACCCCAGTTGCTGGGGGACACGGGTGGGAGGGTGCTGGTGCACTCCTGTCCTGCTTGTGGGTTTCCCGTGGGCAGCTGGTCGGCCACTGTGTGAACAGAATGCTGGACTAGATGGACCCTTGGTCTGATCCAGCAGGGCTCTTCTTATGTTCTTATCATGCCTTAGTTGGGGTGGATTTGCTGTGTGTGGGCTTTCCCCAGGCCAGGGAAAGCCCACTCTCAGCAAAGCTAGGACCCCGACTGGTGTGCCAACAGGAGGAGCTCCAAACAGTGTTTTAGCCACTGATCAGATGAGGTTGGGGTGGGGGGGCATGGCCCTGCCCCCCAGGACCGGTGCAAGGCAGTTTGGTGCCCTAGGCAAGATCAGATATTTAGCGCCCCCCCTTCCCACTTGAGAGCGCTGTATTTTTTTTCAAGGCTGTTTCTGGCGCCCCCTTTAGCCCTGCGCCCTAGGCGGCTGCCTAGCTGGCCTAATGGTAGCACCGGCCCTGCTGCCCCCATGTCATCCTGCCCACAGAGGGCTGGGTGGGTCATCTGCCCCCCCCCCCCGCCACCTGATTTACATTCTCCACCCCTCATCCAAAGAACTGGGGTGGGGGTGGGTGGATGCTAAGACCCAAAATGGTGCAAGCAGAGGAAGAACTGTGTAGGAATCACTAACTCCATCACAAGCAATAGGTGCCCTTGGTGTCTCCACTACTACATTCAGCATGCCAATAGGAATGAATACATTGTCTGGGGAAGGAGCGCATTTCCCCAGGTGCAAAACATAGCACTGTGTCTATTTCCATAGCAAAGGAGCTGCCTCCAGGGGATGTGCATAGGAAGCCAATATGCATTGATTAGATTGCGCAAAAAAAACCCCTGGCTGTGCGGAACCGCCCTGAGCCACAGTATAAGATTATAGCAATCAACTGCTTCCTAGGTATCGAAACAATAAATCACCTCTGCCAGCTCTTGCTGTTATTCAAATGATCTGAGTTTAGAGAAAGGCAGCTGTAAAGATTTCTCTATTAATTTCTCTTTTGGTTTTGCTTCAGGGTGACACCTTCTCTATTTATTGTTTTCCCCTGGGAATAATTACTCCGTGGGGTACATCAGTAAAGGAAATGCTGGTTCCAGCAGCTGTGATTGAATGATAGGCAAAGCTGCAGGGCCTGGTGGAAGTTTCAGCTGAATCTCCTTTGTTGCTCATATTCAAGCCATAAATGGGCTCCTGCAGATACATGCACAGCAAAGTGGGCTATAAAATAATTTTAAAAATCTGACCAATTATTGTGATCAAGCAGCACTGCCCTTACAGAAAGGAACATGGGAAGCTGCCTGCCTATGGTCTATATCAGTGTTCTCCAACCTTGGGTCCCCAGATGTTTTTGGCCTACAACTCCCAGCATGCCCCAGCCAGCGTAGCTATGATGGCTGGGAATGATGGGAGTTGTAGTCCAACACATCTGGAGGGCACCAGGTTGGGGAAGGCTGTCATACGAGCATTCTGTACATTGATGATATTCGGGATTAGGAAAGCAAGGGAAAGCCAGTAACCCTTCGAAGTATGTTAAAATTCTGCCCAAAGTGTAAAGGTATCTCTTTTAAAATTCCACTGGGCGGAAATGCCTTTGCTGTCTTTACACACCCCTTACACAGTGTTTTGCTTTGATAGGCGTACTCTTGGATCAAGCGCTCAGATATTAGGCCTTTCAGGCCAAAAGGTGGTGACTATTTTTATGACACTGGGGCACAAACAAAACTTTGGCTGCACAGAAACACATTACGATTCCGTCACTACCTTCAGATTAACTAATTTCAGCCTCAAATGTACCGCCTGGGGAATTCTAGCTAATGCAAACTTCCTTATGCAACTGAACTCAGTGAGGTAAGATCTACTGAATAAACAGTACAGTACAATAAAACAAACTTTGCGGTATATTGAAGGGGGGGGGGAGTGTTGGACGTGTGAATTCTCTATTGTCCTGGAGACTGAATGTCTACCCCTGTGCAGCCATGGAAAGTTCCACTCTTCGTTCCAAGTGAAGGGAGATGTGATATCACAGAAAGAAATAAAATGCGAAGATATGGAGTCCCTGCAACATCATTGCAAGTATTCTGTAAGGAACGAGTGCCTAATGAGGTTTCTTGCACTGGTGTTGCATGATGAGCCAGAAAACAATATGAGTGGTGGTATACCTGCACTTTTATTTATTTATTTACAGCATTTGTATATTTCTCCATATCTAGACAGATTCCGGAGCGGTGAACAATAAAAGGATAAAACAGATAAAAGAATAAAAACAATACATTAAAAACAGAATAACATTAAAACTGTGGCTGATCAGCAAGGAAGGCTTCCCGGAACAAAGACATCTTCAGCAGGCGCCAAAAACAACACAGTATTGGAGCCTGCCTGACCTCCAGAGGCAGCAGGTTCCACAGAAATGGAGCCACCACACTGAAGGCTCTTCTCCTGGTGGACTTGGTCGGGCCATAGGTCCATGTGGAACCACCAGGAGAATGTCCTAGATGACCTCGGTGACCGGGCAGGTTGGTAAGGGAGAAGGAGCTCTCTCAGGGATCCTGGTCCCAAGTTGTTTAGGGCTTTGTACACTAGTACCAGAACCTTAAACCTGGCCCAGTAGTGAATAGGCAGCCAGTGTTGATATCTTGAATACCATCAGGGTCTCTTGCTTTGTCTGTCAGAGCACCGAGTAGTGAGGCATTTGGGGCTGCAGAGTAGAAGAAGAAGAGGCAATATGAGTCTCCCAAATCCCAGCATAGCTCCACCCCTCAGGAAGCACAGTGGCTCTTCCTCACTTGGCTTGGCTATAAATACTGGCCAGGTTTGACTTTTTGCCTGAGCAACAATCCACCCGGTCTTGAGCTCGAGTGTTGGTTTTGTGCTCTCCAGTCTCTGTCCCTTGCTCCTTAGTTCCCGGTTGGGATGTACGGATTTTGTTAAATCTGTTCTGTCTTTGTCTCATCAGTTTTCAGGTGTCTTTCATTCTGTCATACACTCATAGGGATGTACGAGAATTTGGTTCCACGTGTGCAAGTGTGCATTAGCACTGATGTGCACTGGCAATAATGCACACTTGCGCCGATGTGCATTGGCACTAGTGTGCATTAGTGCTATGGCGCACTGGTACAAATCCCACCCCCACAAAGTAAAAAAACCCAGCCTGCAGTCCATGTAGCTTGAAAAAGCTGCTCCGCTGAGGAATTCACAGGTCGGATTCATAGAAACCCAAACTCATTGGAATCCACTGCAGATTTCTCCGGCATCCTTGGTTTCCAGTACCTTTTCCTTTTCCTGGCTGCTGACCGTGGCTGTTCTTGATCCTGGCTCCAGTACTGGTTGCTGTTTTTAGACTGTCAGCCACACAGCCGGGGCTTTTGCCCTTCTTTGTGCTGCTTACCCAGATTCAAGCACCGGCTTGCAACTGACTCTGCCCGTGCATTGACCCTCCTGGGGATCTGCTTCAAGGCTCTCTCCAAATCATGTGCTGCTTCTGCCAGGACTTGGACGTCAGCCCCTGTGTACCCAGCTGTCTACTGCCCAATTCTAGCAAGTATTGCCCTTTCTTTTTGTTCAGTTCCTTTGCTGTGGTCGCAGAAGATTTAAAAGAGCAAGTGAAAGGCTTTCCGTGGCAAAACTATGGTTCTTAATCCAGAATTCCTGAACTGACCTGTAGTGAGAGCAATGGGATGTTCAAGCAAGGTGGGCCTGATCATGACATGGGCTGAAGTTTGACGTCTTACAGCATGATCCTATACATGTCACCTCAAAAGTAAGCCACATTAAGTTCAATAGGACTTACTCCCAGGTAAGTGGGTATATAGGACTGCAGCCTTAAGCAGCAAATGCTGATCTCCTGCATCCTAAACTAACCCAGCTTCAGGATCTTGTGGCAATAAGGATGGGCAGAAGGAAAAGGAAAATATATCCAAGATGGTGTGAGGCACACACACTGAATGCAAGTTCCCCAGAGTATTTGCTCTAGGATAATGCTATGTTGTCTAAGATGGGGTCATCCTATAGCAAGTGCTCTAGGGGCCTGCTTGCAATGCATATGCTTGGCACCATCTTGAAGGCACTTTTCCACCAGAAGAAAAGGCCAACTACATCTGAGAAGGTGGTACTTTGGGGAAGAAAGCTAACTGAATGTCTCAGTCAAGATTATGGGCCTACAGAGATGCCCGGCTGGACTCAATGGATTTATCCTAGTCAGCATCTAAAGGGGATATATGTTTTTTTAGTACATTTTCAGGACCAAGGCCAGCAACAAGGCAGCTTAGATGTGGCTACAAAACTGAACCCGAACGCTGAACTCTTAAGTACTGTAGCAATTCTAGCCTTGCCTCCTACCAGCTGGAGTGATTTTATTGGCCCTAAAAGATGTGCCCTGGTTTCTAACCTCACATGACAATGACACTTCCTGCTGATGTGCCTAATACTGCTAGATCAGGCAGAGGTTTCTGGGAAGTGAAGGGATTTGAATTGTTAGTGAGGTCTCAGGGAGTACAGCTTGGGTTTCATGGTAGTGCCATGGAACTCATTGGCCATGGGTACAGGGCAATGGTGCCTCCTTTAGGGGAGTCTTGAAACAATTCCACCCCAGTCAGAGCCAGAGGAGGCACTATTTTCCTGCCCTTTTGTTCTGATGTACCATTGTTCCATGGTCTCCAATCTAGAGGTCCCTGTGCACAGGAGCAGATTGTGGGTATGTTGCTCTCTGCAAGGACTGTCTTCTTCCAGTACATATATTGCTTCAAGGTGCTGGTCTTAACCTATAGAGTCCTACACAGCTTGGGACCACAATACTTGACAGAACACCTCTCCCAGCCACAATCTACCTGGACACTACACTCAACATCTGGGGCCTTCCTCCGACTCCCACCACTGAGGGAGGCTTGGAGGGCAGCCACAAGGGGGAGGCCTTTTCTGTGGTAGCCCACCAACTGTGGAACAAACTCCCACCTGAGGCCCACCTGGTGCCAACTCTACTTCAGTGCCAGGTTAAAACTGCCCTCTATGTTGAGGCATTTAACAACTCTAAATAGTACTTGGTGGGGTGGTTATTTCAACTCTTCTACAGGTCACGTATTAAGTTGTTTTAGTTATGTGAGTCATTTTTAAACTTGGTTTAAAATTTTTTTATAATGTTTTGTTGTGTATATCTTATATTGTATTTTATTGTATTTTTATTTATTGTTGTAAACCACCTAGAGAGCTTCAGCTATTGGGTAGTATAGAAATAATAATAATAATAATAATAATAATAATATAATAATAATAATAATAATAATAATAATAATAATAATAATAATAATAATAAAATAGTCTGATGCTAATTACCTGTGGAGAGTGAGAGGGAAGAGGAAATGGAAGTGCCTGGATTCAGCCTCCCTACCAGGAGATCAGCACCACCAGAGATGACAGTGCTGATTTTTCAGTGATGCTTGTGCAGGAGACCCACAATGCGCCCTCATTCTGCATGTATTCCCCACTCCTTCGCATGCACACACCTCACCCTTTTGCATGAAAATGACTTGGTGCAGAAGGGCAGCCTGGGCATAGACGTTTGGTTCCACACACAGCTTGCCCTGCTGGATCAAGGCAAGTAAGTCCTTTTTGGTGGCCTTCTGATGTAAACTGGTGAGTTTTCAAAACACAATGGAGAACTACATTTTAAACAGGGGTGTGTCAGAGGAAAGAAAATTTGTGGCCCATTTAGTATTTCTGAAGATGTAAGATCTAAACCTAAAATGGTCTTTGTAAGTACGAAGTCGAATGGACAAATCTGTCAATTTCAGTTTCTTATTATCCCAGCTTTAAGTTCAGTTCATCCTGGACCTGAACTTTGAGAAACTTTTTTTTAAAGTTTGTATGAAAATGTGTATGCATTTTGTCAATATTTCTACTGTTACATTCATTTTTGTACACAGTTTTGCCTAACATATACATTTTTGCAAGCAATTTCCCTAATATAATACATTTTAATGTTATTTTCATGAATATACAGTACACATTTTTATTTACATTTTATTTACATTTCCAATATTTTAAAAAAACCATTGCAAAGTTCAAAGAATAACTATTTCAGTTCACGTATTGGTTCAAATGTGCATCGAAGTTTGCATCAGAATGCGAACCAAATATATTTCACCCCCATCCATATGACTGTAAGTTTTTTGTTTGTTTGTTTGTTTTGCTGTTGTTCTTCTCAAACACAGAGCAGTAAATTTATTTAACATTGACTAAGGGCGCACTCCTATGCAAGTTTAGACATAAAAAAGGCCTAGTGTGGCGTAGTGGTTAGAGTGTTGGACTGGGACTCAGGAGATCCGGATTCTAGTCCCCACTCGGCCATGAAATTCACTAGGTGACTTTGGGCCAGTCACGGACTCTCAGCCTAACCTACCTCACAGGGTTGTTGTGATGATAAAGTGGAGAGGAGTAGGAGGATTATGTAAGCCGCCTTGGGTTCCTTGCAGGAAAAAAGGCGGGGTATAAATATAATAAATAAATAAATAAATAGAGCTCCCAGCATACTGGGAGTTGTAGGTCTTTTTCCTGTCAAAACTTGCATAGGATTGTGCCTTAAAAGTTGGTGACGAAGCAACTGGTAAATCAAAAGATGCTCTGTTTCCTACTGGAACAGAACTCTGCACAACAATTTTATTTCCTTTCCTTGGTAAATAAAGGCCCCTGATCTCTTATTCCTAATATCCTGAGATACCGTAAATTGCAGATACATCACAAGCCTTTTCTTTTCTTTTGTTTAAGAAAAAAGGCCACAATGTTTTATATTAGGTTCAGCACAGTGCAGCATGCTAAAAAGCAGACTAGCTGGTATATTAAGGACGCAATCCTATGGCCGCTAGATGCTGTCTAGATGGCCATAGGATAAGTCAGAGTTCCAGCTCCGACCTCGGAAATGCGTTCCAAAGTTGGAGCTGGGACTCCGACTTTGGAGTGCCCTCCCTCTGCCCTTGCAGCCAGTGCGGTTCTTTCTGTACCGCTGCAGCTCTGAAAATGGAAGACCAATTTTGGAGCCAGCACTGGGGTGGGGGGTGGGGAGGAGTGAGGCGCTGCCATCCTACAAGGAATCCTGGTGGTGCCTCTGGTGCCTCTCCTTGTGAGCCACTGTAAAACTCTTAGATGGTTGAAATCAGCCATCTAACTGTTTTGGAGGGCAAGGGAATCCTTGCCTCCATGCTCCTTCCGCCTTCCATTGGATGCCTGTAATCCTCCGAGTTCCGAGGGGGGGGGGTTATGGGCAGCCACATTGGATGGCGCTGCCCGATGTTGCCAGTTGTGACCAGAGAATGTTACATCATAGCTAATTTAGGCATTTTGGTGCTTAGGCCAAAATATTAAATGGTGCCCTTCCTCGCCTTGCTTTTCAGCTTCTAGGGTCTAAGGGCCCCCTTCACCCAGCCGATCTGGTTCTGCAATTTGGCAAATTCCATAGGTTCTCCAATACCCCCATCACATCCACTCCTGTTGTTCCTTCTGTTCAGCCTTCCCTGCAGAGATCTCCAGTTCCTCCCTCTTCTCTGTACCTTCTGGCTGCCTTCCTGAGTGAGACTTTTGCAGGTGTGAGGTATGATGAAGCAGAATGCCTGGCACTTGCAAGCCACACGGTTTAGGGCTGTTGCCTTGTCCCTCTGCCAATCACTGGTACCCTAAATGGACATTAGCCTGGTAACTATGAATCAGCAAGTGTAACACCAAAACCTTGGGGTTTGTTGGTGTAATTTCTAGAGGTACATTTCCCATCTGTTCTGGTTGAGTGCTCCAGTTGCTGATAGAACATGGCAAGTGTAACCTGCATGCAGCCCAAGTAGCTTCTGCCTCTTAGCCCTTGCATCCCAGTAGGCCACTGCTTTGAAGCCACCTGGATTGCATCCCTAGTGCCGTGCCCCCACTAGAGCTCGCAGAAATGGACAACACCAAGCGGCCACCCATGTCAGGTCAGGAGCCCTGGGGAGGAACCTGAGCCTTCAGGGGAGATGACCACAGGTCCATCCATGCAGGAAGAGGGGGGGTTGGCTTCTGGGGTAGAGGCTGGGTGACCCCCTAGCCCCTAAGAGCATCATCACCTCAAGGGGCAGGCCAATAGGGCTCCTTTGAGAAGGAGCACTCAATTACAAAGGAGGACTCCTCAAGAGCAAAGGACTCCTTGGGAGCATGGCCCTCCTCATGAGTAGGACTTTTGTCAGAAGGCCTATAGTGAATGACAGCTGAGCCCTGGGTGGGGCTTTGGAAGCTCTGGCTATATCAGCCTTTGGTTTCAGTTTAGCCATTGCTGGAACAACATCTTACCTTCAGCTCCAGTGTCCTGTATCCCTGACCTTGCTGTGTGATCAAACATCTGTGCTACTGACCTCAGAACTCCTGCTTGACTCTGGTTTTTTTGGATTGTGTTTCTGCTTGACTGCTGTCCTGTGTTTTGACCTTGGATGCGCCTCAGACCTCTCTTCCAGAAATCACCTACTTGCTTGGTAATACTGTGCTTTGATCATGCATGCCTATATCTTGACCATTCCTGCCTTAAGCAGATCCCATACTGGACTGAAACCTGTGTGCTTGAGCACTTGTCTACTTAATAGGACTTCCCTATTGGATTTACCCCTGTATTTGCCTAGCATAGAGTATGACCCAGCTAGAGCAAGACACGTAGCCTCAAGTGCACAAGACTCCCGATCTGCTCCTTCACATTGCCAGTAGGACCCCCTCCTGGTTATTACCCAGCCCTTTCCTGTAGTATCAACCTTTTAATCACTCACATATACTAATAGTGAATTAAGTGCTCTGAGTGTCAGCCCTTATGTAGCCAAAATGGCACCATCCATGCACAAGAGGCTTGGGGGAATCCCCAGCTATGCAGAAGTGCCCCCCTCCCAAGAACCTTCAGAAAAAACTCTCAGGGAGGAGAAACAACCCAATGAAGGCTGAGCATGCTCAGTGAACATGGAATACTGACTGACTGTTGGGGGCAGAAAGGGAGGGAGGGGAATGGAATGGAGTATCCCAAAGCGGAGCACTCTACACGGTAGCATTTTGTTGCAGGTTCCACTTGTTTCCTATTATTTCTGAGCATCTGCTTCCAGGCTCCATTTAAAGAGCTTGTTGTGAGTTGTAATGGTCAGAAAGCGGTAGCAATAGTCAAGAGACAGGAAGCTGTTGAAGGCTGCCTGCCATTTCTCTGCACTTTTACTAGTTAGTCAGGATCACACATTTCCAGGCTGTTCTTCACAACCACGATTCATGTGACAATGTGCTTAGGTGGTGAAATGCACAGGGCATGCGTGGAACTGGCTGTACAACTGAGCCGCTATCTAAAAGGCTGTGGAAATTGAAGGAGAGAGAGGGCTATGCTTCCATAGATGCAGGACCTGCATCAAAGGTAGACATGGCTGGGCACCTGGAGAGGGCCTGTACCCAGGGGAGGCTGGTGACTCCTATTTTGGTGGGGCTCCTTTTCCATTGCAGGTTTCCCAGGCTTTACTTGGAGCTTCATAGGAGGAGCTATCCGTGGTGCTGAACTCCATCCCTAAAATTGGTTCACCACCATGGAGCACCATGGATAGCGTCTATGAAGCTCCAAATAAAACCTGTAATGGAAAAGGAGCCCCACCGAAATAGGCGTCACCAGCCTCCCCTGCCCATACCCCAGCAGGGGCTCACTGGCAAGAGCCCCCTGGACCTGCTCCTCCTCTTGATCATTGCAACCTGCTTGTTCTCTCGCTCTGGCCCAAACAATGGTGGTGGTGAGGAGGAGGAGGAGCAAAAGATGCCACTGCCTACTTGCTCGCTGGCTCTCTGCCTGTCAAGTGAGCGAGCAAGAGGATGCGGTGCAGTAGCAACCGGTGACCATGGGAGTGAGAAAGGAGACTCACTAAGGGAGGGAGGGGGCCCATTGAGGGAGTCTTGACCCAGGGCTCACAGAAACCTGGAGCTGGCACTGCATAGATGTAGGGCACACAGCTCAAAGTTTGCCTCCAAATTTATTCCATCCAACATGATGGCACATGTTTATAGGCAAGAGATACTGTTTAACAAATATCTGGTGTGTGGTGACCTACATAGTAGAGTACATACCATATGTACTTTGATTTTAAAACCACATCAGAATGCCTGTTCACTTCCAAGGTACGAACTGGCACAGGTTCACTGATTTAAAGAAGCCCAAACTCCCAGGCTCTTGGTATTTCAAAGACACCCTGTTCTCTCACACATTGTTATTCCTAGGAATGGGTGTATATTATGTACAGCAATTGTTTTGCCCTGAGATTTTTCAATTGGAAAGAAGTTATATACATCATTCATTATGTACAGAACCTGGAGGGGGATATTTTTTTAAAAAAAATTTTTTAATGGATTTTGAGTGAGTTAGAAGCAATTCACAGAATTAAGATGGTTTGCTGATAACACGGGTTGAGTGGATTTGGGACACAGGCTCATCACTGCTATTATTTTCAGGGTTGTTCACCAAATGAAATGTTTGCCACCAAATGAGAATTTGTCTTTGGTCCATTCCAGCTCTCTAGTGAGTGCACTAGTGTAAGTAGTGCGGGCATGCACACACCACAACCCCCCCCGAAATGCATAATCAAAAGAGGACACAGATTTGCATGAAATTTTGCATAGATGCAAATTTAGAAAGCTGTGCAGGCATAGTTGTTGTTGTTGTTGTCCTTTAGCTGAAGCTCTCAGGGTGACATACACCATCGCCAGGTGACTTCTGTGCCTGCTTCTGTTGTGGTGCTATCTGTTGGGCAACTTAAAGGCTCCTGCTCTCCCTTCTTATGGTTCTTTTTCTTTAAACCATACTTGCACTGCACAGCCTTTCCAAAGGAGGACTGCCCTCTCTAAAGTAGGACATACAGCCACCATAAGTGCAATGAATCTGCAGAGTCCTGGTGGGACTACATTTCCAAACAACTCCTGCTGTGACTTCCATCTCTGAGCTGGAGAGAGGCGGGTTGTCTTCCTGTGAAGATGGAGGGAAAGCAGGGAGAAAGAGAGGTGGAGAAAGGACTAAAGCATAGGTCCCCAATGGCAGTTGAAGCACAAATGCATGAGGATCCTTGTTAGCAGTTTTGGAAACAAAAGTAGCTTTGGGATGGTTGCTGCACAAACTGACTCTGTGGGGGAGGGGAAGTCCTGCAAAAAGAAAGGCCTAGATGAGGCTACAGAGACAAGCAAAAGGTAGATTAAGACTATGTGGTGGGGGAATTTGACATAGCAACTATACTTTCCATCCCCCTCCTGCTAATAATATGGCCATGGAGTCCAGGGCAGGCCTGAGCCAAACACCAGCCCCTAGGGCAGTGATGGCGAACCGTTTTGAGCCCGAGTGCCCAAACTGCAACACAAAACCAACGTATTTATTTCAAAGTGCCAACACTGCAATTAAACCTGAATACCTAGGTTTTAGTTTTAGAAAAACACAACTCATACAGTCGTCCGAACTAATTAACATCTTTTGCCTTAAAAGAAAAACACAATAACAGAGCTTTCAATGATACAGTTTTTTGTTGAAAAAAAAATCAACTCAAAAAATTATTATAGTACTACTACATTGTACACATAGCCTGAAGGGAATGTATACAAACTTTTTAAATAATTAGGCACATGTATTTTTGGATAAGGGATTCTCAACTTGTAATATGATTATATGCCAGACTGAAATTGTATGGGGCAAGCTTTACCCCGGGGTCCTTTCCCTGCTTCTACAGGTGTCGGATTAGTAAAAGTAAAAGTCAACCTATACTAGGATGAGCAAGATAAACAAGAAAACTAAACGTGCTTAACACATTTTAAACACTTTATGTCTTGGACTGCAAACACTGCATTAGGTAAAAGTTTGCATTGGGCATGCTTTTGCACAATTAATGTGATTTTTGCTATTGCATGTATGCTGATAATTGGTCAAACCTTGGCTCATACTCCGTTAGTTTGAGAGCAACACATGCAGCACTCAGGTCAACTGTTAGGGCTTTACATCCAAGCCATGCTCTGTGCATCATTCTTCAAAATCTTTTAAATGTGATAACAATGTAGAAAAGAATTCTGTAACAGGAATTCTAGAATAAAATCATTCTGTCCCACACTGTGAGAAAGAACAAGATCATTAGTGTTTTGCAGAAGGGGACGGTCTTTTCGCGATCTGGTGACCAATGGCTCGAGTGCCCACAGAGAGGTCCCTGCGTGCCAGCTGTGGCACCCGTGCCATAGGTTCGCCATCACTCCATAGGTTCGCCATCACTGCCCTAGGGCAACGGTGGGCAACACACGGCCCATGGGCCATATGCAGCCCCCGCTGCCATGCCACCAAAATTCACAACAGCTGGGGGAAAACATCCATTTACTGCTACAGAGTGGTAAATAGGTCAAACCAGTGGAGGCTGGTGGCTCCAGTCCAATGTCAGTAGGGCAGTGTATCTGCTCCGGCATGTAGCCCGAACCTTAAATGAGGTATCCATGGTGCTGAAACTGGTTTGGGGATAGGGTTCAGCACCATGGATAGCTCTACAGCCCAGACTGGATACACTGCCCCATTGACATTGGAGCCACGGCCACCAGCCTCCACTGGGTCAAACGTAGCTTGTTCCCAAGCTACGTTTGACCTAATTACCACTCTGTAGAGGTTTGCTACTGAATTTTGGCATCAAACCACCACTGTTTGGGGTTTCTTTGGTTGTGCTGCAGGGGGAATTCCTCAGGGCACCAGCAGGAATGCAGCCTGCAGGAGGGTCTGAGGGGGCAAAAATGGCCCCCAGACCCTCTGCAGTTGCCCACTCCTGCTTTATGGATTGACCCACATAATTCCATGCTTTGCTTAGCATCTACTGCAGGAAATCGAAATAGGTGAATAAAGGCAAATTAACCAAGCTATTTTTCCCCATGGAGGAGTACAGTGCTAGGCTTTGGTGTTCTTGGTTGGGGAAAATGCCAACATTCATTTGGTTAATTGATACCATATTGATAAATCAACTGCCTGCATAAACTAGTTAGTGAGCGTTCAACTGCCCAATAGACTAAGCTGATCCCCTTAGAAACAAATGGTGGCCTGACCCCATGATTTTGGTAAGACGCTGGTGGGAACCACTACTGCGTGAGAAGTTTATACACCCAAGCCTGTGCACTGGAGGGAACATTCAGTTTTGTTTGCTTCTCTGTGCAAATGTCTTTGAATTAGTTAAAGCTTCTTAGCCAATGGCTTAATCACATCATTGACATAAATGTTTTCAGATAGTTTTACGTAAAAGGAATTGGAGAGAGATAAAAGAGCTACAATTGACATCTGCTTATTAAGAGATTTCCCATTCGTATTGCTAACTCAGATATATACTTTCCCTCCTAGCTCTCCCTGGTAGCTCTGTTATGAGTGCGTTTCCAGGAGCCTGTCCGATCAGCTGTAGTTTGAAAGCAGATTACGCATTCTTATGGCAAGCAAGTGGGGAAGTGACCTGTTCTCTAGGCTCTTGTATTGTTTATAGCTAAAGATGTTACTTTAATGCGAGCTGACAGCTGGAAGATGCTCACTTAAATTAGCATTGATGGCTTTTGAGGCTTGGTAGCTTCTAGCAGGCCAGGTGAGCCCAGTGCCTTATGTCAGGTTGCCAAGAAACGGTTTCAGCAGCAGAAATGTAAGCAGTGAGAGAAACAGAAGTCTGAGGGTGAATCCAGTGGTGTCTGTGGCCAGCAAGATGGACACAGTTAGCAGAATAGATTCCTCCCCCCCCCCCCGCAGCCCCTGTGCCCTGCCAATCTGCTTTGGCTGACTGGGGGACCCTCTAGAACAGATTTGGCAGGGCCTGGACAGGTGCAGGGGGGCAGAGGTGAAAGGGAAGTCCTGTTGCCTGAGTTTAAGTCCACTCACATGACATTGGATGGAACCCTGCATTTTGCACAAGAGGACTCCAAGCAGATGATGTTTGCCTTTGAGGAACTGATGCTGTTGTAATGGTGAACACCATCTGTGTGGGTAGTCACATATGCATGCTCAGCGTGTATATTTGTAAATAAACAGACAAGGTTTCTATACTCTCTTTACAAAGGAGCTGAACATATGAAAGGAACTTCTTACCACTCTGGGAAGGGTAGGGTGGAGTGCAAAACAGTGTTGTTGTTTTTCAGAGATCCCTTGTTATACCAGAACTCTTAAGTTCAGGGATGAAATCATAGAATTTTAGAGTTGTAAGGAACCCTGGAGGTCATTTTAGTCAAACCTACTGCTCACTGGAGGAACCTTGCATCTACAGCATCCCTGACAGATGGTCATCCAGCCTCTGCTTTAATACCTGCAGCAGAGGAGAGCCCATCACCTCCCATGGCAGTCTGTTCCATCATGGTCAAACAACTTGACCATTAGGTAGACTGTACCTTTCTATATGTGTCCACTTGCACCACTGGATATAGTCCACAACAGCAAGCTGTGGTCATAAGAACATAAGAAGAGCCACTCTGGATCAAAGCAAGGCCCCATCTAGTCCAGCATTCTGTTCACACAGTGGCTAACCAGCCACCTAAGGAAGACCAACAAATATCATAGAATCATAGAAAAGTAGAGTTGGAAGGGGCCTACAAGGCCATCGAGTCCAACCCCCTGCTTAATGCAGGAATCCAGGTCAAAGCATCCCTGACAGATGGTTGTCCAGCTGCACCTTGAATGCCTCCAGATTGGGAGAGCCCACCACCTCCCTAGGTAGTTGGTTCCATTGTCTTATTGCTCTGACAGTCAGGAAATTTTTCCTGATGTTTAGGTGGAATCTAGGTTCCTGTAACTTGAGCCCATTATTCCATGTCCTGCAAACTGGGATGATCGAGAAGAGATCCTGGCCCTCCTCTGTGTGGCATCCCTTCAAATACTGGAAGAGTGCGATCATATCTCCCCTCAGTCTCCTCTTCTGAAGGCTAAACATGCCCAGTTCTTTCAGTCTCTCCTCATAGAGCCTTGTTTCCAGTCCCTTTATCATCCTTGTTGCCCGCCTCTGAACCCTCTCCAGTTTGTCTACGTACTTCTTAAAGTGAGGTGCCCAGAACTGGACGCAGTACTCAAGATGGGGCCTAACCAGTGCTGAGTAAGGGGAATTATCACTTCACGCGATTTGGAAGCTATACTTCTATTAATGCAGCCCAAAATAGCATTTGCCTTCTTTGCAGCCACATTGCATTGCTGGCTCATATTCAGTTTGTGATCTACTACCACAATTCCAAGATCCTTCTCACTTGTAGTAGGACATAAGTAGGACATAAATACAGTAGTACCCTGTGCCTGTGCTCGGAAGTTCAAGAAGATGGTGTTGGGCTCCATCTTCACCTCATTTTAGGCATACATGACAACTATTCTGGTCACATTGTTATGATGGGATATAGTTATGACCATTTGGTTGTGGCTATAGCTCATAAGGGAGTCCACAGCAAGGCCTCAATAACTTGGGTAAGCGAGGATTCAGGAGAAAGGAGCAGCCTTCAACAACTGGAGCTGCAGCACAGGTCATGACTGAAAGTCATGGCTGGAAAGGCATGAATGGGCAACAGATAGAGGTTTGCAGTGATTGGATTAATATGCACATCGCCAAAAGGCACAGGAGGATTCTCCTGAAAAGAAATGGCTTCCCCCCACCACTGGGCAGACTCAACCAGAAGCTTCAACTGATCACGTAGGCAGGCTAAATTCCTCATGTAAAATAAATTGTATTTTATGGTTTTAACTAGCGGTTGTAAACCGCCCAGAGAGCTTCGGCTATTGGGCAGTATAAAAATGTATTAAATAAATAAATAAATAAATAAAATGTAAGACAGGCTAACTCATCAGGTAGGCAGCCCAACAAAAGGTTTTCCTTATGACACCCATCAAGGGCCATCTAAACACAAAGAGTAGGACCATCAGCAGAGATTAAGGGCATTAGGAGGACAGAGACTGCCCCCCCTGCAATCATATCTCCAAGAAGGCAGGAGAAAGGGTATAGAAAACCAAGAGTTTTAGCAATGGAGTGTGTGTTGGGAGCAGGCTAAGAGAGAGACACATTCAAGCTGGACTTGGCACACAGACCTCTTGAGCGCCTTCCACCTCCACCAGAGCTACAGCTGAAATTCACTGCAAGAAGCCTCAGCGGACAGGTAGTAACTGGAACTTCTTTCTATCCCTCTAGATCAGTGTTCTCTCAGATGTTTTTGGCCTACAACTCCCAGCATGCCCCAGCCAGCATAGCTGGCTGGGGCATGCTGGGAGTTGTAGGCCAAAAACATCTGGGGACCCAAGGTTGGAGAGTCCTACTCTAGATGGAAGCCTTTCTTCCACCCCTTCTTCTATTTAGGGCCTAAATAGAAGAAGGGGTGGAAGAAAGGCTTCCGTCTAAAGGGATAGAAAGAAGTTCCGGTTACTACCGGTTACTACTATGATCCCATGGCAAGTGACTCTCACGAGAAAGGGAGCCCAGGAGGGGTGGGAGTTTTTAAAAAAGGAAATTTTAAAGGCACAATTGCAAACAATTCCCAAAAGGAAAAAAGGCAGAGGGCAACAGAAGAAGCCAATGTGGCTTCACAATAAACTCAAAGACGACCTGAAAACAAAAAAGGACACGTATAGGAAGTGGAAGGAAGGACAGGCTACAAGTGAAGAGTACAGGCAGGTAGCACAGAACTGCAGGAATAGTGTCAGGAAGGCTAAAGCTGAGAATGAGCTAAGGTTAGCGAGGAATGCTAAAAGCAACAAAAAAGCTTTCTTCAGATACATGCACAGTAAAAGACAGAAGAAAGAACTGGTGGTTCAACTACGCAATGAGGATGGCAAATTGATAACAGAAGACAAAGAAAAGGCAGAAGTGTTCAATTCCTACTTCGGCTCGGTCTTCTCCCAAAAGAGGGTCTATGACCCCCCTGGCAAACCTGAAGTGCAGACTGAAGGGGCAGGATTGCAGCTTGAGATTAATAGGCAAATGGTCAAGGAGCACCTGATTACTCTGAACGAGTTTAAATCTCCAGGGCCTGATGAGCTGCATCCTAGAGTAATAAAGGAACTGGCAGAAGAACTCTCAGAACCACTGTCTATTATCTTTGAGAAATCATGGAGGACAGGTGAAGTGCCAGACGACTGGAGGAGGGCAAATGTTGTTCCCATCTTCAAAAAGGGCAAGAAGGAGGAACCTGGGAACTATAGGCCAGTCAGTCTGACATCAATCCCCGGGAAGATTTTTGAGCAGATTATAAAGAAGTCAGTCTGCAAGCACCTTGAAAACAATGCAGTGATTACTAGAAGCCAGCATGGATTTGTCAAGAACAAATCCTGTCAGACTAATCTGATCTCATTTTTTGATCGGGTAACCTCCCTTGTGGACTGTGGGAATGCTGTGGACATTATATATCTAGACTTCAGCAAAGCTTTCGACAAAGTGCCTCATGATATCCTGATTAGTAAGCTAGCTAAGAGTGGGCTAGATGGAACAACTATCAGGTGGATCCACAATTGGCTACAGAATCGGACTCAAAGAGTGCTTATCAATGGTTCCTTCTCAAACTGGGGAGAGGTAACGAGCGGGGTACCACAGGGCTCGGTCCTGGGCCCGGTGCTCTTCAACATTTTTATTAATGACTTGGATCAGGAGGTACGGGGAATGCTTATCAAATTTGCAGATGACACAAAGTTGGGTGGAACAGCTAATACTCTGGAAGACAGAAACAAAATTCAAAGTGACCTCGATAGGCTGGAGCGCTGGGCCGAAAACAACAGAATGAAATTTAATAGGGATAAATGCCAAGTGCTGCACCTAGGGAGAGGAAACCAAATGCAGAGTTACAGAATGGGGGACACTTGGCTCAACAATACTACAAGTGAGAAGGATCTTGGAATTGTGGTAGATCACAAACTGAATATGAGCCAGCAATGCGATGTGGCTGCAAAGAAGGCAAATGCAATTTTGGGCTGTATTAATAGAAGTATAGCTTCCAAATCGCGGGAAGTGATAATTCCCCTTTACTCGGCACTGGTTAGGCCTCATCTTGAGTACTGCGTCCAGTTCTGGGCACCACACTTTCAGAAGGATGTAGACAAACTGGAGAGGGTTCAGAGGAGGGCAACAAAGATGATAAAGGGACTGGAAACAAGGCCCTATGAGGAGAGACTGAAAGAACTGGGCATGTTTAGCCTTCAGAAGAGGAGACTGAGGGGAGATATGATCGCACTCTTCCAGTATTTGAAGGGATGTCACACAGAGGAGGGCAAAGATCTCTTCTCGATCATCCCAGTTTGCAGGACACGGAATAATGGGCTCAAGTTACAGGAACCTAGATTCCACCTAAACATCAGGAAAAATTTCCTGACTGTCAGAGCAATAAGACAATGGAATCAACTACCTAGGGAGGTTGTGGGCTCTCCCACTCTGGAGGCATTCAAGGTGCAGCTGGACAGCCATCTGTCAGGGATGCTTTGACCTAGATTCCTGCATTGAGCAGGGGGTTGGACTCGATGGCCTTGTAGGCCCCTTCCAACTCTACTTTTCTATGATTCTATGATTCTACCTGTCTGCTGAGGCTTCTTGCAGTGAATTTCAGCTGTAGCTCTAAATTTCAGCCTAAATTTTAGGCTGTTAGGGCCAAAAGGGACTCTTTTTCCTCTCCAGAATATATAGTGTGTTTGAACTGTAGCATAAGGATATTTTGCTGCCTGAAATCACTGGGGTTGCTTTACCAACAAGTAGGACGCTGTACCTACTCTATATTTCCTCTTTAATAAAACAACCCTTTTGTTTCTGGAGTGTGTGTGTGTGTGTGTATGTTTGTCTAAGTGTAAAAGAGCAAAGTGCATACTCCACCCAGCAGCGTGCATTTTACCTCAGCCAAAGATCCCAAACCTTTCGTAAGAATGTGGGGTTAGCCTCTCTCTCCTCAGAGGGAATCTAACGCCCAAAATTATCTGTCATAACAACATAGGCTTGGGTATGAGACAATCCTCTAAGAAGAAACCTGTTGCAGAGGTCAATGGGCAGACAAAGGAAAGGAGGTGAAGAAGGGTCAAGTGAGTCTAAGTCAGGGGTTCTAACCCTTTTTAGATTGGTGGGCACATTTGGAATTTTTGAGAGAGCGTCATGGGCACTCTCATAAAATGGCTGCCATGGGGGGCATGGCCGGTCACAAAACACCCATTTCCCAGAAAACAAAGAGATGAGACTAAGAGAAAAGCAACTCTTAGAAGTTCTTACCCAAGAAGCTAATTGCAAAACAGAGGTGGAATCTGAGCTCCAAAACACAAAACCACTCTTTTGAAGCCAAATAAAGATGGCACTAGAGGTCAGCTCTTTGCTTTGCAGGATACCAGCCTCCCAGTTTAAAAAAAAATCTTAAGAAATAAAATCAAAATCAGGAAGGGCAGGGAGTATAGTAGGCACCAAGGGAGGTTTCTGTGGGCACATTGGTGCCCATGGGCACCATGTTGGAGACTGCAGGTCTAGGCAATAAGGGAATGTTGCTTGCTGGCAACAGGTCACAGATGGTAAGGTGTCAGAGATTTCAAACCAGTAATTCTGACAACTATATTCAAACATCTCACATTCTCTACAGCCATGAGAGTTTGCCAGAAGAGGGAGCTGCTGCCTCCTCCACTTAGGGGCACCAGCAATGCAATTGGCTGGAGTGCAGTACTTCAGCAGTGGTCAGGTAATCCATGGGACCAATAGTAGTCCACTTGAGTCTATAAAATCTCAGACTCTGGCCTGGCTTTTCAGTCAGAGCAACTTGCCGCTTATTTGAATGAAACCCAACCTGATCTTAGAATGTCCATCCTGACTTGCTAGGGAATTTCCATAGATGTTCTCAGAATGTCCATCCTGACATGATAGGAAATTTACATAGGTGTTCCCAGCCAATCACAAGGCTACTCTGGGAGCCAGCCAGAGCCTAAACTAACCCCCTGAGGGAACAGCAACTTTTATATTTCTTTCCATGTTTCTGATGCTGGCAGCAGCCTGGACCGAAAATGCCCCTGGGGATTGGCAAGTGTGGAACAGCAAAGAGCCAGATTTCTATGGAGATATTGCAGCTGTTTCTGCTACTCTTGGAGAACCATTTTTTCCCCTCCAATGAATGCAGGTGTAACACCGACTGGGAGACTGAATAAACAAGACAAATCTAGATGAATGGATGTTTGCAACTGTTCAGCTTTATATATGTTATATATAAACCAGTTTTCTCTGCTGCATTTTCAGTGTCTATGATTTATCTCCCAGAGGCATATACCGCAGAAGAAATAAAATCCAAAATACTCAATGAAAAATACAAACCAAATCATGTTTAATAGAATTGTGTTCCCATTAATTTGCCCAAACAAGATATCTGAGTGGAAACCAACTTCCCATTATAGTACGAAACAAATTGCAGGGGGAGAATGCAAGCAATTTTGGGGGTTATTCCCTGTTATTCATGCTACTGAGTTTAGTGAAATTAGAAAAAAGCAAGGTGTAAAAAGTATAAAATTCAGCAAGTTACCGCTTAATATTATAGTCTTTAACATTCTTCATCAAGGCTTAAGATGTAGCTTCTTCAAAGTGTATTTCAAAGCTGTATTTCATAGGCAAAGTATGGGAAAAAATGAAACATTCAAATTTGACTCTTGATGTTTCGCAGTCATTTTGAAATTGTGGCAGAATTTAGTTTCAGCTCTATGAGGCACTATGACCATAATCCAACCAAAGATAAGGACTTTATAGTTACATTGATTTCAAAGGGAGGAATGCACATTGAAATAAGTGGGACTTACCTCCGAGTAGACATGCATAGGATTGCGCTGTTAAGCACATGTTTATTCTCTCTCCCACTGAAATAACATGGAACCTAACAGTGATTCACATTGACTGGATCATGCCCTGTTTTCTATGTCAGGCCAGCACTATACCAATGTTAGAGAGCAGAATGAGATATTTTGCAATAGAGCTATGAGATTATTGCTTATATACATTGTCCCAGAGAGAGATTATCTATTCCCCTTTGTTTAATGTTTGCCTGGGATGCAGGCAGAGTGTCTGTGTTAAAGACAGGCTCTCTGTATGTGTGGCATACTGGGTTGGCCAGCAAAAAGCAAGTTAGAGCTAGGTGGGTTATATCAGGAGTTGGTACTAAAGTACATTATTATCTCTCCCTTCCTCCAAGGAATTCAGGGCTTCTAAAGTTGTGTTAGAGTAGAAGTGGAAAAGCTGCAGTCACTATATAGCAGTACTGAGAAGAAGTGACTGCTATTAACACAGGCTAGTACCCAGATTACCATGCCTGATCTCAGTCCCTGGATATTATGGTACTGTTTCCTGGAGCTGACAGTTAAACAAAACAAAAAGTTCCCTATGAACAAGAATAGTCTGTGAGCTACTTATTTCTTCCCTTGTATAAGTGGGTCTCTTTAAAACCCATAAGCTGACACAAAGACAATAATCTTGGAAACATGCTTAGCTTGGAAGGTGCGATCCAGGTACTCTGACATGTCCACCTCCACTTCTATGGTCTGAGGACCCTGCAGGCTCTGCACCAGAATGAGTTCTCCGGTCTGCCGGTCTGAGCGCTGCATCACAAAATGTCCTCGGCTGTTCCCTCCTACGATCCCAAACCGCAAGCTGTCAGGGCCAGGCCGTCCAGGAGCTGAAGCGGTTGCCATGCGGAAGAGCGGGGTAGGAGTGATGAGGTTAGATGGCAAAGGAAGGTAATGGAAGGAGATGGTCTTTGGGGCGTGATGGCATGATCTGCTGTCCATTGGACATGGGTTCCGTTCACACTGACTAAGAAGGAGGAAAACAAGATGATTAGATGCTTGGACGGATTTGCAGACTCTTAAACAGCAGCATTTGTTTTCATTAATGCTTTGAGGTTGATTTGCTAAAGCTACTTTTATTGTTATTATCATTTTAAACAGCATTGTTCCAAAGGCCCTGATTGTGCATAAAGGTCAGGGCCAGCGTCAAGGGCAGGCATAATTGGGCTCCTGCTGAGGGCTCATACCTCAGCAGGGGCCCACTGGCAAGAGACCCCGGACTTGTTCCTTCTCTTCACCATTGCAACCTGCTTGTTCATCTGTCTCTTGCTCTGACCCAGACAATGGTGGTGGTGAGGAGGAGCAGCATTAGATGCCACTGCCTACTCACTCACTGGCTCTCTCCCTATTAAACAAACAAGTGGTGGCAATAATGACAATGAAGATGAGAAACAACAGCAGCTGGTGACAATGGTGATGAGAAGGTAGGCTCACTGAGGGAGGTGGGTCCATGAGAGGGCCTTGTCCAAGGGCCTTCCACAACCTGGAGCAGTCACTGAACCAGGTATACATTTAGGGACTAAAGACAGCAAATGGGGATGCAATTTCCCCTCCTAACTGCAGAATGGATGGAAATGCAATCCTTGCCCCCATGAAGCTTTGTGGGTAGGGCATGCGCTTGCACCAGACAACGTACCTTGAGATGAACATGTATATCAGACCCGTTTCTGAGATTCCCAATCCAGCATTGGAATCTGTGCATGCAAACAGGCTACCATGTGCTGGAATCAGAATAAAATCTTTGGGAGGGCACGGCAAAGTGCATTTCGGGGAGGGTGGTTGTACATATAAGGAGTGCCTTTCTTTCAAGTAAACACAGGGGTCCCACTATGAGGGGCTGGGCAGGCTACTTGCCTGGTGGGGCACTTACCCCACTGCCCTCCACTCTGGCACTGCCAATGGGGTGGAGTTCCTTTGGTGGATCTGAGTATAATTGTATAAAATTATCAAATGTGTGGAGAAAGCCAACCTAAGCCCCCTGCCTGACACACACACACTCACCAAGGAGGGGGGAAGGAGACCGGGGGGGGGGGGGAGACAACCAGTCTCCACAGATGCCAAAGGGGACAAACAACATCTGCATAGAATCGTCCCAGGGCATCACCAGGTTTGTCAATGCTCTTGCATATCAGCCCTATCTACATAAGACTTGAATACCTCTCCAGGGCAGACGCTTTGGCACCCCTAAGAAATGGCCACTCAACACCATAAGATGGGACCATTAAGCAAGTGGCTTCAAAGGGACCCCATCCCACGGGGGGGGGGGGAAGGCGTCACCCCACCTGACCCAAAAGGCCGCCCCTCAGGGAGGGTGTCAACCCACCTGATCACGGAGGGAGGGGCTACCTGAAACACTAAGGTATAAAACACCCTGCACAAGGGAACTTTTCGCTGGACCTGATCAGCAATCTTGACCATGCCTGAGGTAAGGGAACGAAAGATCAGCAACCCCGGGAAACCAAGCTGAAATCACTGGCCACTTGGGTTGACCGGACCCCCGGGAAACCAAGCTGAAATCACTCACAAGCCGCTTGGGTAGACCGGGCCTCCGCCGGGAACCCAGCTAGCCGCTTGGGTAGACCGGGCCCCGCCGGGAACCTAGCTAGCCGCTTGGGTAGACCGGGCCCCGCCGGGAACCCAGCTAGCCGCTTGGGTAGACCGGATCTCTGCCGGGAACCCAGCTAGCCGCTTGGGTAGACCGGGCCTCTGCCAGGAACCCAGCTAGCCGCTTGGGTAGACCGGGCCCCGCCGGGAACCCAGCTAGCCGCTTGGGTAGACCGGGCCTCCGCCGGGAACCCAGCTAGCAGCATGCGGTTGACCGGGCCTCTGCCGGGACCCGAGCTAAACTAACTAGCTGAGAGCCCTGAAATCACGTTGTCCTTGAGGTTTTTGCTTGCTACTTTGTACCGTACTGATAAGCTGTATTGCTGGCGTGGGTCTGAGTTTGTGAAGGTAATTTTGTAAATAAACTTGTTTTCTAAAAGATACTTTTGTGGCTATAAGTTATCCCTTTGTTCTGGGCTAAGGCGAGGCGCTGGGGACCTCAGAGAAGGCCCGGCCCAGCACCCGCTACCCCCTTAGCATTGAACCCGCGCAGAAGACCAGGTTGTTGGTCTTCCACTAAATGCAATCTCTAAAATAATAACAACATTACTTATATTGTATGAATTGTTGTAAACTGCCCAGAGAGCTTCGGCTATTGGGCAGTATAGAAATGAAATAGATAATAATAAATTAATAATATCTCTGGCCTAATCACACGGGGTTCCCAAGACAGTCTTTAAAATATGTGCGGAAAAAATTACTAAGAGCAAAACCCAGCCAATATTGATTACTTTGGGGCAGTAGCCAATTCTGCCCACACACTATCGGGACCTACCACTAGTGCGAAGGAATTGGAAAAGAGCAGAAACAGTCATTTCTAGAAGGGCGCAGATCAGGAGAGCTTGTAGAAAGGAGTACTTCTGATCAGTCCTGTTGTGGAAAAGAGCATTCTGGAGTTCCTTTTGGAAATGCTAGCTCCTGTTGTGCTAGTAGTGGAACCAGCAGAGGTGGAGAGGCAGTATTGGATACTGCCCTTTAAGACCCATTTATTTCCAAAGGCAAAGTTTAAGCACATAATTAGCTCCCCCATTGAAATCAATGAGGTTTAAAGGTGTTTAGCCTTGGCTCGGTTGTGCCCAGAATGTTGCCTAAACTCACACAAAACTGCATTCAGAGCACACTGCTATGATGATTAATCAAGGAACAGTACATTGGCCTCATATCAAAGAAAATATGACAAGTAATCTTCCTGACCGCAGGGGAAATATTCATATTGAATGTTCTGAGATACTGACAGGTTGTTGTGATGTTTTCTGGTCTATGATCAAACAAAATACAAGTAGCTCAATTGGCAAGTTATTCATTTTGATTCTTAGCTTTAAAGGGCAATTCAGAACTGCACAGTGAATTTTTTGACTAGTAATTATTTGTTCCTTAACGCCCAGAACTCTCTCCTCAGAATCTTGAAGAACTAACTGAGAATGAGATTTGCTGAGGTGAATCTGGAACTGTTTTTCACTCATTTGTGGTCCAGTTCGTACTTTTCATTCAGGGGTATTCGCACCAAATCTTCCTATATGGCTAATGGCAGGCAGGGCCGGCACAACCATAGAGGCAAATTACACAACTGGCAGGGGCACTAAAATTGCAGGGGCTTCTGTCTCAGCTATGTAAATGTCTGAGAGAGAGAGAGAGAGAGAGAGAGAGAGAGAGAGAGAGAGAGCGCCACTGCAAGCATTTTTGAAGGAGGTGCACATAGGGAGTTTAGCAGCTCATAGTCTGGATGATATACTCTGCATTCCAAGACATGATCAAGAGCAGAGTTTCTAAAAAAAAAAATTGTTGTGGAAAATTGCTGGGAGTCTTAGCAGACCACTTAATTAACATTTTTTTTGTTCTACAAATCAAAGCACATAAATAACATGTATTTTAGTAATATCAAAACCAGTGCCATATTAGGAAAATCACAGGCCCTAGGCTGGCTGCTGAGAGGGGTCCCTTTAACTGGTACATTTTAAGGGGAAAATTAGAAGCCTAGACCAGCACCATACTATGAAAATCATGCCCCCTAAGTCATGGCCTGGTTAGCCTGTTCAATAATCCGGCCCTAATGAAAATGGTCTTGATCTCCACCATCAGAAGAAGAAGGAAAAAAAATCAAGTGCAGGCAGGGCCTAGTGCAGATATTCTCTACTGTTCCACAGACCATCTGAATGGAATTTGTGTACCACCACTGGTCTGCAGATCACCATTTGAGCATCTCTGATCTAGAGCATTCTAATTACCATCAGCTGTCCGAGGCATAAACACAGCTGTAAAGGGAGGGAGAAGTGACAGACTTCAAAAATGAAAATGATATGCCTGCCAACTCTTGATCATTTAATGTGCTATTATGATGAGGTTTTGAATTTTAATTCATGTAAAGAAGCAAAAAAACAAAACAAAACCCCAAAACAAAAAGCCTTGGGCTGGAGCTGATGCGTAGGGATGTGGTGAAACATTCCAGGTGGTTTAAAACCCATTCAGACATATTTAAGAACAGCACTCCCCATTTTGTTGAAATTTCACTAACAGGCAAAGAAAGAAGAAAGAAAGAAAGATGAAATTCTCTTTTCCCTCTACCTCATTTTTCTTTACAAATTTACTTGGTATTTTTGGCACTTGAATAACAAAACAAAAAATGCATCAGGTTTTTCGTTCTTTGAATCGTCAATATTCAGCACTGCTGGCTCTAGGTTTCTGAGGGCCCTTGGACAAGACACCCTTGATAGGCCCTCTCCCTGTGAGTCTACCTTCTTACAAGCTGCTAAAGCTCCTCGTCTACTTTCTCATCATTTCTGTCATCTGCTTGCTTCATGATAGACAGAGAGCCAGTGAGCAATTAGGCAGTGGCATCTGCTGCTCCTCCTTCTCACCACCACCGTTGTCTGGGCCAGAGTGAGAGGCAGGTGAACAAACAGGTTGCAATGATGAAAAGGAGGAGCAAGTCCAGGGGGCTCTTGTCGGTGGGCCACTGTTGGCATGTGGGCCCTTGGCAGGTGCCCGACCATGCCTACTCTTGACACCAGCCCTGATATTCAGGTTGGAATTCTGAACTAAACTCCAGCTTTGTAAATGTTCATGACATAACTAGGCTAGTATCCAACTGTCCCCCAGCACAAGCACCAATGGTGTTGAATTAGCATAAACCAACACTTGTGCAATGTAACTAGCACTTGCTAGGGCAATGGGGAAAAGTGGGAATTTACTGCCACACTGGTTTATGCTAGCACAACATCATTTGCACTACTGCTGAGGCACAGTTGAATACTAGCCCTAGTCACGGATTCAGTTACTTAACTGAAGATGGCAGCCACATATCTCTGATTGAGAAATATTCGATGCACAGACTCTAGCTGAGATTTGTGGCTCTTTAAGTGATTTGTGCCCAAGCTATGTTTACATTGCTGCTCAACCAGCAGCTTTAATCATGTAATGTTCAGATATGAGGACTCTTGTGCCTTGAACAGCAACTTGATGTGCGCAGAAATTGACCCGTTTTTCACAGCATGGAGATCAACATTAGATCACCTGCCAGTGTTTGCATGTCAAGCCGCTGTTAAAGGCACAGCTGCAGTGGCTGATTGAAGGGATGGGAATCCTAAGTATGACCAAAATGATTATATCTAGTAGAAGTTAGAATGTCTGAATCAGTGCTATTATTAGTACTTTTAGGGTGCAATCCTATACATGTTTAGACAGAAAAAAAGGCCTACAATTCCCAACAATCCCCAGCCAGCCATGCTGGAAATTGTAGGCTTTTTTTCTATCTAAACATACATAGGATTGTACCCTTACAATCTCACTAGTATCAGTGGGCAATGCAGTCCTCTGAGAGCTGGTTGTGCTAAGGCAGACAAGGAAGTAGGTGCTCATGGACCGATACAATACATGGGATCCAACCATGGATCTTTACCCTTTCTTTTTAAATGGCTAATAATTACTTGCTGTTTGCTAGTTATGGCTAATGTTTTCCTGAAATGCTCCTAATTAGCCAGTTCCTGTTCCCTGTGAGATGTGTGTCCTTACATACATATGATATTAGTATTGTATTTGCAGCCAGAATATTTTCTCTTTTATTTCATTTTTTAAAAAGTGCAATTCACTATTATTAACCAGCAATTAGCTCCTCCTCCCAGGAACAGGAACTGGCCAATTAAGGGACAGTTCGGGAATTGTCCTTAATTAGTCAGTTCCTGTTCCCTGTTGGGTATGCTTGCTTTAATTACTGGTTTCCTGTTTGCATCCAGAATAACTGTTCATTTATTTTAGTTTGTTTTATTTTTTAAGAAGTGCAATTTCACAATTACTAACCAGTAATTAACCCCCTCCCTCCCCAGGAACAGGAACTGACAAATTAAGGGACACCTCAGAAATGCCCTAGCAATAAGAAGCAAACAAGAACCCACTAATTGGCTGCTTTAAAAGAAAAGGGCTAGGAGGAGGCTACTTAATTAAAGGGAGAGTGGCCTGTACAAATCTCAGTAGAGCTTTGTCAGTCTACACTGGACAGGTTGACACTGCAACTACTACCAAACATTTGCCACAAATCAGGTCTGAGAAAAGATGGATGAACATAGGCAACAGTGGAATGGAACAGGCTGATGTTATCTGGATTGCCCATAAAAACTCAGTGCACAAATTATGTCAGGTCCATACTAAATGGCCAGAGTAGAAGCAAGCTTTTTGCCCTTCAGTCAATGTGAAAGGATCAAGCTGTTAGTGCATGGCTCTTCACTTTCAAAATGGTCCATCATTTGGCTAAATCATGGTACTTCTAACCACATTAACTGAAAAAGCTATGTTTAAAAAAAGGGGGGGTCATTAAGTCTACACTCTTTAAAAAAAAACAACAGATGTAATTTTTTAGCCATGGCTTAGTGAAGCCTTCCCCAGCCTGGTGCCCACCAGTGGTGTTGGGCTACAACTCCCTTAATTCCTGGCCAGCATGGCCAATGGCCATACTGGTCAGGAATTATGGGAGTTGTAGTCCGACACATCTGGTGGGCACCAAGTTGGAGAAAACTGGATTGTGTCTGGAGTGTCAAAACATTTGATTTCTCCTTATGCTTACAACGGTGATGTTTTCACATAGCTGACATTTCCACTGGACTTGGGACATTCCGAACTAACACACTGAAAGCCTCCTCCTGTGTTAATACACGTCATTCCTCTCGTGCAGTTGTGTAATGAGAGCGCACACTCATCGATATCTGCAAAACAAATGAAAATGTGAAAGATATAGTACCAGATTCAAATTATTAGGGTTCACACGTTGTGCCGGGGACACCGTTGACAGTAAATTCAAAAAGGAACATAAGAAGCTGCCTTACAGCTCATCAGACCATTGTTCCATCTAGTTCAGTATTGTGTTCACCAGCCTTCCCCAACCTGGTACCCTCCAGATGTTTGGGATTACAGCTCCCAGGCATTCCTGACCATTGGCCATGCTGGCTGGGGCTGATTGGAGTTGAAGTCCCAAACATCTGGATGGCACCAGGTTGGGGAAGGCTAGTCTACACTGATTGGCAGGGGCTCTCCTGGATTTCATACAGGAGTCTTTCCTAGGCCTACCTGGAGATGCCAAATATTGAACCTGCGACCTTCTGCATGCAAAGAAGTTGCTGTATGGCTCCTAAACTAAGAGCTCTGTGCAACCCCAAAGCCTGCCTGCATGAGAGTGAGTGACAGTGAGTCGCTGGTCTCCCCTCCTCAACACTAAACCTTGGATGGCAACCTTCTAGGGAGACCTTTCCAAGCGGAGGCATCCAAGGGTGGGGGTCAGGGAGGAAAGGGCTCCTTGTCATTCGGGAGGGGCAACAATAGCTTCAGCTCCCCCTGGCTGGAGGATGAGCTTGAAGCAGCTGCATAGCTTCCTCCAAGTCACCTTCTCTCTTCCAGCAGAGGCTTTTGCTGGATTGTGCCCAGTATCATCAACACAATTGGCTTTCTCAGACACTTGTTTCCATTTCTTGAAATCCATACAAATCATGGCACTGTTTACCAAAAAGAAAGAAAGGGGAAGGGGAGCTACAGCCTCCATGTGATGGCTTTTTCATGTGCCAGCCATAATGCAGAATAGTTTGCCAGGTGGGGTCTCAAAGCCAGCACTTGATCAGATATTCTTAGTTGTAGCAGATGGTTTGTATCAATGGAAATTCTCCACACAGGGATGGGCAACTTTTGTCAAATTCAGTTCCGCTCAGTTTTTCATTTTTCTAACATTAAGTTTATTCCATCCCATTTCTGCATCAGTTTGCAATCCCCCCACCCTGAAAGTTCATACATATTTTTTGTGTGCATTTCTCCTAATATACAGTTTTCTACACACTTTTCTTAATGTATACATTTTTTTGCAAGCAATTTTCCCAAACATAACGCTTTTTTGTGCGCACTTTTGCCTGTTGTACGCATCTGTGTAACATATTTTGATTTGCAAACTGCATCGCAGAGTGCAGATAACACTGTATAACTGCATTACAGTTTGTGTGTAGGTCCAGGAGGTGCAAATTTAGTTCACATTTAAAATGTGAACTGACAGCATTTCCATCTCCAGTCCGTGTTGTGTGTGTGTGGTGACTGTAACATGTGGGCAAGCCTTCAGAAATACAACAGAAGCCATGGTTTCCCTGGAGTGCTATGCTGTAGCATGCAGATCTCTAGTGGCTAATCCAGACCTGATTAAAACTCACCTGCACTCATAAATTAGCAGCCTTCTCCAAGCTCGCGCCCTCCAGATTCTTGGACTACAACTCCCATCATCCCCAGCCAGCATGGCCATTGCTCTCAAATGCAACATGTAGACAAGACTTAATTGGAAGTTAAATTCCCTCCATAACTGTCCCTGTGTGTGCTTATTGTTTGAAATTTTAACCCTTAGCAATGAGAGTCTGCTCCTTAGGGAAGAGGTTAGCTGATGATTGTGGTGGACCTGGGTTAATACACATACCTTAGAGCAGGGCTCTCCAACCTTGGGTCCCCAGATGTTGCTGGCCTACAGCTCCCAGCATACCCAGCCAGCATGGCTAATGGCAAGGGATTCCGGGAGCTGTAGTTCAGCCACATCTGGGGACCCAAGGTTGGAGACCCCTGGCTTTGAGTATATCTCTGAGTTCACGCTGTGGTATAACTTAACCCCGATCACATAGCATTCATTCTCATACCAAAAGAAAAAGTTTCTCTCTCTCTCTCTGTTTGTTTCTCTTTTTTTGCCACACTACATCTAAGATGGACTTAGTTGAATCCAGATAACTATCCTCTTTTAATAAACCATGTTGTATAGAACATCTAATTGAATTTCATGGAAGAAAGGTGGGCTATAAATGAAATAAATAATAATAAATAAATAATAATTAACTTTTAAAGACATTTTTCATCTGTGAAAGTTGAAGTGAGGCTAAAAGTCGTAACTTATCAGGGTAATAAGTAAGAGTGCAATCCCATGCATGTTTAGACCGAAAAAAGTCTTACAACTCCCAGCATGCCCCAGCCAGCCATGCTCACTGAAGAATGTTGGGTGTTGTAGGACTTTTTTCTGTCTAAACATACATAGGATTGAGCCCTAAGCGATTTACTCATTTATTGCATAGGGCTGTATCCAGTTACTCCTACTTAGAGTTGACTCATTGAAATGAATGGGACTTAAAGTAAACTAAAATTGGTTACCACCCTGATTAACATAAGGGTGCCGAATCAGATTTTAATAAGAATCTGAATATACCTCATATACGGTAGGTATATTCAGTGCTTACAACACTATTGTAAACTATATTATTCTTTATACAGACAATGAGTACAATCCTGAAACAGATACATGTAGTTTACAGTGCAATCCTAACTGAGCATGCTTACTCACAAGTAAGTCCTACTGATTTCAATGGGGTTGACTCCCAGGTAAGTTTGCCTAGGACTGCAGACTTGCAGAGCAATCCTATACTCCAGTTACATGGAGTGGTTGTTGGTGCTAGAGATATGCTTCTGCTACACTAGCAGAACAGCTGCCATGTCCTATCTGGAGATGTACAAGAATTTTGTTTGCGTTCATATAGGAGTAAAACATGCCCTGTTTGCACCCCCAAATGCAGGTGCATTTTCAGGCAAAGCTCGCATATCCCTGAGCTTGCATATCCCCGAGCTTGTGATCACATTCGCAAAATGCCTTCATTAGAAAAATGTCACTTAAAAGAAGCAGCAGCACATTTGGGGGGAAAGAAAGCATTTTCATGCTTTAGTCAATGGAGGAAAGTACACATTTGGGTGCGTGCTTTTAAAATGTGCACCCTTTTGCTGTTCAAACAACAACAACAAAAGTTCACAATCAGGGACAGGAATGAGGCAGACTGAGCTTTGAGGTGGAATACAGAGAATCTTGATAGTTTGTACCTGGCTGACTCTCCTATCCCGGTCCTATATCCACTCAGCCTGGGAGGGGAAAACACGATGCTCAGAAAATGGCCTAAAATATGCCCACAGTATCCCTGGAAATAATGCCAAACACCCCACCAATCAGGGACTGTGCCACACACACACACACCACTGCCAACATGTCACCCACACATGAGAGGGAGCCAATGAACCCACAATGACAGGAACACAGCCCCAGCACACACCCATATCCCAACACACACAACATACAAAAAGATGCCAGTGCACATCCAATCCACCAACCCAAGTGGCTCAGGCAGCAATTCATCTGCCACTACCATTCCCCAGGCAACATTGCAGTGGCAGTGGTGATGGTGTTGAATCTCTTTATGCTCCTCATAGGCATCGTTCTGGAGCACAACACACTAAGGGAAGGAAGGAGAAGACACACCGCACAGCACTCACTTAGCTCCCAGGCAGTGCTGGCTCCAGTTTTTTTGAAGGCCCTTGTGTAAGACGCCCTCCCTCAGTGAGTCTACCTTCTCACTGTCAACGCCACCAGCTGCTATTGCTCCTTATCCTCTTTCTCACCATTGCTACCACAATTCTGACACCTGTGTACTTTTCTATACACGAGGCTGTTAATCGCTGTATCTACTTTCGGTTTCGTAGCAGAATTGAATTCTGAACTCAGTTCTGAACTCCAAAGTTCTGAACTCCGAAGTATCCTATGGACCAGTGTTCTCTAACCTTGGGTCCCCAGATGCTTTTGGCCTACAACTCCCAGCATGCCCCAGCCAGCTATGCTGGCTGGGGCATGCTAGGAGTTGTAGGCCAAAAACATCTGGGGACCCAAGGTTGGAGAACACTGCTATGGACCCTCAGACGCTGCCCAGGGGCCATAGGATTGCACCCTAACAAGCTGAAGTTGAACTGGCTTGTGAAGTGGAAAGTAAACATTTTAAGCTGCATAACTTTTCTAAGATAAGATGTTTAATTAAAACAAAACCCTCGTAAACGGCTCTGTTTTATCATCATTTGAAGACATTTTTCTACAGCCACCCAAGAGCACAGAGCACACGTTTCATGGATACAGTATCACTATTCAATTCCTGGCAGCTTTTGGCACTCCACCTGCATACCTTCCAACATACCTTAAAATGCACCACAATGTCTACCTTGTTTTGGGGTCTCTCTTGGTATTCACAGCTAGTATTTTAAGTCCCGGTGCATGACAAACTATCACAGAAATCTGGCTTGTTTCACGGTTTTGGGTAAGCCTGGCTTCTATTCTGTTAGTATTTCATTTCATTAATAGGCATAAAAGAGATCTAGTGTAGAAAGTTCAGGAGTGACAGTCAGCTCTCCCGGTGTGGGGATGGGGAGTCTGTCCGAGGGTGATGGAGTAGGGAAGGAATGACAGCCCGCATGTGCACAGGCGCGCGTGAACTGGATGTTACAGTGGTGAGACCCGTGTCTAAAATGTGGGTCATGGGTCGATTTCCTATAAAGCAGGGATGGAGTTGGGACAATTCCATGTGCAGCATGAGTGGGTGCTGGGAGCTGACCCCCCCCCCCCGAAACTGCTTCTCTTCAGCCATTTTTCTCTTCATAGGCGTGGCTTCCAGCCTCAGAGCACCACTATGAGGGTAGGAGGAGGGGGGTGTTGGACTCCTCTTCCAGCTGTGCTTCCTCTCCCCACCCCGCAAACTGCTTCTTCCCAGGTTTTACTTTTCGTTCAGTGGTTCTCTGAGGCTGGAAGCCACCCCCGTGCGTGAAGAGAAAAATGGCTGAGGAGTAGCAGTTTCGGGAAGTGGCATGACTGACACCGTCAGTTCGTGTCACCATCACACTCACAAATCATGGGTGAAATGTGAACTGGGTAACTGACAGTGGCTTCGTTCACAAATAATGCTAACCCATGGTTTATTTAACCCTGGATTATATGCCTACCCAGGGTTTGTCCGGGAGACGATCGAACAAACCACAGTTTGTGGCATCGGGCTGACACTCTGTCTTTGGCAGAGGCAACATGTCTTGGAAATGTGATTATTTATAGCCATTAATCGACCCTAATTTTAGGGTTGATCGAGAGATATCTCTACATGTTCCTTTATAGAATGCTTTATCAGGAGTCTGGCTGCAGTTGATTCAGTTGATTCCTGTTGAGTGGTCCAAAGGCGCAGAGGTAAATCTATCTCCCAGGCGTGTTTGCAGTTTGGTTAGAACAGAAAGTCTGCCCTCCTTCCTTCCTTGATTGATGGATTACAACTGTTTTGGGATAAAGAGGGTTTTCTTCTACAGCAAATTAAAAGTTCAGTACAGTAGGAAATCTTTTTGCTTGGAAATATAGAGGCTAAAAACTGGATTGCAAGAAATTTGGACCCACAAGTAAAGATTAATGATAAAGCTTTGAAATGGACTAGAAAGAGGTTTCCGGATTTGTTTATTTTAACAAGTTGTTGAAGTTGACTTTCTTAAAGAGAGTTTTGTTTTGACCTGATTGATGGAAAAGAATGTTGAAGATAACAGTAAAGGAGACAGGTATGAACACAACTAAGATTTACAACATATCGATGCGGATGTCTAAGAAAACTGAAGATAAATTTGATGCTTTGCAAATAACATGGACATTGCACAGGATTTTATACATCGAATGACAGCACAGAATCTATGCCTCAGGATGAGAAAGCTACTTTAGAATCTAGGACTGAGGAAGAGGAAACTATCTTGATTTATGAGTTTGGAGTTGTTTGCTCTGTTAGAGAGATTACATTGGACTATTTCAGCTACTTCTGCAGAGGATTTTCAGCCATTTCTTCCCAGTATATTTGGCCATGACGCAGTGGGGAAAAAACGTGAAGCTGAGGGTGTTTGTCACTTTGACCAGCAGGTGGAGCTGTTCTACCTTTGGTGCATTAATGTTGCAAAATCGAAGTATGGTCTTTGATCCAGGCCAAGAAAATTTTAGATTAAACTGGGATGGAAAAGCATCGGATGAATACTGGATCTGGCAGAAATGACTATGTTTATTGGATGCTGGCCTAGCTGAGTGGGAGCCATGACTTGTGAGATTTAAATGGAGATTTGCTGTTCTAATGAAATACTGGGGAACTGTGTGGCAAAAAGGGTTAATTTAGATGGAGAGATACAATACATGTATGAATATTGCATCAGATGGAGATTTCTGTTTGAATTGAAGAAAGAGTAGATATGCTAAAGGCTAATGATTTGTCTATTTACTATTTACAGCTGTAATGCAATGGAAATTATTCTATGAGAAATCGGTGAGAGGGATCTTATGGGTTATTTATGAAAGTTCGAGAATGAATAAAGGATGGGAAAATACATTAAATTTTATAGAAATGTTTAGTAAAGTTCATGACATTCTCGTTAACTTTTACAGAATAATTAATATTAAGGGTTGAATAGAAACCTCTAACAGCTTTCTTTGTAGAAATTGAAGGTGATCTGTGTGTCTTTTTGTGTGGGTTTGTGGAGTTAGAAGAAATTTTGGTATATGGGTAAAAAGGGAAACCTTTTTGTAATTATGGAGTACAAGAACCTGCTGTTACTTATATTTGCTGTGGAGAAAAGCGGAAGTCCATTTTAGTTTAGTTTTATTATTTGAAATGTCTGTGTATGTTTGTTTGTTTTTATGTTTTAATAAACTTAAAATTTGTTGAAAGAAAGGGGGGAAGAACAAACCACAGTTTGTTTTCTCAATACTTGGGTTGTTTGTTTCCCTCCTCCTTCTCCCACTCCCTCCCTGTATCCCAAATGGCTTTGCAGCACTGAAGTACTGGCATATAGAGCGGCTGGGTTTTTTTACTGCTCTTGCCTGCCACCTCAGTAGCATGGCAAAACAATCCATGGTTCTGGATTCGCATGTAACAACATCAGGGAACATCAGGGCCTGCTCCAGTTGGACTGCCCCCCCCAGGGCTAATGACATCTACAGCCCTGTGGGGAAGAAGGAACAACGGAGGCTGGAGCAGGCCGAGGGAACATCAGGGCCTGCTCCAGTTGGACTGCCCCCCCCCCGGGCTAACTGACATCTACAGCCCTGTGGGGAAGAAGAAGGGGGCTGGAGCTTCTTGAGACACAGAGAATTACAGAAGTACTGTAATAATTAATATTCCCCCTTCTTCCCTCCCCATTCCTTTTTCCTTGTGTGTCGTGTCATTTTAGATTGTAAGCCTGTGGGCAGGGACTGTATTGTTAATTGTTGTAAACCGCCCAGAGAGCTTCGGCTATTGGGCGGTATAAAAATGAAATAAATAAATAAACAATCCATGGTTTAAACAATCCAATGTTCACAACCTAACAACCAACCATGTGTTCTCTTTCTGGGTTGTTTGTGGTTAACAAACCATGGTTTGTTAGCACAGTTGCATTCACACATCACAGTAACCCAGGATTCAACAACCCATCCCATAGGTTAGCGTTATGTGTGAACCAGTATATGGTTTGTATGGATGGAATTACATGGTGCTTGCAGCCTAATGCTGGGGTGGGACTGGCACTTGCAGAGGAGTATCGGTGGCAGGGAGGGCCTTTATTCTGCCAATATCCATCCCAATTCCTCCCTCTCCTGTGTTTCCTTTCCAGAGGGATTCTGATACTGAATATAAGCCCAGAACTGTCGCTGCCATTAACCAGGAGCCAGAAAATAAACAAATATTCAGAGCCGGTCACTACTTTTGTAGCCTGGGTGAAGTTTCAACCTGCACAAGAAGCTTTTGGGAACAGGGGAGAAGCAGCAGCAGCAGACAGTGAGACAGTGTTCTCGCCATCTGGGCTGGGCAGCTACTCCTCCCCCCTCACAGAGGCTTTTGGAACCAACTACCCTGTGAGGAAGAGCAGCAGGACCCTCTGCTCAGGGGAGAGGGGTCACCTAGGACCCCCCCCTGAGGGTTACCTGCTGTGGCGGGATTGATGAGATTCTGGCAGATTCCAGGAAGGCCTCAGAAGGCTGAGGCCCCATTCTGTAAGGCAAACATCATCTGGCTTATTTATTTATTTATTTCTTATATTTATACCCCACCTTTTTTCCTGCAAGGAACTCAAGGCGGCTTACATAATCCTCCTGCTCCTCTCCACTTTATCCTCACAACAACCCTGTGAGGTAGGTTAGGCTGAGAGTCAGTGACTGGCCCAAAGTCACTCAGTGAGTTCCATGGCTGAGCGGGGACTAGAACCCGGATCTCCCGAGTCCCAGTCCAACACTCTCACCACTACGCCACACTGGCTCTCTTTAAATTGACTTCCAGGAAAGTTGGGTTGCCAGGCTACTTCTCGGAGGCCTACCAGGCCTGTTTTTGAACTGTAAGCAGCTGGTTTCCATCCAAGCTGGTCACTATGACAACTTTGTAACATTAAGAATTGGTGCCTGAGTCTGCTTGTTTTCCTTTTCCCTCCCATTCCTTTTCCCTTTTGTGTCATATCTTTTTGAGTGTAAGTTTGAGGGCAGGAATGGTCTTGTTTTTTATTAGGCATGTTTACTCAGAAGTCAGTTCTATTGAGTTCAATGGGATTTTTACTCTCAGGCAAGTGTGTATAGGATTGCAGTTTAAGCCCTGAGTGCAGAGAAATGCTCTGCAGGCAAATCCTACACTTCATGGAATTCTTTGTGGCATAGACACCTGCAAATAACTAAACTGGTGCAAATGATCCTTCTGCTACTGCGAAAGGCCATCTGCTACATGCTTAGCAATTGTAAAGCTATGTATCACCTTCACAGCTTTTCCCATCACTGAAGATCCTGTATCCACTGGGGCAGGAGCAGCGGTATGAGCCAGGAATGTTGATGCAAGTGTGCATGCAGAGACGAGGGGCTCCCTCCAGCTTGTAAACTTCACATTCATTCACATCTGCAAGGGGAGGGGAAAAAAGTGGCATTATCCCATAATCCTACGTGGACAAATACACCATTTCATAATATGGCTAGCCAGGGGCTGGGTGGGGTGTGGAGGGACTGTTCCTGGGGTATCACCACTACTGATGGTACATCAACAGCATGCATTTTATTGTTCCAAGTCTATGGGCGGTATGGATTCGTTCAAAACATAGTCCTTGGTATTCCTTTTTTTGGAAGAACAACAAAGTATCTTGTGGCACCTTAAACACTAACAAGTGTATTATGGCATAAGCTTTCATGGACTATCGTCCGCTTCATCTGATGTGTGGAGTGTTATCCAGAGTTGCAGCCATATCTACACCTGGTTGGAGAGGGATTGTAAACTGTGAGGTCAGAGCAAACTGAAATGCAGAAAGCCACCTACACCGACAACTACATTGTTAACAGTAGGCATTCACAAAACAGTTGCTGATAATACAAACATCCTAGCATTGGGTAAGCCAATTGACACATATAGTAGAGCCTTCTTTTCACCTCCTCCAAAACTAAGGGGATGGGAAAGAAAAATGGGCATCAATAAAGAGAGCAGAGAAAGAAAGTGAAGATGCTGAGAAGCAAACTTGAAATGACAAAAAGAAAAAGTGAACTACCAATGCCCCAGTTCTGTGCTCTTGAAATCTGGAATGCACAGGAATTCTTGCGGCAGATCCTAGAATGTGACTCTGTTGGACACCTTCTGGACTCTTGGAGAGCTCTTTTTCCAGATCCTGAATAATGTCCTGAAGGCCCCATTGAGTTGAAGCCTGATGCACTGATGCGCAAATGAGTATTTTTTGCACTCATCAAGTTTCTCCTTTTCCCACCCCAATGCTCATTTTGCCTCATTCTTGCTCATGAGTACGAGTGGAGTGTGTTGGATTTTTTTCCAACAGGAAAATTCATATTTTTGGACAGGAAAAGGGGCACTTTTCCAAGTGCCCACACAAATGTAACCCCATTAATTAAAGCATGAAAATGTGTCCTTTTTGAAAAATTTGCAATTTAAATGTGCGTTTTTCAAAAAGCACATGTTTTGCAAATGTGATCGCAAGCTCTAGAATGTGCAAGTTTCCCCCCAAAAAATTCTGATTGCATTTATGTGCATGTTCAGGGTTGTGTGCAGAGCATTTTAGTTAATTTTTCAAATGCAAAAGAAATTCTCGTAGGTCCCTAACACTGACACAGATCAATGGCATCAAGGACCGGTGTTGACATGACAAGTCCAGTATGCTGCTGCAACTGCTGCCTTCCCTTCCCAAGAGGTGGTGTTAGGGGTTAGGGCTGGAGCCCCAAATCTTTCATTTGGAGCTCCGAATCTCTGGGAGGCTATCTGCCCCGCCACCCTGCTGTCCATGGGCACTTGCTGAAATAAAGGTACAGGGGCCCTGAGGATCTCTGTTGCATCAGATCCCCTTGGATTAGCTGGCTTTTTGCCCACATGTGTTTCACCTCCTTCTGCCCCCCCCAAATCTTTCTGCCTGAGGTTTTTTTCTGTAATCAAATGGACTCCTCTCCCCTGTCCATACATACCTTTTTACAAATAGGGGTGCCCTTCGGAGACAGGGTCCTTTAAAGACACACACACACACACACACACACACTTTAGAGCATATGCAAATTAGCATATGCAAATTTGTGCATATTTTTGGACCTGTGGGCCTGAGCCCTGGATCTTTCAGTCACTAGCACCTCTCCTGCCCTTCCTCCTCATCACTGCAGCTCTAGAGGACCAAGCTTAGTGCACCAGCATGAGCTGAAGTGACATCAACCTGCTAGGCCTGGGTTCAGTGAGGAAACTTCAATCCAGATGAGAGTTTAAACAAGGTTTATTTTTCAATGCCCAGTAGACTTCTAAGAAAATAACCAGGTTGTCTCCAACCATTTCCAGACCAAAATTGAGTGGTGTTTGCTCATCCCTGGTGCAAATGGCTCTCTTACTTCAAGCTTCATTTTTCTCAGATTAACATGACTGTGTGAATCTGTTTAGATGACCATTGATCTGGGGGGGCATTGACCACTGACCATTCCTGAACTCACTTCAGCTTCACATGGGTTTTATACGTTCACAGAGTAAGTAAGATACATTACCAAGATGAAAAAAAAGCAAACAACTTCTGGCAAGATTACGTCTTCTTAACTCCTTTTGAACTGAGGCTAAGACTAAGCAGATCATGTAAATAATAGCAGGATTATTATCTCTGGCAACTGGAGTTCACAATTTCAAAAAACACTGTGACCTGTGAATGACCCAAGCCAAGGCAATCTGCAAGGTGGTGTTGAAAAACCCTCTGGAATTCCTTATTTGTGTGACAGGGTTTGTTTGCTATCTTCAGACAACGACCATGAGATAAATAACCATGATATTAAGGCTTCCGCTTCTTCATTGCATATGTATGGGTCCTCGCCAAACCACCTTTTCCCGGAAGCCTATTGCTGCTCAATCGCATGGCTGTAATTCTATGTTCACTTGATTTTGGAGTTAGCTTCATTGAACTCAGTGGTACTCATTTCCAAGCCAACAACATGCTCATGGTTTGACTATTGTTCTCCAGGAAAATTGGTATTCAGAATTATGCTGCCTTTGATACTGGGCATAATATATAGCCATCATAACTAACAACCATAGATAAAGTAGCCATGATTTTTTTCAGCCATCTAAATTGGTGGCTGTCATGCCCCTGCCCATGGACAAAGCGTTATAGGAGCTGTTAGTATGTGAGGGGAGGAGGGAGTGTGGGAGGAGTGTGGAATGTTGAGATGTCTGCCGATTGGCTGAGAGAGTGAAAGGGGGGTGGTGAAGCTGTGTTATATAAACAGTGGGCGGTGCTATTCAAGGGAAGTCAGGAGAGGAGTCTGAAAGGAGTCTAGGGAAAGGGGGGGGGGAGAGAAGTCTGAGTTGAGAGAGAGAGAGAGTCTGAGAGAGGGTTTTTCCCCCAACGTTTAGAATCTATTAACATTATCCATTTCCCTACCCTTAATTGTAAATAAATAAAGTTGTTTCCTTTTTAAAACTTAAAAGGAGTGGTCTGAATAAGTTACCCCGAAGGGGTTGGTGGCAGCGGAGGAGCAAAGAGAGTGTTGATTTTAGAAGCGTTTGCTGAGGTGGTGGGTTGGACAAGCAGGAGGCAAGGGGAGGCCTGACAGTGGCTATCACCACACCTTGAGCAGGGCTGGCCCTGCCATTAGGCAGAGTGAGGTGGGCACCCCTGCAGTAGATTTTGGGTGCCATGAAAAGGTATTTTGAGTGTCATAGAATGTGGTACTATGACTTCATCTTATTTGTTGAAAAATATATATCCTGCTTTTCTTCATGAAATAATTCAAAGCGGTTTCCCATTTGCACACCTTCATCCCTTATTTCCCTTGCCTCTTCCTTCCCTCCCTTTGAAGTCTTTTTCAGTGTTGAAATTTATATTGAAAGCTTCTTGGAGCAGAGATCCATGTTTTTTTTTACTCATGTTACTTTATAAAGATTATACTTCTTCACACAGTGGATTGTTAAACTATGGAACTCAGCACCGCAGCCAGCCCAAGACATTCTGCTGCCCAAGGTGGAGCAGCAAGTAGCACCCTGGCCCACTACCCAAGTCAAGGTGCACAGCATCCCAAACCAGCCAAGTTATTTTGGCACTTTAGGCAGAAAACGAGCATCTCTGCCCATCCCCAACAGTATGATGATGATGATGATGATGATGATGATGATGACGATGATGATAGAGCAAAAACAAATTAAATAACTAACAATTTGCTGCCTTTTCATGACACCCAAAGTCTACTGCCTCAGGTGGCTGCCTCACTTTGCCTAATGGGCCAGCCCTGCTCAAGATGTAACGATAGCCCCCAGTAGTGGGAAAAGGTAGCTTCTGTCAATTGTCAAGCCCCATCCCATTTCCAAGATGGCAGATGATTTATGGACCTGACGTCACCAGAAATCCCAGCTCTCCCAGACGTCCTGCCTCAGGGGAGGGATCACAGCAGACCAACAGGAAGAGGTTTAGAGCCCTGAGACACACGTGGGCAGAAATGGCTGCATAGGGGGTGGGATTTCTGGTGACATCAGGACCATAAATCATCCACCATCTTGGAAAATGGACACGGCTTAGCAGTTTGACAGGAGCTACCCCTTTCCACTACTGCCACCAATCTAGTATCTAGATGGCTTTAAAGGGGGATTAGACAAATTAATGGAAAATAAGACTATCAATAGCTAGTAGTCGTGATGGCTATATACTACCTCCAGGATCAGAAGAGGCATGTCTCTGAATACTAGTTGCTGGGAAATAAGAGCAGGACAGGGGTATTGCCTCCATGTTCCACATAGCCATCGAGTTGGCCACTGTGGGAACCAGAACGCTGGACTATCTAGAGGCCTTTGGTGTGATACAGCAGGGCTCTTATAGATTCATAGATCATAGAGTTGGAAGGGGCCTACAAGGCCATCGATCCAACCCCCTGCTCAATGCAGGAAACTAGAGGAGGGGTCTCCCATCCAAGTAATAACCAGGCCTGATCCTGCTTAGCTTTCCACGCTCAGACAAGCTGAGCCAGCATAAGCCACAGGTCTTAAGTTCTTATGTTATGTTAAAGCTCCATGTACAATTATGAGATGCTATAAATTAACACCACCAGTGGTGTAGCAGTACATTTTGAAGTGCAGGCACTCATTATGACAGTCCCCATAGCCACACCCCTAAGGAGAGTCCAAAAATTCAGGCAGCTGTGTTGATTGATAGATATAGATGCCGAGGCATTTAAAGACATCTAAGGATATTTAATGGCTTGTTGGGGGCACCCTTGTCAGGTGTTTTAACCTGTCTACTCTGTATCAGATATAATTTTAGCTGTTAAATTGTTTTTAAATTTTGTATTTTAGAAATTTTTTATGGTGCTTTATTGTATTATGATGTTGTTTTATGGAAATGTTGTAAACTGCCCAGAGAGCTTCAGCTACTGGGCAGTATAGAAATGAAATTAATTAATTAATTAATTAATTAATTAATTAATTAATTATACCTCCTGCCTTTTCCCCTCTTGCAAGGAACCCAAGGCGGCTTATATCCTCCTCCTCCTCCTCCTCCTCCTCCTCCTCTCCATTTTATCTCATAGATACACAAACCAGTTCTAACAGTCTTCATCTCCAGCGGGAACAGGTCTTCTGTAGAGCTAATACAGTAGGTCTGAACTGCCCATTCACCAAGGCACCCAAAATACTTTGCATTAGGACAGGAAACCATCTACTGTTGTTGGGAAAATTCATTCTCCCCCAGTCACCTTGAAGATTGCAGCTAAGCTCAGAGGGAACAGGGAAGTCTGAGGTGGGGTGGCAGATGCCGTCAGATAAGGAAGTGCTGGCCCCGTGTCCCTGCAAGCCCTGACTCCACTCCACCACTGAACACCACTAACCCCATATTTTGCAGCTTAGACACAGCTTTAAGTTTAACTGGGAGCAGAAGTAGTTAATAGTGTTGGCTCTTCAGATGTATCATTCAAGTTGTTGTTTTTTACCCTGACAGATGCTGTTTTCTGTTGTGCCACTCATGTGGAAGCCCGCTTCACAGCTGCACTGTTGCATTCTGTTGAATTTGGCACAGCGTGGCTTACGACTGAAAGCTGGATCATTTGTTACACTCCATGCTGGTGGTACTAAAAGACAAGGAGGGAAGAAATTACCTCCAGATCATCTGACACTGCAGGGATGTATACACTATTGTTGCTATAAGAAAGGGGAAACGTCTATCCTTTCTTATCGCTCCTCCTGAAACACTCCCTACTTACACAATTTCCCATTCTTTCTTTTTCTTGTAATTATTCCAATACTTAAGCAAAGAGGTCTTCCCCCCCTCCAAAACATTTGGGTGAAAACCTTTACATTCAGATGGGGGCAAGCCTCAAGACCACGTGTTCTCCCCCCCCCCATTACACAATTTCAAGTAAATAAATAAATACATCTCACATTTGTAATGGATGTACACATCTGAGGCTCCAAGGGAGGCTTGGAGGGTGGCAACAAGGGAGAGGGCCTTCTCAGTGGTGGCTCCCCGATTGTGGAATGATCTCCCCACTGAGGCCCGCCTGGCACCAACACTGTCATCTTTTCGACGCCAGGTGAGGACTCTCTTCTACTCCCAGGCATTTAATGGCATTTAATAGGACATGTCAGCTGTTTTAACAGGTTTAGTTTTTATTGAAATTGTTTTAGCTGTTTATACTGTTTTAAATTTTGCATATTGAAATTTTATGCTGTATTTTATGGTATCTGCATTTTATGCTGCGTTTTTATTATATTTGTATTTTATGTTATATTTCATTGTATCTGTGTTTTGTATTTTGTGAATTGCTGTGAACTGTCCAGAGAGCTTCCACTATTGGGCAGTATAGGAATGTTGTTGTTGTTGTTGTTCTTGATGATGATGTAAATGTGCCTGCCCTGCTGTTTTAGGATGATAGATTGCCAGTATGAGAGTCAATCTCATTTCTTTATATTGTTTAATGCTGCCCACTTCCTGACATGCTAGGAAGCTGCAGGGTCTCTCCCCAGCCCCTCCTATTTAGGCTTAAATGTTCCTCATTCCCCTCCTCTGTCACTGCTCAGCAAAATACATACCTGTCTGGGTTTGATACTGGCAGTTGGGACCAGTCCACTCCTGTGGACAAATGCATTTGTATTGGTCACCTCCATCAACACACGATCCCCCATTCTGGCATAGATAACTTGTGCATTCACTGACATCTAAGAAAAAACAAATAAAATAATCAGGTTTTTGAGCTTAATTTGTGGGGGAGGCCATCCATGAGCTGCTTCTGAACTTCTTCAGTGAAAGCCTACAGAATTTTGCCTGGAGAAGATCATCTCCTGTCATTAGAAGATCTAAGCAGTGGGTCATGTGCTCTGAAGTGATGCTGAGGTCCCTCTGTTGGCTTTGGTCAGGGCCAGCCCTACCATTAGGCAAAGTGAGGGAACTGCCTCAGGTGGCAGATGCTGGAGGGCAGCAGTGGCAGCCCCCTGGCCATTCCTCCTGAGCCCCCTGGCCATGATCTCTTCTTAGAGGACAGAGCTGTGTGTGACATACAGCCTGTCCTGCACCCTCCAAAAGAACATGCTGCCCTTGGGTGTGGTAGAAGACCCTATCCCATTGCCAGTGTTGAAGATTCAACTGCCAGACCAGCTGGCTCCTGTGTGTGGAGTCTCACCTGCCAACTTCTAAATATGGGGAGGGGGCATGTTGCCCAAAAGAAATACAGATACCAGCAATATGTTTGTGTTATGGATATCTGCTGTAAGGGTTAGGCAGCTTCCTCTGAGTTTTGAAATGTCTATGTTTTATTATTTGAAGGCAAAATACCCTGAACGGAAGAAGCAAAGTCCCACAGAATTCCTTCATCTGCAAGAACTGGGCCAGATTGCCCCAAAATTCCTATTCACCTAAGGGCCCCTTTCAACTCTCCCCAGCTTTATTATATGTCGAAATAATTAGTGTGGTGGAATTCCTTGAAGAAACCAGGCTGTGAATACCTTGTGGGTTGCAGTTGCTTTGCATCTGCTCAAAGCCAAGTTCTCCTGCTCATCATCAATAGAATATTCTAAATAAGCAGGGGTCACCAGACCATGAAGTGATTGAACAAGCAGCCAAGGAGTCGTAACTGCCCCATCCCGCCCCCCCCTCGCCCCATGTCCTTGAACTTCCCACTGAGCTGAGAGATTCCCATCTGGCTTGTTGTGGTGAGTATGTGCACTGGAGCTCAGCAACACCTGGGCTAGGCCATGGGAAGAGGTGCTGTGTAATGCAAGCAGCAGTCACTGCCCAGGTGTGCCAAAGAGAACAAATGCAGGTTGCGGGGGGGGGGGGGGCTCCCCTTGCGCAGAAGCCAGCTGTCAAACCCTTTGTGAGTGTGTGTTAGGGAAGAGAATGTGGAGGAGGAGAGGAGAATCTATGTAGATTATATGGATCACTGTCCTTATTCCTGCCACTCACTTGATAGACTATCTGGCTAATACAGTGTGTCATAATCTCTTTTAGAGACTAAACTTCCATCTTCTCAGCCACAATGGGAGAGCTGCAGCCCTCTGTCCGTACAGCAGCTCAGGCAGTGGCTCAATAGCTCATTAGCATTTCACACAATGAGGCGGGAATTCGCTTAAACAAACAGTGCTGTCAATGCGCAGGCGCCTGCCTGAATGGTCTAAGTGCCCTACGGAGGAGCGTGTGAAAATTTAAACCGCACAGGCCAGGGCAGGAATTTCTGCATCCAGTTTTCTTTTTTTTTTAAGAGTCAGGAAAATAGATGCAAATGTAGTGTGTGTGTGTGTGTGTGTGTGTGTGAGAGAGAGAGAGAGAGAGAGAGAGAGAGAGAGAGAGAGAGATTGTCCCATAAACCCTTAATCAGATACACATTTTAATTCAACCCAGTGCTTGAGATGAAGAATTCTCCATCAATTGGCAATGGATGTGGAAGGACCAATCTCTTAACAGGAAACAAGCGAGTCCTGCAACCAAATGTTGCAGTGTAGGAAGCTCCCTGTTCATGATTCCAACCATTCCATTCCCCCCCCCCTGCACTGCCCACAACAGTTAGCCGGCATTCCGTGGCCACTGAGCTTCCCAGTGGCTATTAGGTTGTTCTGGGGGCCTTAAGTTTTTTTTCCTGCAAACATCGGGGACTCCTAAGCCAGCTGATACAGACCTCTTGAGTGTGTGTGTGTGGCACTTTGGCTACATAAGCAATGGCACTTACATCGGAAGTATAGGAAATTACTTTAAAAATTAGTCATTTCTGTCTAGCTACCTTTATTTAACAACAACAACAACAACAACAACAACAATGTATTATCCATATATAATCATTCATTTCCTTTTCAAATTGTTTCACATAGCTCTGATTGTTACAACTTCTCATTCTTAGCTGTGTGATGATCTCATCTGCAGGGATGTTGAAGAGTCCTTGGTCTCGAGTCACGAGTCGAGTCTCGAGTCTTTGGACCCGAGTCTCGAGTCCGAGTCTGAGTCCTTGGTCCAAAATGGTGACTCATGAGTCACGAGTCACGAGTCACTCCCAAAGCTGACTCCACGAGTCCCTATTAAAATCAATGGGGGGTTTTCCCAACAAAATAAGGCTACTTCAGATGTGTGGCTTAAATAAATTCTAGGCACAAGTGTGCCTTTTTATTTCAAAACTCTGCAACTGATTTTGGCAAGAACAGACCAGGCAGAAAAACCCAAAATAACCAGGCAGGCAGAGGAGGCAGGGAACCACAAAGCAGGCAGGCAGAGGCCTTTGTCTTGGACAATTCAACTGTTGAACTGGTCAAGAAGAGACCAGGCAGGCAGAGGAGGCTGGGAACCCCAGACAGGCAGGCAGAGGCAGCCAAACCCAAAATGTCTGAAAGGTTGCATTTTAGAAAAATGATTTTAAAAAATAAACTTGCTGTACTTCCTAAAACTTATCCATGTTGCATTTGAGGAACATGATTTTTTCTAATTTCCCCCCATTCTGGAACGGTGAGATCTCATCACAATTCCACCCGCACTGAACACCCGCTCCACTGGTGTTGAACTTGCTGGAACCAGAAACACACTCAGAGCAGCCACACAGAGTGATCTCAGGTCCTTCTTCTGCCTCTCCCAAGTACGCAACACATCAATCAAAATAAATCTTGACACACTGTTGGGGCTGCACTCCTGGTAGCCGTCCATAGTGGCCGAGCAGCGGCACACCTTGCTTCCATGCGCTCTTTGCCGGCAATCACGCTCCTCTCCACCCCTGCTGGCACAGCCCAGGGATGTTGAAGAGTCCTTGGTCTCGAGTCCCGAGTCGAGTCTCGACTCCCATTAAAAATATTGGGACTCGAGTCCGAGTCGAGTCAGAGGGGGGACTCAGTCCGACTCACGAGTCGAGTCCTCGAGTCCGAGTCCCCATCCCTGCTCATCTGACTTTCCTCATAGCACTGACTGTTAACTGGGGTGGGGGGAGTATACTTTACAGTTTAATAGCAAAAGTGTAGGATTCCGTGTGCTCTGAAGAGCAGTTTTAAATATTATAAAGGAGACTCAATAAGGTTGCCACCTTATCCTACCCCTGCTCCTCATCTTTAACTGCAGGTGGAGAAAAATAAATTTAACAAGTTAAGAATTTTCTGGCATGGAGACAAGTGATAGGAAAAGCATCACCAACTTCAAGCTGCTGTTGAAAACAGGCACAAGGTCAGAAAAAGGTGGCAACCCTAAGCAAGCTAGAGGCAGATTTCTATGGCTTATAGCAATTAATAATTCCCTCCCTTAAATTACATTTTATTAAACAAAAGACAGGAAAAACATAATTTAGAGATGAAAGCAGATTAATTTAATGAAAAATTACTGTTCAACAGATAATTTTTATGCCAGTGGTTCCAAAATTAAACATTTTTTGAGAGTCTACATATAGCAAATCTGTTTAAATACCAGTGTTCCACGATTTAATTACCCATGCATTAATATCTTGTATGAGCACAGATCTCACATTTTAGGCAAAAGCACAGTTATAATAAAATTATTCTAGTATTATGAAAGAGGGAGAAAAATGTCCCCCTCTCCACACCATTGCATAATTTTGTATACCTCTCTCAGGTCTCCCCTTACTTGCCTTTTTTCTAAGCTAAATAGTCCCAGATGTTGTAACCTTTCCTTACAGGGGAATTGCGCCAGCCCCTTTCATTTTGGTTGCTGCATTACACCAACTAATTTTCTGAATTACACCAGCTGAGGGGCTATAGGATTTGATGGAAGCCCCTCTACACTGATGGAACTTGAGATATAATGTCGGCATGAAAGATAAATTGGAGGAACTGCCCAGATATGCCAGTGGAACAGTCTGACTGCAGTCTCCTGGGACACACCTCACACAGTGCCTGGCTCTGAGGAAGGGCCCCTCAGGGCATTTGGGTTTGGCTATGGCCAGCTCTCTGAAGAGCCATCCCAGCCAGAGCAGCCAATGCAGCTCTTCAGAGAGCCTGCCTTCTGGAGATGGAGGCGGAGGCAACAGGGTGAGGGACAGAGATGGGGTGGGGACATGGCAGCGATGACGGTGACGGTGACAGCAGTGCAATGGGGGGCGGTGGCGGTGGCACATGTGTACTCTCCTGTCTTAGGTGGTGGGAAAGCTTGCACCACTGGTGCTGCTACCATGACACAAGAAGAGCCACATGGCTCAGGCAGCTAATCAGGAGGGACAATGGATAATGCCGCCATCTGTCACCTGCAAGGCTGCCTCTGCCCATCGCTGCCACCACCATACCACTACCATCCATAGACCACTGCCACATTTGCTACTGTGGGAAATATAAATTTTCAGCAGTGTTTCCCACTACAAAAGAAGGGGTTGGTGGCTCTCCTGCAGTGCTCCGTAGAGTGCCCAATGCCCATGTCTCACTCTGAAGAAGGGGCCCATTCTTAGAACAAGGCACTGTGGGCAAGGTGGCCCAAAAGGGCATGCCAGTGCCACAGCATTATTGTCTTCTTGTGGCTACAGGCAAACACAATATAACGTCTCTTCCAGAATATAAAACGTGTGTATTAATCCAAACGCCTGTTCATCATCACAGAGCAGTCTTCTGCCCAGTAAATAATTTATAATGGAGGTAATTAAGTATAATTTTCTTGTTTGCCAAACTAGATAAACCACATCTTGGCAGAAAGGCATGTTTGCAAATAAGCACATTAGGGTAATTACTGTGTTTGTGCCATGCCAGTCACTACTTTTTCAGATGCTGGCATCTGTTATTACAAATAAATTACCGGTATCTATTAAAGGACTTGATTTATGCGTGGATCTAACCACAATGAGTAACAGTCACATGGATTCAGAATGATCAGCAATATTCAGGGCATATAACTCTTATGGTACATACACAAGACTGTATTTTAAGTCCAAATTAATGGACTTAGAATAACTACCACTCTGGTTCAATTTACATGGATTAGGATCATCACTCCACCAATAAGCATGTATAAAGACCCACTCTTTTACTATTTTAGATAGAACAAAAGGATGATGGGAAGTCTGTTCACAGATAAATTATCTGTATCAACATCTTGATTTCAGGATTGATTTTAAAGCATTTGGGAGCAGAGTCACAAATTCCTTAGTCATGCCTTCCTTCCCAGTGTCCATCACAATCTCTAAGGTCAACCTAGACCCCCCCCCCATCTTGACAATATGACAAAAAATGTCCTCTCTGAAGTTGCTATTTGCATTTTATAGGAAGCCTCCATTGGTGCCAATGGGAGCTTCCCTTGAAATGCAAATAGCGGTTTCAGAAAAAACAATTTTTGTTAGGACTGTGGCAGTTAAGCACATAAGAGTTAAGAACATAAGAAGAGCCATGCTGGATCAGACCAAAAGACTATCTAGTCCTGCATTCTGTTCCCATGGTGGCCAACCAGATGTCCACGGGAAGCCCAGAAGCAGGACATGAGCGTAATAGCACCCTCCTGCTTGTGTTCCGCAATGGCTGGTATACAGAGGCATACTGCTTCTGATCCTGGAGGTACTATATAGCCATCATGATTAGTAGCCATTGTTAGCTTTAACCTCCATGAATTTGTCTAACCCCCTTTCAAAGTCACAGCCATGTGCTGTGTGAAGAAATACTTCCTTTTGTCTGTCCTGCATCTTTTACCACTCATGAGAACATAAGAACATAAGAAGAGCCATGCTGGATCAGACCAAGGGTCCATCTAGTCAGGGCCGGCGCTACCGCTAGGCCAACTAGGCTGTTGCCTAGGGCGCGTAGCGTAAGAGGGCACAGAACGCTGCGCTCCTCTTCGCTGCCGGCGCGCTCCTGCCCTGCCCTGCCGTCCCGCCTGCCCGCCTCTCCGAGAAAGCCAGGTCAGTGCGCCCGGAGTAGTGGTGGGGCGCTGGGACGAGCAGCGTTTAATACAGCGGCCGCCTTTTAGCTGTTGGCGGCCGCTCGTCTTTTTTGCCGGGGCTTGCTGCGGCTGCGACGAGCAGCTGATCCTCGCACAGATTGCCAGGGATTGATTGCCGTGACGCCGAGCTGGAGCCTGGGCGCCTCCCCCCACCTTGCCTCGCTCCGCGCCGCCTCCCGCCTCGCCTCGCCGCCGCCTCCCCCCCACCTCGCTTCGCCTCTGCGCCGCCTCCCCCCCGCGCCGCCTCCCCCCCACTTCGCCTCGCTTCCCCTCCCCCCCTCGCCTCGCCTCGCTTCGCCTCCCCCCCTCGCCTCGCTTCGCCTCCCCCCTCGCCTCGCCTCGCTTCGCCTCCCCCCCTCGCCTCGCCTCGCCTCCCCCCCTCGCCTCGCCTCGCCTCCCCCCCTCGCCTCGCCTCCCCCCCTCGCCTCGCCCCCCCTCGCCTCGCCCCCCCTCGCCTCTACTCCGCGCTGCCTCCCCCCCCGACACCTACCTTCTCCGTGCTGTTTCCGGAGCCCCGCCCGCGCTCTGTTTTGGCGGGAAGAACCAGGGCAACAGGGCTTAAACAGCCCTGTTGCTCTGGTTTCCCCCGGCCAAAAGCAGAGCGCGGGGGTCCCTTTTCGGAGGAGGCGTGGGAAGGTAGGTGGGGAGCGGCAGCGGCAGCGGCAGCGGCAGCGTGCGGGGGGGGCCCCGGGAGGTTGCAGAGCAGGGCTGCTTTCCGGAGCCCCCCCCCACGGCACGAGAGGGGGGGGCGCTAAATATAGTTTAGCCTAGGGCGCCAAACTGCCCTGCACCGGTCCTGCATCTAGTCCAGCATTCTTCACACAGTAGCCAACCAGCTGCCCATGGGAAACCCACAAGCAGGGCATGAGTACAACAGCACCCTCCCACCCATGTTTCCCAATAACTGCAGTACATAGGCATACTGACTCTGATACTGGAGGTAGTACGTAGCCATCAGGACTAGTCGTCATTGATACCCTTCTCCATGAATTTGTCCAAACCCCTTTTAAAGCTGTCCAAATTAGTGGCCATCACTACGATCTTGTGGAAGTGAATTCCATAGTTTCACTATGTGCTCTGTGAAGAAGTACTTCCTTTTATCTGACCTGAATCTCCTACCAATCAGCTTCATGGGATGACCCCACTGGGTTCTAGTATTATGAGAGAGGGAGAAAAATGTCCCCCTATGCACTTTCTCCACACCATGCATAATTTTGTACACTTCTATCATGTCTCCCCTCACTCGCCAGATGTTAAACAATCCCAGCAGCTGTAACCTTTCCTCATAGGGGAGTTGCTCCTGCCCCTTGATCATTTTAGTTGCCCTTTTCTGCACTTTTTCCAACTCTACAATATCCTTTTTTAGGTGAGGTGACCAGAACTGTACACAGTATTTGAAGTGTGGTTGCACCATAGATTTGTATAAGGGGAGTATGATATTGCCAGTTTTATTTTCAGTTCCCTTCCTAATTACGCCTAACATGGAGTATGCCCTTTTCACAGCAGCTGCACACTGGGTTGACATTTTCATCGAGCTGTCCACCACAACCCCAAGATCTCTTTCTTGGTCAGTCACCACTAGGTCAGATCCCATCAGATTATACTTGAAGTTGGGATTTTTTGCCCCAACGTGCATCACTTTACACTTGCTTGCATTGAACTGTGTTTGCCATTTTGATGCCCATTCCCCCAGTTTGAAGAGATCCTTTTGGAGCTCCTCACAATCCCTTTTTGTTTTAACCACCCTAAATAATTTGGTGTCATCAGCAAACTTGGCCACTTCATTTCTCACTCCTACTTCCCAGGGATGTTGAAGAGTCCTTGGTTTCGAGTCACGAGTCGAGTCACGAGTCGAGTCACGAGTCTTTGGACCCGAGTCTCGAGTCAGAGTCCTTAGTCCAAAATGGTGACTCATGAGTCACGAGTCACTCCCAAAGCTGACTCCACGAGTCCCTATTAAAATCAATGGGGGTTTTTCCCAACAAAATAAGGCTATTTCTGATGTGTGGCTTAAATAAATTCTAGGCACAAGTGTGCCTTTTTATTTCAAAACTCTGCAACTGATTTTGGCAAGAACAAACCAGGCAGACAAACCCAAAATAACCAGACAGGCAGAGGAGGCAGGGAACCCCAAACAGGCAGGCAGAGGCAGCCAAACCCAAAATGTCTGAAAGGTTGCATTTTTAGGAAAATGATTTTAAAAAATAAACTTGCTGTACTTCCTAAAAAATAAAACCTATCCATGTTGCATTTGAGGAACACGATTTTGGAACACGAGTCCTTGGTCTCGAGTCCCGAGTCGAGTCGAGTCCCATTAAAAATTTTTGGGACTCGAGTCTGACTTGAGTCAGAGGGAGGACTCAGTCTGACTCACGAGTCGAGTCCTGGAGTCCGAGTCCCCATCCCTGCTACTTCCTGATTATTTATAAATAAATTGAAAAGCATTGGTCCCAATACAGATCCCTGTGGGACCCCGCTGTTTACATCCCTCCATTGGGAGAATTTACCATTTATTCCTACTCTCAGCTTTCTGTTCTTTAACCAGTTAATGATCCATATCTTTTTATTTATTTATTTAATTTATTTACCGCCCATCAGCCAAAAGGCTTCCTGGGCGGTTTACAAGAAAAACAGGATAAAAACAATCTTAAAACCAAAAACATCATTAAAATATAAATATAAATACAGTATAATACAATAAAAGAAAGCAGCCAGATGAATCAGACCGGAGGTACAGCAGTGATAATAAAAATGGGAATAAAAATCTAACCATTAAAATATTGGGTAAATAAAAAGGCCTGAATAATTGCCACGGTGCAGAGCAATAATCCCCCAGCACCACCTTCTGGAATCGGAATTGCATGACTGCTAAGTTTGCACAGGAGTCTTTGGTGAGGGCCTTTGTCAAAAGCCTTTTGGAAGTCCAAGTAAACAATGTCTGCCAGATTACCCCTGACCACATGATTATTGACACTCTCAGAGAACTCTAAAAAGTTAGTGAGACAGGACTTACCTTTGCAGAATCCATGTTGATTCTTTCTAAGCAGGGCTTGTCCTTCTACATGCTTACTAATTTCAGGGCCGGATTAAGAGCATTATGGGCCTGGTGCTGAGGAGGGCGCACGGCTGAAGAGGGCGCAGAAACGCTGCGCTCCTCTTCGCTGCCGCTGCGCCGCCCCCGCCAGGCCTCTGCCTCCGCTGCGCCGCCCCCGCCAGGCCTCCGCCTCCCCACCCTCCCTCCCTCCCGCCACCGCCGCTGCCGCCGCACCCTCCCACTCGCTGCCGCTGCGCCTCCCACCGCCACCGCCATCACCCCCCCCGACCCCCCCGCCACCTACCTTCTCCGCGTCATGTCGCTTCCGGAGCCCCGCCCGCGTTGTTTTGGCGGGAGGAACCAGGGCAACAGGGCTTAAACAGCCCTGTTGCCGTGGTTTCCCCGGCAAAAAACAGCGCGGGGGTCCCGTCACGTCACTTCCTCCTCCTCCTCGGCGGCGGCGGCAGCAGCAGCAGCAGCAGCAGCCGCCAGGGCGGGGGGAAGGTAGGTTGGTGGTGGCGGCGCAGGGTTTGTTTGTTTTTGCAGAGCAGGGCTGCTTTGGAGAGGGGGGGCCGCTAAATATTATTTCGCCTGGGGCGCCAAACTGCCCTGCACCGGTCCTGATTGTGGGCCTATTTTGGGGTAGGGGCCTGGAGCTGCAGCTCCAATATCCCCTATCTTAATCTGGCCCTGACTAATTTTATCTTTAATCATGCTTTCAACCAATTTACCCAGAACAGACATTAAGCTAACTGGCCTGTAATTTCCCAGATCGCCCCTGGATCCCTTTTTTAAAAATGGTGTTACATTGGCCATTCTCCAGTCCTCTGGTACAGAGGCTGATCGTAGGGAGAAGTTACATATTTTTGTTAGAAGATCAGCAATTTCATATTTGAGTTCTTTAAGAACTCTAAGATGGATACCATCTGGGCCCAGTTATTTATTAACTTTCAATTTGCCAATAAGGTTGAGAACTTAATCTCCTGTCACCATTATTTGCCTCATTTCCTCAGACTCCCTTCCTGAAAACATCAGTTCAGTACTGGTATCTGTCCTATATCTTATTTATTTATTTATTTATTGCATTTATACCCCACTCTTCAGCCAGAAAAGGCTCTCAGAGCTGCTTACACAGATTAATAAGACAGTCCCTGCCCTCAGGCTCACAATCTAAAAGACATGACACAAAAGGAAAAGGGATTGGGAGGAAGAATGCCAAACTCAGGCACCAGTTCTTAGTTTAAAAGGTTCTTATAGGTTTTTCTTTCTTTTTTCTTTTTCTTTTTTTTTTGGCAGGGAGGGGCAAAACATGCTCCCTGCAGCTGCTCCCTCTCTGGCTGATGTATGGGGCCAGATTGGTCTCCCCCTTGCTCTGATGTTACTCTAGGAGGCAGGGGGTGCAGCCTCCCAGTGGCCCTTGGTTCTCTGTCCGATGGATGAGGCCAGAGTCTGCCACCCCAGGGAACTGTCAGTTGGAGCTCCGTGTTCCTTCCGGCAGTGAAGACAGATGAAAATAATTCATTTAGCTTCTCTGCAATCTCCTTATCCTTCTTTAGTACTCCTTTAACTCCATTATCATCCAGCGGTCAAACTACCTCCCTAGCTAGTTTCCTGCTTCTGATATATTTAAATAATTCTTTATTCTTGGCCTTGATGTTTTTAGCAATATGCTCCTCAAAATGCTTTTTTGCATCTCTTATTGTCTGCTTGCATCTCCTTTGTGCAAGCTTGTGCTCCCTTTTGTTTAACTCATTTGGGCATGACTTCCATTTCCTGAAGAAAGCCTACTTTTCTCCAGGGATGTTGAAGAGTCCTTGGTCCCGAGTCCCGAGTCGAGTCCCGAGTCTTTGGACCCGAGTCTAGAATCGAGTCTAGAGTCCGAGGTCCAAAATGGTGACTCGAGTCGAGTCCCGAGTCACTCCCAAAGCGACGGCCCATGGAGGGAGCGGGAGGGTCTCCGCGAGAGGAAGAAGAGCTGCCCTTCCTCCCGCAGAGACCCTCCTGCTCCCTCCACGGGCCGCTGCCGCCGCCGCCGCCACTCACCGTCCTTCCCTCGTCCCTACTCCTGCCGCCGCCGGGGGCAGGGATGTATTACGAGCCCTCCCTGGGCTCGTAGTTCTCCGCGGCGGAGCGGCCCAAACTTGCTCTTCTGAGCGGCGCGGAGCATTCTCTGCGCCGCTCGAGTCGCTGCCGCCTCGACGCCTCACCTCACCACCGCCCCGCTGCCGCCCTCACCTCACTGCCGCCGCCCTCACCTCACCTCCGCCGCCGCCGCCGCCGCCCTCACCTCACCGCCGCCGCCTCTGCCACCGCCGCCGCCGCCCTCACCTCCTCCTCCTCCTCCGCCGCCGCCATCGCCGCCGCCATCGCCATCGCCATCGCACACAGCACGCCGCGTCACGCCGCCAGCGCCGTCGCTCTGTTTTTGGCGGGGTTGCTGTGGTTCCTCCCGGCAAAAACAGAGCGACGGCGCTGGCGGCGTGACGTCGCTCTGTTTTTGGCGGGGTTGCTGTGTGTGATGGCGACGGCGATGGCGACGAGGTCGATGGCGGCGGAGGAGGAGGAGGTGAGGGCGGTGGCGGCGGCGGCGGAGTTGAGGCGAGGGCGGCGGCGGTGGAGTTGAGGTGAAGGCGGCGGCGGCAGAGTCCTTGGGCTCGAGTCCTGAGTCGAGTCTCGAGTCCCACATAAATTATTGGGACTCGAGTGGGACTCGTGTCAGAGGGGGGACTCGTGTCAGAGGGGGGACTCGAGTCAGAGGGGGGACTCAGTCGGACTCACGAGTCGAGTCCCCGAGTCCGAGTCCCCATCCCTGCTTTTCTCTAATAGCTTCCTTGACACTGTTTCTTAAACATGCTGGTGACTCTATCACGTCCTCCTTACTCACCTTTTTTCTAAGCTGAAAACCCCTCTTCCCTACCCCAGTGGTCCCAGTGGTCTCCATGGCTGCTATTCACATAGCACAAAAATCTGCCCATTAAATGTATTCAAACAACTAACAAAATGTCTAGTTTGGTCCTAACCTTGCACGTTAATCAGGAATAAGCCTTTACATAAGCATGGCTCCTTTGTTGGTATTATTTGAACCATATCATATACGGTCTTGTTTCATAATCAGATGGAAGGCATCTATGCCCTGCCTAAGAGAACAAAAGGGCAAAGTACCTTTGCACTGAGGAACCTCTCCAGACCAGTTGCCGTTTGGCTGACACACTCGAGAACTGGAACCGATGAGCTGAAATCCAGGATCACAGGTGAAATGGACTTCATGGTCCACCATATTCTTGGTGCCAAATCTTTTGCCATTCAGTGGGACATCCAGTGTAGGGCAGAACACTACAAGCACAGTTCGGTTACACAGGGGTTAGAGAGGGGTTAGAAGATATCTGGTTAGTTGCTCCCAAATAGGGCAAAAATTCACAAAAGCATTCTGGTTTATTATGATCTGGGTTACTGTCTGTGTGCATGGTGACGATTGATGATTAGCTTCACATCACGCTGAAGTCATCGTTTACTTGCTTTACCATGAGGCAACTGAGATTCAAAAGCAGATATCAAAGTCCAACTCAAACATCATCATTCTGACAACAAGCCATATCAGCATGTACAAAATATACATCCATTAATTTTTGTATATTTCCCTGACCAAAAAAAATGCTCAAATTTGCTAGATAGGTTGAAAGAAAAGAACCCTTTCTTTTGACAGCTTTCAAAAGAAAATGCTCATGAAAAGGGGGTGGAATGTAGACCTCCCCTTTCTGGAGCACCTACAGGCTGGGGGAGTGTGGAAAAGGTGGAGGGGACCGAGAACAGTCAGGGCAATACTAAAAAAAACTAGAGGATCACCCCCAAAAGAGGGAGATATACTCGCCACCCCATTTTGGATGGGAAAAACCCTTTGCTGCTAACCCTGTAGAAATGGCATTTGCTGAAACTTTCTACCAGCCAGAGAACTAGGGAGCCGCCAAATAATCTCATGTATTTGAGGAATGCCTCTTAAGAATGCTCAGAGGTGGTTCAGCACAGATGAATACTGCAGACAAAGCAGATCTCTCCTCTGTGATAGATGCACAGAGAAGAAATGAGATGAGAACAATATTGCTGCTTGTGGTCCATCAACATGGCCGGGGAGTGGTATGTTTGGTACAATGATGCACTGAGGTCTAGTATCCTAGGGAGAAATGCCTGCTGAAGCTGTCACTTTCTAAATAGTGACATTCATTTTAAGGCTTCCCTAAAAGATTTGCAAATGTCCAAAAGCTGTGAAAGGGTTTTTTTTAGTGCTAACTTCTCAGCCTTTCAGGTTGCATGTGATCAGCACTCTGAATCAAAGTGTCAATTCCTTGCAAATCATACATTGATGTGGGGGGAGAGCAAATGGTTCCCCATCCCAGCTGCTACTCATTCACATGGATTATTCATAGATCATAGAGTTGGAAGGAGCCTACAAGGCTATCGAGTCTCCCATCCAAGTAATAACCAGGCCTGACCCTGCTTAGCTTTCCATGCTCAGACAAGCTGAGCCAGCGTACCGTAAGCCACAGGCCTTCCCTTAGAAGATTAGTAAACTCAGCAACAAGGAGGGAGGGGGGTAGTGTCACATCTCAAATGTGATGGTAGCCTATGCCCCCTACCACAACACGAAGCACTTTTTGATAAGAGGGAGGTCTCCACTCTCATTGCTCCTAGAAACCAACCCTTAGATCTTTTCTACTCTGCAATGCACAGGAGCTCAAATGGAGGACTCTGACAACAGGATCCAGGTGTAATAACTTGCTTGGGGAACGGTGGGAGAATGGTGGTCCTCCAGGTATTGCTGGACTACAACTCCCATAATCTCTGACCATTAGCCGAGCTGACTGGGGCTGATGGGAGTTCCAGACCAACAACATCTGGAGGGCCTCACGTTCCCCATCCTGTGCTAGAGGATGGGGCTGCTAACCTGTTCTCTGCTGTGCTTTCAGTGCCATCACTGCAGGTGGCCAAAGGTTGGTATTGCAGCTACCAACTCAACCAACCGCCTAGGGTATTTGTGTATAGGCAGGATATAGAATGAATGAATGAATGAATGAATAAATAAACAAACAAATCAGGGTCAAGTGACACAAGGAGCCAATAGGTTTCTACCTGCCCCTGTCTCACCACCACCACCACTTTGAAGTTCTAATTTTTACCAGTTGGTGGGTCCAGGGTGGCTTTAGTCACTGTGTTTTGTAGAGTTGTCAGTCGGTGTTTCATGATACGTATTCCCTCTGCAAATCGTGTTTCCTGCCCCTTTAGAAATTGCTGCATTTGGCGGATGGTAGCCAGAAGATGTTGCTTGCTCATGCAGTTCTGTGGAGAGAAGCAGCTGGATCGGTGCTTTAAACATATCACACAGTTGCTTGCTTTATCTGTATGTTAAGCATGATTGTTAAGTACAATTAGAAAGCCATTTGTCCCAGTGTCTTCTCCACTTGAATAATATCCTGCACTTCCTTCAAGGAACTCAGGGTAGCACTTTAACCTCACAACAACCCTGTAAGGTAGGATAGGCTGAGCCATTGTGACTTGCCCAGTGCCATCCAGTGAGATTCATAGCTGAGCAGAGAATTAAACTGGAAGGTCACTTCACACAATATATTTTGAATGGATACACATGAAACAATTTGTGTACATTCAAAACTGTAAGATGCGCATTTGTCAAATGTGTTTAAGGCTAAAATCCTATGCACGCATAACTTGAGAGTAAACCCCATTGAACACACTGCCACTTACGGTACTTCTGAATAAACATGCATAGGAACGCACTGCCCTTGAGCACAGTGCATTTAAAGCTGCACACAGCCATCTCCCAAGCAATATGTTCAAAGGAGTTGATACAATGGTGGCTGCACCTTAGCTGTTCCGGTATTTGCCCCAAATAGCAAGCAAATCCAATGTTTCCTGTTGCTACCAGGGCACCCCCACCCCACCCCCAACATTGCAAGAAGATGCTGGTCATCCTCTTAATTGCTAGTACTGCTCAAGGCAGAGGGGGAGGGGATTGGATCCAGACCATTCAGTGCAAGGGCCAGAAGAACGTGGGTCTTGGACAGTGGTGAGGAGCAACCAGCATAGGTGGGAGCTAATGAGGTCATTACCCCACAATTGTCACTGGCTACCATGCTGGCAATGCATGGCCTGAGCCCTCCACACCTGGGTCAGTGATAGGGCAGCTAACATTTGTTTCCAAGAATATTGTCCTTCTAGGTAGGGGCACAGCGTAGAACCTCATGGTTTAGCAGTGGAGCCGGGATGAAACCTGGCAGGTTATGGGTGAAACCTCACATAATCTGGGCGTCATGAGTGGATGCTTTTCAGAAGTTGGGAATTCTCTGGCTTCCCCAGTACCCCAGTACTAGTTACTTGAGGGAAGCCAGGTTTTGGGTTTTTTACTGGAACAGTGACATATTGGCTGTTTGGTAGGCCTAGTACAGCCTTCTGCAACTGGGTGCCCCCCAGATGTGTTGGCATATATATTTGTCTATTCTTATCAATGTCAGCCTTCCTCAATCTAAAACCCTCCAGGATGTGCTTGACTACAACTCCCAGCATCCCCCAGCCAGCATGATTAGCGAGGATGCTGGGAGTTATAGTCAAACACATCTGGAGGGCACCAGGTTGTGGAAGGTTGATCTATCTATTCACACACACACACACACACACACACACACTTTCCCCTCCGAAACTGACTTTCTTTGTGAATTGCACAACTTCACCAGGATTAAAATATATATATTCGGGGCTGGAGCCAGTTCAAACCAAGTGACCACCGCCACAGATACAGCATACCTGATTTTTCTTACATGTTTAATGACTAAGAATCTAATTGCAGCAATTTGTATAAGCATGTGCTGGGCAGGGAGGTTTCTTTTGGCCCAAGACTCTTATCATATGTGGCATGCAGCAGCAGTCTGCAAAAAAGGAAAGCGCTCTGCATACTTTTATAATAAGCTCTTTGTTAAAGGGTTATTTTTAACCTGGACCGCTGCGGTACAGTTAACCATAATAAACTCCGCCGAGAGCAGCTTACCGCATCCACACTGATATTCCAGCAGGGTGACTTGGAATCACTAGGTCCGCGATTACTTGATTATTTATTATTATTTATTATTATATTTATACCCCGCCTTTTTTCCTGCAAGGAACCCAAGGCGGCTTAAATAATCCTCCTCCTTCTCCTCTCCATTTTATCCTCACAACAACCCTGTGAGGTAGGTTAGGCTGAGAGTCAGTGACTGGCCCAAAGTCACCCAGTGAGTTTCATGGCCGAGCGGGGACTAGAACCCGGATCTCCCGAGTCCCAGTCCAACGCTCTAACCACTACGACCCGTTTATTTAGGCATTCATGGAGAAACAGGTTGAGTTTATTTTTTAGTCCAATAAGAAGTTTGCAGTTGCATATTTAACCAATATGATGAAAGAAATGTAGCTAGCAATAAGGTGCAGAGCAAGCAAAAGTAATAATTATAAGCACAGACCAGAGCTGCACTCAGCTCTTCATCTTAGACTAGTGTGGAGGGAACTGAGAATTATGTGATGGGAAGGCTATTTTTCTTTGGATTCAAATTTCCTCTGATGAAAAACTGAGTGTTATTACTTGAGGTGATGGTGCTTATTTTACTCTTTTTGAATCAGTTACCTCTGCACCTTCTGACTTTGTTTCTTGCCTGTCTTTTCTGATCTGCACCAAATATACCATGTCTCTTGTCTGTTGATCTAAAGCTGAGAGTTAGAGGATGATGTATATAAAAGCCAGAGAGCAATAACAGTCATCATCTTACATTCCTGTTACCTTTGCCAAGAGAGCTGAAAGAAAGAGCAAGAAAAGCCCAGCCTTTTCAGCAAAAGTTAGCAAAAGAACTGACCCTCATTTTACTGTCAAGGAGAGCTGCTTTTCTCTTTCACGCATTTGCATATATAATCTCCACACCACCACCAAATTATTAAAATATAGAAGTCCTTTAAAAAAGAAAAATGTTTTCCAAATGAAATGGCAACTAGTGGTGGGCTGGGAAAGAGAGAGAGGGGTGCTAGCTGAGCACTTACCTGGGAAGCCTGAGATTCCTGACATGACATTAGGCACAAGAAAAGAAAGAGGCTGTACTGCAATCCAGAAATCATGGTACTGTTATTCCAAGATAGAAATCCCGCGCGTTGAAGGAGCGCTTGGCTAAGCGGTTTCCTCAGCAGTCAAGTTGCCCTGGCTGCAAATCAGTGTGGAGAGACACAGCACAGCAGCAGCGGAGCTCTTTCGCTCAGATCAGAAACGACTGCAGCATCACACACACAGCAGGTTTCCTGAGGAGTAAAACTTCTCATTGGTAGCCTGCCCTTGCCTTGCGGCAAGTGTGCTCCCTCGTAGGAGCGGTTTCCCACTCACCCCCGCCCCATTTTACAAACTAACACCTAAGATTGTTGACTCTTACTGGGAAGCTGGCGGGCTTCATTTCTGCTGCTCAGTGATTACTAGTATAAGCAAAAAGTTACACCCCCTCCCAATTTTAAGAATCAATATGTCCAGTGAGATATAAAAAGAAAAAAAGAACAAAAAATTATATGATGGCTATGTCCTGCTCAAACTGGCCAATAATTATGGATATTATTTGGATTTAATAGGACCTATCCTCCCAACCCAAGGGCTTACAGCAGGGGTGGGGAGCCCATGGCCCTCCAGAGGTTGTTGGACTACAACTCCCATCATCGCTGAGCACTGGTCATGCTGGCTGGGGCTGGTAGTAATTGCAGTCCAACAACATCTGGAGGACAACAGAGTCCCCACCCTGATTTAAAGTAATCATTAATGCTGTGTATGTATTTTTTTAAGAGGTGGAGACTCCTAGTTCTATTTGTTCTGGCTAGGCAGGAGGCAGGAGGGGAATAGTAATAATGCTTAGTGTTTATATACCATTCCACACAATTAGTGTAGCAATCCTCACAACAACCTTGTAAGGTAGGACAGTATCATTATCTTTAGTTCTATCTTCTGTTATAGTGGAGTGGCTCAGGGACAAACTACATGAGTTGTAATGTTAATCTAACTTATGTCCCATTCATTTCAATGGGTCTACTTGAAGTAGAACTAACATTGTATACAACTGCATCTTACATTATTTAATTCACGCTTTTTTAAAAGTGTGCTTAACTCATCCAACAACTCTAAGAATGTACACAAATGTATTTTGGGGTCATTCATTTTACTACCCCAAACCATTTTTCAATGTATCCTGTGGTTGCAAAATACCTCACAGTGTGAAATGTGTCTCCAGTGTATTACAAAGTGTTTTAAACTCAAAATATTAGTAAAACTGTAGGCAAAACTATTATTACTAAAAACTAACATTTTTTTGGTTGTGTAAGGTGTTTTTCTAACTCCATAATAAATCTGTCTCTAGTGAGATAAATGTTCCCCCAAGGAAATCTTGTGGATTGTGCCAACCTACTGACACCCAGAGTACTTAAGCCCACTTCCCTATGCCAGTTTTCTTTGGAAAAATCCATGGGACATTTTTACACTCCAGTACATTGATTGTGTTTGGGGCATAAATGCGCCCGAATTGCAGAATCAATAGATTACTGGGATATTTTATGCCCTAGGTGAGTTTTTCTTTTTCCAGAAAGAAAATGGTAAGTGGTAAGACGCTGAAATTTGGAGACGTTGTGCAGGTAACAGTACCCAACAATATCATGGGAGGACTATATTGTAGGTCTATATCTGTGTAAATTCTGCAATGGGAAATGAACTTGGGGTAAGTTTGTCACCCTGCCTTATTGGACAAGGGTGGCCACTTTTATTTTGGAGGGAAAGTGGCTGTGCAGGGCTTGTTCCCATCAACCAGACTTCTAACATTGGTGGTACATACAAAAGGCCTTCCCCAGCTGACCTCAGTGGATAGTCAGAATAAGATGGGAGGAGACATTCTTTTAAGTATCCTGTTTATGGGTTTAAAGGTGATGACTAGGGGTGCTTCCAGATAAGGCTTTTTATCATGCAATCACCTGCCTCATTCATGGAATTTGATGTGGGGTCCAGATAATGTCATCTTCCACTTGTAACCGTGCCAGTATTTTTCCAACACTTCTGCCTTTTCTCTTTTCACAAAAAAAAATCTGCTAAGGAGGAAAAGACAGAATGGTTGCACAATGTCTTTTGCTAGGAGCCATCTGTCCAAAAGCACCACAGCATTTTGAACTGTGCCTAGAATGGACCAGCAGCTGGTGAAGTTAGTAAAAAAGAGGACTCACATGCTTCAAGAAAGTAGCTCCAAAAAACTGGTTGAAAAATAGAAAAAAATCTACACATTATGCAGAATACAAATGGGACCAGCAAGATGATGATGATGATGATGATGACGATGATGACGATGCATTATGGAGTGCTTCCATTCAGGGTTTCAGTCAGCCATGCCCTTTTTCTGGAGATTTCTATTCCCTTCCTCCAAGAGTCAGCCAGCACACTGGCTCTCAATATATTGTTTCCTGTTGTAATGTAAAGTATTTTGGCTGTGGCTTGTTCTTGAATGGGCAATTAAGATCCATTTACAAAAGACCCGCTCCTGGTGGAGATGAAAACTGGCAGAACTGCTTTGTTGATATGGATCCACACAGCTCAGCTGCCTGAAATTTTCAACACTCTTTGGGGGTGTAGCTATGGGGACTGGCATGATGAGCGCCTGCACTTCAGAATTTACCGCTACACCATTGTCTTTAAAGCTGGGGTGGCCAGAGGTTAGACTGGGCTCTACTGGTAGATTGCTGGGTGATCTGCAGTACTTCAGCAAGTGTTCTGACTGCCAATTATTTAGCAATCACACTAACCTGTGGCTCATGCTGGCTCAGCTTGTCTGAGTGTGGAAAGCTAAGCAGGGTCAGGCCTGGTTATTACTTGGATGGGAGACCCCTCCTCTAGTTTCCTGCACTGAGCAGGGGGTTGGACTCGATAGCCTTGTAGGCTCCTTCCAACTCTATCATGAAATCTATGAAATGGGCTTCCTCACACCCTTGACTGTTAGAATGCTTGATCTGTAATAACCTACATACAGGTATGTACTTGCATATAGAGGTCATACTAGTGTACGATTCATGGTGTGCAACATGCTTTGCCCCAAGCCACCATTTTGTATCTGATTTTGATCGGTGGATCTTGCGGTTCTAGTAAAAAAACAAAATAGATCCCACAAGCCAGAAGTCTGTCCATGCCTGCTTTATACCCGCTCCATCCACTGCTTTCATACTATCTCCTGCTAGATAGGTCCTTCTCTGGAATCAACCTTGGTGGCTAAAAAGACCAAATCACACGCTGAAAGCAGAGCAGAGCAAAGAACTGGAGACTTCACTCAGACCAGCAGCCTTCAATAGACGTAATTCCTTCTGATAGCGAACTTGGGTGATTGAGTGCCTATCAGTCTAGAAGTCACACTGGACCACCCAAAAATAAGTGAATAGTTACTACATACTCAGGGGATTTCTTGGGTACACAGAAGTAAATATATATATTTGTAAATTAAACTCTTTAAAAAATGGCCCTGCGAGCTCTATGACATGTTGAAGGCATAGAATAGAGATAAGAAAATTCTTAGAAAACTCATCACATTGCCTTGAGAGGGAGCTACCATGTTGATGTTGAATTCCAGTGGCAGAAACTCTTGTCTTTACTGCTACCTTTTGGCGGGTGTGTGTGTGTGTGCAGGGCATCTGTATGCTAAACTCCTGGATTTCTCCATTGTTTTCTAACAGCATCTCTCACTTCTACCCCACAGGTGGGGTCTAAAGCAGGGGTGGGCAACTTGTGGCCTACAACTCCCATCATCCCTCACCAATAGCTATAGTGGTGGCTAGGCCTAGGGCTGATGGGAGTTCTAGGCCAAAACATCTGGAGGGCTACAAGCAGCCCACTGCTAGTCTAAAGGAACTGGAAGTCAGGTACACAGTAAGTCTACAAATTAAATCTCTGGTTGATGGTGGTTGAACCATGGAATGCTGAAGGTGTCAGCTGGGGGGGGGGAATGGAGGGAGAGGGAGAACATTGGCCTCCTTGGTGCCAAACGACTTTTATCCTCCAGGTGAGCGTTAAGTGAAAAGGCTCTCTTCCCCCACCTTGCAGCTATATAGCAATAAAGTGCTCAGGTTTGGGGCTGGTCAACTAGACCCAGTCCTGAGCCATTTCAGGTGTGTGTGTGTGTGTGTGTTCCTCTGCAAGCCCCACAAAGCACAAGACTCATGATCCAGGTTAGCTGGAGCACAGAACAGGAGCTGTTATTGGCTGGGTCTTCATTTTAGTCTAGAACTCAAAACAACGATGAGTGCTGAAAAATGGCTTAAGTAAAATGATAGAGGAGTCTGAAAATACTAGATCCCACTGTCCAGAGTTTAACAGCCCACATTTGGGGACAGGGGTGGCGGGGGGGGGAACGCCAGTGTGGCGTAGTGGTGAGAGTGTTGGACTGGGACTCGGGAGATCTGGGTTCTAGTCCCTGCTCAGCCATGAAACTCACTGGGTGACTTTGGGCCAGTCGCTGACTCTCAACCTAACCTACCTCACAGAGTTGTTGTGAGGATAAAAGGAGAGGAGGAGGAGGATTATGTAAGCCGCCTTGGGTTCCTTGCAGGAAAAAATGCAGGGTATAAATGTAATAAATAATAAATAAATAAATAAAACACACTGTAACATTAAATAGGGAAGGGAGAACCAGGAATGTTCGAGCTTGTCAAAATTCCCTGAACTTCACTTTGACTCTCAGTTCAACTCACTACCATGTTCATTTATGACATGTTTTTTGGTTCATTTGAACAGGAAAAGTGTGCATTTCTAACAGGAAATGTGCACATTTGTGTGCACATTTTTCATAAGCACACACTTTTTCCCATTGACTAAAGTGTGAAAATGCACAAATTTTGAAAAATGCACATTTCAACTGCATTTTTTCAAAAATATATGAATTTTTTAAACATGATCACAACTTCAGGATTGTTTTTCCAAAAACTGTGCTCCCATTCATGTTTGGGGTTATGAACAAGGCAAGTTCAAATGATTTGAGAACTGAAATGAAATTCTTGTACATCCTCAGAAAGCATTAATTTATCTAGACCTCTAGCACCACCTGCTGTGGAATCTGTTAAAAGTGTCAGAGTTTAAGCAAGGGTAAGGTGATGCACATTGGGGCAAAAAATCCCAACTTCACGTATGTGCTGATGGGATCTGACCTAGCGGTGACTGACCAAGAAAGAAATCTTGGGGTTGTGGTGGACAGCTCGATGAAAATGTCGACCCAGTGTGTGGCAGCTGTGAAAAAGGCAAATAATTGAAAATAAAACAGCCAATATCATACTGCCCTTACACAAATCTATAGTGCAACCACACTTGGAATACTGTGTACAGTTTGGGTCACCACACCTAAAAAAGGATATTGTAGAGTTGGGGATAGGGAAACTAAAATGATTAAGGGCTGGAGCAACTCCCCTGTGAGGAAAGGTTATAACCTCTGGGACTGTGTAGATTAGAAAAGAGGCGAGGAGTAAGGGGAGACATGCTATAGGTGTACAAAATTATGCATGGTGTGGAGAAAGTGGATAGGGAGACATTTTTCTCCCTCTCTCATAATACTAGAATCCGGGGTCATCCCATGAAGCTGATTGGTGGGAGATTCAGGAGAGATAAAAGGAAGTTCTTCACACAGTGCATATTTAAACTATGGAATTCACTACCACGAGATGTAGTGATGGGCGCCAATTTGGATGGCTTTAAAAGGGGATTGGGCAAATTCCTGGAGGAGGAGGCTGTCAATGGCTACTAGTCCTGATGGCTACATGTGTTGGAATATGAAATGAGAAGATGTCAACTCTGAAGGGAGGATTTTTAAGATGACTGCCTATTAAAGGGTTAAAGGCAGACTTGTATAGTCTGGTTGAAGGGCAGGGGGCAGGGTTCAGTGAACTGAACCACTTGATTGAATCAGGGGAGGGAATACTGGACGCTGCTTAGCAACAAGTCTGAATTCCATTCTAACACTCCTCTGACAGACTAGTCTAGTGTTGACTGACTTAACTGACACTCACTAGGGTTTAGCAAGGAAGATTGACCCATGTGTTTTCCTTACCTGAAAGAACTGATTGAGTAATGTTTAAGAAACTGCACTTCTGTAACCATCAAGCTTTAGTACCTGAGTAACCTTATGTTACATTTACGTATTTATCTTTTAAAAGCATCTACTTTAAGAACAAGTCGTGTGTGTGTGTGTGTGTGTGTGTGTGTGTGTTTGTCTGAGAGAACTCTGCTGCTGCTTTTGCACTCTGCCTGCCATTAATATGCTACCTCCAGTATCAGAGGCAGTATGCCTATGTACAGCAGCTGCTGAGGAACATGGGCAGGAGGTTGCTGTTGCACTCATGTCCTGCTTCTGGGTTTCCCACGAGAAGCTGGTTGGCCACTGTGTGAACAGAATACTGGAATAGATGGTCCTTGGTCTGGTCCAGCATGACAGCTACTGTAGCTGTCAAAAGGAAAACTTGAGTTCCTTTTACTAGGTGTGTGTGTGTGTGTGTGTGTGTGTGTGTGTGGCAGAGTTCTCATTGAGGTGAATGCATGGGTTTGCAGGGATTTCAGCCACTGAGCTAGCATTGCTTCCATGTGCATGTCAGGGTGGCTGAGCAGTCAAAGGCGCTGTGTTTAGGTTGCAGTCTCTGTCTGGAGGTGTGGGTTCGAATCCCACTCCTGAAATCCTTTCCTTTGGTTTGGAGTGTAAATTTGCAAAAACTTTTAGCCATAGGGCTAGTGCCTCTTCCATGTGATTATCAGGGTGGCCAAGGTGCTACGTTAAGGTTGCAGTCTTCATCTGGAGACGTGGGTTCAAATCCCACCTCTAAAATCCTTTACCTTGATGCAGGGATGGGGACTCAGACTCGAGGACTCGACTCGTGAGTCAGACTGAGTCCCCCCTCTGACTCGACTCGGACTCGAGTCCCAATATTTTTAATGGGACTCGAGACTCGACTCGGGACTCGAGACCAAAGACTCTTCAACATCCCTGGGCTGTGCCAGAAGGAGTGGAGAGGAGCGTGATTGCTGGCGAAGAGCGCATGGAAGCGAGGTGTGCCACTGCTCGGCCACTATGGACGGCTACCAGGAGTGCAGCCCCCACAGTGTGTCAAGATTTATTTTGATTGATGTGTTGCGTACTTGGGAGAGGCAGAAGAAGGACCTGAGATTACTCTGTGTGGCTGCTCTGAGTGTGTTTCTGGTTCCAGCAAGTTCATCACCAGTGGAGCAGGTGTTCAGTGAGGGTGGAATTGTGATGAGATCTCACCGTTCCAGAATGGGGGCCAAACATTTAGAAAAAATCATGTTCCTCAAATGCAACATGGATAAATTTTAGGAAGTACAGCAAGTTTATTTTTTAAAATCATTTTTCTAAAATGCAACCTTTCAGACATTTTGGGTTTGGCTGCCTCTGCCTGCCTGTCTGGGGTTCCTAGCCTCCTCTGCCTGCCTGGTCTCTGCTTGACCAGTTCAACAGTTGAATTGTCCAAGACAAAGGCCTCTGCCTGCCTGCTTTGGGGTTTCCTGTCTCCTCTGCCTGCCTGGTTATTTTGTGTTTGTCTGCCTGGTCTGTTCTTGCCAAAATCAGTTGCAGAGTTTTGAAATAAAAAGGCACACTTGTGCCTAGAATTTATTTAAACCACACATCTGAAGTAGCCTTATTTTGTTGGGGAAAACCCCCATTGATTTTAATAGGGACTCGTGGAGTCAGCTTTGGGAGTGACTCGGGACTCGGGAGTCACCATTTTGAACCAAGGACTCAGACTCGGACTCGAGACTCGGGTCCAAAGACTCGTGACTCGACTCGTGACTCGAGACCAAGGACTCTTCAACATCCCTGCCTTGATGTGAATGCATGTTTTTGCAGGGATTTGGGCCACTGAGCTCGTGTTGCTTCCATGTGCATGTCTGGGTGGCCGAGCAATCCAAGGCACCGCATTCAGGTCACAGTCTCTGTTTGGAGGCGTGGGTTCAAATCACACTCCCAACATCTTTTTCCCTGGTGCAGAAGTGCTGGTTTGCAGTAATTTCAGTCATGGGGCTAGTGCTCCTTCCATGTGCTTGTCAGGGTGGCCGAGCGGTCCAAGGCGCTGTGCTAAGGTCGCAGTCTCTATCTGGAGGCGTGGGTTCGAATCCCACCCCTGACATCCTTTTCCCTGATGCAAAGGCGTGGGTTTGCAGGAATTTTAGCAGTGAGGCTAGTGCTCCTTCCATGTGCTTGTCAGGGTGGCTGAGTGGTTAATGATTCTGTGTTAAGTTTGCAGTCTCTCCTGGAGGCATAGGTTTGGATCCCATTTCTGGCATCCTTTGCTGTGCTGTGAGGCCATGCATTTGCAGGAATTCATGCCAAGGGTCTTGTATTCCTGCCAGGCTCCATTTGTTTTAATGGATCCATTAAAAGTGATCACATTATGTAACATGATAGATAGATAGACAGACAGACAGACAGACTGACAGACAGACACACACACACACACACACACACACACACACTAACAAAACTGCACATTAAAAGTGTTCTATTTGGTTTAATGGATCACTATTTGGCAATGCAATTGTAGGCAAGGAGGGCCCAATCCAGAACGGGACCACAGTAGAGGGCTAAAGCCCCACTACTTCCCATACTGTGGTTCCAAATTGGATTGGGGATCCTATGCTTTCTTTACTGTTAAAATGGGCGGGGGGGGGGGGGAGAGACATAGCTGCTAGCTACACCTTTAAAGTAATTTGTTCAACCTGACCTGGGTATGGCCATCCCAGGGGAACAGCTCTATGGCTAGAAAGAGAAGAGCCGGCCACAAGGCTGTTTACACAAGGGAGGACCAGGAATTGAGAACAAGATCTGTTGTGTTGCATCATCGTAACAGAGGCTTGCTTGATGGATGATGCATTAACTAGAAGCAGCCAGTACAGTTAATACCTCAGACTCTTTCCTCCCCAACTTGGCTTCTTCTATGCCCCTGGAGTATAATTGCTATTACCTCAGCGGCTATTCTGCTTGGTCATTACATAATGGGAAAATTTAGACACCTGAATTTGCCTGCTTTCTTCTTTTCTCCTCGTGTCCCTTTCATTCTGTGCCATGTCTTTTAGACTATACCCCTGAAGGCAGGGTCAGCGTCATCTTTTAAAATATTTGTATGCCCCCCCTAGAAAATTGTACGCACTTTTATAAATAATTGAATAAATAGATACATAAAACCTGTTTGGCAGTTGAAGCTGAGGGAGAAAAGATTTCCAAGCAGCTAACGGCTCCCAGAAAGGGACAGCTGGCAAGGGCTCCAGGAAAAGTACGGTATTTGCCTTACTTCGCATCGCCCCATTCCTGAGGGAAATTCAGTTCACTGTGAGGTAAACCAGCCTTCCCCCAACCTGGTGCCCTCCAGATGGGTTGGACTACAACCCAGCAGGCAGCACTGGCTGTACTCCCAACTCATCTGGAGGACACCGGGTTGAGGGAAGGTTGAGGTAAACATTATTATTGGCAAGGCAGAGTTGCCAGCACCTGACAGGAAAAGTATTGCCCTTACATAGTGTTGCCCAATTTGTGAGTGCAATTCACTCTGAGGTAAGCAATTACTATTGGAAAGGTAGGATTGTCAGCTCCTGACAGGAAAAGTTTCTTCTCTCTTCATGGTGCCCAACGACAGCAAGAAAAACGACACATGCTAAAATTCTGCCTGCTATGCAGGGCTCAGTTTGAGCTCAGTCTCAAGGGCTGTAAGATATTAATGTGTCTACTCTGCTCTTCCTTCCCATAGAGCAGGGATGGGCAACTTGTGGCCCTCCAGATGCTTTGGCCTACAGCTCCCATGATCCCTCACCATTGGCTATGCTGGTTTTGGCTGATGGGACTTGTAGGCCAAAACATCTGGAGAGTCACAAGTTGTCACCCATGCCATAGAGATATACTGGAGCATATATATACCTGCCAGCACAGCATCTGGAGGAACACAACATGCACGGCAGCTAGATTTATGTGGCCAGGGTGCTTTCATAGGTGAGAATGGAGAAAGAGTGGTTTCAGTTTTCAATTTGAGTAATGGTGATTTCCAGAATCTTTCAGAAGCTGTGATCAGGACAGGATCAGGTCAAACAGGTACAGAGCTGGCCACTGTGACCATGGGCCTAAAATGTGTCTGGGCCTCAATTTCATACCTGAACAAGGGAATATATAGACCTGTCTCACTGTATTGTTGTGAGGACAAGACAAAATAAGGACTATAAAGCACTTTGCAAATGAGAGCTGTTATATCTAGATTGTACAAAGCAGGCCCTTGAATCTAAGGCTATGGGGGCATGCTGGGAGTTGTAGGCCAAAAACATCTGGGGACCCAGGGTTGGAGAACACTGTCCCAAGGGACACTGCCTGCGGCAGGACTGACTTGTCTCCCCCTCCCCAGAATGATTGTGAGCTGTTTTTGGCTCACCACAGCTTTTTTGCTCTTTATCCTTATTTTTCAGAGATCACTTGACAGCCAGCTTTCGTGATCCCCATTTGTACAGCCACTAACAGCCCCTTCAAAGTGCCCAAGCAGCACCTTGGAGGGGCTGTCAGTGCCTGGCAAACCATTTAAAAGAAAAAAGAAAAAATTGCACACACATAGGTTTGCAGGGATTTTAACTACTGGACTAGCATTGCTTCTATGTGCTTGTCAGGGTAGCCAAGTGGCCCAAGGCACTGTGTTCAGGTCACAGTCTCCGTCTGGAGGCGTGGGTTCGAATCCCACTTCTGACATCCTTTCCCCTGGTACAGAGGTGTTGGTTTGCAGGAATTTTAGCCATGGGACTAGTGCTCCTTCCATGTGCATGTCAGGATGGCCGAGCAGTCTGAGGTGCTGCATTAAGGTCGCAGTCTCTATCTGGAGGCATGGGTTCAAATCCCACCCGACATCCTTTTCCCTGATGCGAAGGTGTGGGTTTGCAGAAATTTTAGCAGTGGGGCTAGTGCTCCTTCCATGTGCTTGTCAGGGTGGCTGAGTGGTTAATGATGCTGTGTTAAAATTGCAGTCTCTCCTGGAGGCATAGGTTTGGATCCTATTTCTGACACTTGTGAGCACAGCGGGAGATACCCAGCCGGTGCCAGTCTCCCCAAAGTGCCACTTGGGCACTTGTGGGGCAGCTAGTACTGGCGGATGCCCAGGCAAGCTTGGCAAGAGCATCAAGGGGCTTTTGCTGCTCTTGCCAAGCAGCTCACTAGGTGATTCCCGGTACCTGCGATGAAGTCGGTCACCTGGGTTTGGATGACATAACCCATTGTGGGTATAACAACCCCTAGAACAACCCATGGGTTGTCTGGGTGGCTTGTTGCCCATGAACAAGCCACCCTGTGAGAATTGGTCCAGGTTTGCACGACACAACCACCGATCATGGGTAACAACCCACGATGGGTTGACATGTCAGGCAAACCCAGTCTACCTCAGGGCCAGAGCGAGGTGGCTGCCTTAGGCAGCTCATTTTGGGTGTCATGAAATGGCAGAAAATTGTTATTATTACATTTTTACTGCAAGATCATTTTAAAATGATCTTGATAAGATTAGAAGACTGGGCAGAAAATAACAGAATGAAATTTAATAGAGACAAGGACAACGTTCTTCATTTAGGAAAAAGAAATAAAAATGCACAGGTATAAGATGGGGGATACCTGGCTTGGCAGTAGTACGTGTAAAAATGGTCTTGGAGTTGTAGTCGATCACAAGCTGAATATGAGTCAGCAGTGTGATGTGGCTGCAAAAAAAGGCAAATACAATTTTAGATTGCATCAATAGAAATATAGTTTCAAAATCACAGGAAATAACAGTTCCACTCTAGTCTGCACTGGTCAGACCTCACCTCAAATATTCTGGACACCACATTTTAAGAAGGATTCAGATAAATTGGAGTGAGTTCAGAGAAGGGCAACAAAGATGCTCTAGGGACTGGAAATTAAGTCCTACAAGGAAAGATTGAAGGAACTGGGTATGTTTCGCCTTGAGAAGAGAAGACGGGGATATACCTAAAGGGTTGTCACACAGAAGAGGGCCACGACCTGTTCTGTGTCATCCAAGATGGTAGGACATTAAATAATGGGCTTAAGTTAAAGGAAAGCTGATTTCGGTTGAACATCAGGAAAGACCTCTGAGTGGTCAGACCATGGGAGGTGGTGGGCTCTCCATCACTGGAGGTATTCAAGCAAAGACTAGACAACGACAGCCATCTGTCAGGGATGCTTTAAATGGGATTCCTGCACCAAGCAAGGGGTTGGACTCGATGGCCCCTTCCAACTCTGTGATTCTATGATAAGAATACTCCTGTTGTAGCTTATTCTTGATATTCTACTAGTGGGTTATTCTTGATATTTTTTGTTGTCGTTAATTGTTGGCAAGAACCATAACAATTGCTGAAGTTGCTTAGTGAACATTTAGAATGTACGGTACATAATTGCAGTATGGCTGCAAAATAAGGGTTAAGTAAAAACAGTTTACAAATTTGCCTGCAGACCAGATAAACTGCTCCCCCACTTTTTTGGCAACCTCCCCCCAAGAATTTTTAGGCTGGCTATGGGCCTGCTGCCAGGGTGCAGGAGAAGCACCTGTCGGATTTTCTGCCTCAGCTGCCAAAATAACTTGATAGTTGGATACTATGACTGGGGGACGGGACCATTTGCTGTTCCACCTCAAACAGCAAAATGTCTTGGACATTTTGAGAGGCAATACACAAAAACCATTTAACCAGTTAAAACTATACAATAAATTTAAAATGCCTGGGCAAATAAACATTTACCTGGTATCAAAAAGAATACAATGTCAGTGCCAGTCTTACCTCTACCTTGGTTGGATTCTCCTCTCCCATCCCATAGAATAGCTTTACCCAAGTATCAGAAGCATAGGGCCAAGTTAGACATGACATTAAACACAGCATTTAAAAAAAAAAAAACCAGCTGGGGGGGGGGATCCAGATTCGGACTGTGGCATAGGCAGAGGAGATTTAACCGTTTCCCCCAGCACCATTTCCCCAGCAAAATACCTCTCATACATAGGAAGCTGCCTTATACCTAGACAGACACTTGTCCATCTGCTTCAGTATTGTCTCCTGGGTTCCAGACAGGGGTCTTTCTCAGGCCTTCCTGGAGATGCTGGAAATTGAACCTGGGGCCATCTGTGTGTAAAGCATGAGGTCTACCATTGAGCTACTGCCCCAAAGCTGGTATTTTGCTCCTGAATGTGCCATTTGCTGTAATTTTCAGCACGAAAATGAGGGTGGGGTGGTGAGGAGAAGGGGTTTTGCATATTGCCCCCCCCCACACACACACCATGGTACCAGTGGCGGCTGGGGGCTCCAATGTCAGCGGGGCTGTGTAGCCACTCTGGATTTCACTCTGAGCTTTAAAGGAGCTATCCATGGTGCTGAACCCTAGGGCCACAATAGGTTCAGCACCATGGATAGCTCCTCTAAAGTTCAGAGTGAAATCCGGAATGGATACACAACCCTGCTGACGTTGGAACCACCAGCCTCCACTGCATGATACCAATCTGGATTCCCGCTGCTACTTAAAAGAAAAATATGCGAGAGGCAACAATGTGTTTAATGACATATTTAGAATAGCTCTTGCAGAAGCTGTGAAGGAGCCAAAAGACAAATCATATGTGGGCAAAACTGTATTTTAGGGAACCAGCTGCAGGGAAAGGGGAAAAGAAACCAAAAAGTAGACCCAGGATAAGAAGACATAAACAGATCATCATAATGGGGTATTGTTATTAAAATATAATCTCTATAAAGATACCATATTATACAAATAGTGAGACAAAACATTTCTTCTATAGTCACTTGATGAACAGGGCTTGGAGAGGTTGCTACAAAACACTGTCTTTGCACGATGCCAACAAGGAAGTCCACCCAAAGCATTTCTGGCCAAGAAGGAGCTCTGAGCCGCAGCACAGAAGAGTCCTGTTTCTTCTTTCACAGCAGGATTCAGAGTCCTCCAAAGAGTCATCTGCAAACAATAGTTCATCAGTCAACATGCTTCCTACAGGGAGTGTGCTAGCTTGAGACCATAATATCCCGTTCTGCGAAGGAGTGTGCTGGAGCAGTGGCATATCTTCCTCTTCTGACCTTACCAGGTTGTCAATGCGTTCCTCGCTAACCCCACTTAAATTTATCTGTTGCTCTCATGGATGTCGACGGTGACCACTGTGGTCTCTGGTCTCTGGGAACAGGACTCTATGATGCGATCAGGATAAAGGTCCGTGTCTATCTGGGGAAACCTCGGAGCCCTCTGGAAAGCTCCTCCGAGCTCTCCTCCAGCAAGCTTGTGTTAATATAAATTACGTCGGCAGGTTCACTGAGGGCGGGGTAAACTTTCCAACAGCTTCTCCAGGCGAAGCTTCAGTTCAAGAAGGCGGGTCGGTCACAGGATCTGCGTCCAACAGCAGACATTATTCAACCTGAAATAACAAGAAATATGCTATGAGGAGGCAAGTGGGACCTTAACCCTGCAAAGGAAGGTGAAGTGAGAGTGCACCACTCAAGCACAATAAATCTCACTGAATTCAGTGGGATTTACATACATTGCAAAGCTACTGTGGGAAACTGCTGGGACTCACCAGCTCCTCAAGGCTCCACATAGGAACGCAACTGCAGGAAACATGCCAGGACAACTCACCAGTTCCAGCTGGCTAGGCAGAAACACCACAACTGCCACTTATCAAGCAAAGTGGCACCAAGACAGAATTGAAAAGGCAGAATTGAAAAGGCAGAGCAGAGGCATAGCTTGGGCTGGGTGGGTATGAAGAAGGAAGGAAAAGCTGAACCAGGAATGATCAAAGAGTCCGGAGAAGGCTGGACAGAAAGGCAAGTGATGACCACTAGTAGAGGAAAAGAAGAACAGAGAGAAGAGTGGAAAGGAGAAGAGAAGCGTCAGTTGGAGATGGGAGTAACTGGTAAGCATGGGAGGACAAAAACAGTTCTGGCCAGTCACTGCAGAAATGGAGGAGGAGGGACTTGCTCTGTCCACCTCTGACAGCTACTTCCCTCAGACCCAGAGATTCTGTGCAGAACTTCACTTATCTATGCCTGCAGGGCATAGAGGGAGAGCAGCCAGTAACAAGCTTTGGGCTTCAGAGTAGCTGAGGAAGAAACATGAGGTGGAGAAACCAGAAAAGAGGAGGCTCCCAACTCCTTATTCCCCAGATGAAGGCCATGACGTATATTTACTTGATCCCTAGCTAGGTGCGAGAGACATACCGGTAACTCTTTGCCCGGAAAAGGAAGTACTCTGGACCCGGAGTCTCACACTCATCCAATGCAGAGTGGGAGGAGCGGTGGAGGTGATCTTCGCCTCCCTGCTGCTCCCGCTCTGCATTTTCGCTGGATGGCCGTTTTGGGCTGCCTAACAACGCTGTTTCAGAAGGGGAGGGAAGGAGGCTGGAGTGGCTGCAGGATAGCTTGTATCCTGGCCATCCCAGTCTCCTCCCCTCCCCACTCCCTGAAACGCCCCCTTTTCCCTCTCAGAGGTTGCTCTCCTGACCTTGGAGCAGACAGTGCGGTTCTTAACGTGCCGGCTGAAAGCTGGCAGGGTGTGTGTGTGTGTGTGTGTGTGTGTGTGTGTCATAATAAAGGTACTCAAAATTGTGCAATTCCTGAGAAGGAGTGGATGATTGCCAGGTAGAGCACAATAATCTACAGTCCCCCTGGTGTTAGTCACGAGTGATCGCCTGATGATAGTCTTTACTGAGCCAAAAAACCCTCACAGTATATGAAATATGGGCTGTGTATAGTCTGCTTTAAAAAATAAAAATAAAATTCTGCCCCTCAAAAAGCTGAGTTCTGCAAGTGGCTTACGTTTCATAGATTTCATAGAGTTGGAAGGAGCCTACAAGGCTATCGGGTCCAACCCCCTGCTCAATACAGGAAACTAGAGGAGGGTCTCCCATCCAAGTAATAACGTTTATGAAAATTAAATATATTTGTTTATTTTCCTTCATGTTACATAATTTATTCTGCTTCTGCTGGTCATAGGAGGAACAAGGAACTGCAGGGTGCAAAAGCCCCTACTGGCTATGGAGATTTTGCCAGGCATTGTCCACACTTTTTCCAGCCTATCTTTGCAGCCATAAGGGCTAGAAACATGCTAAGAAAGAAAGCTGAGATAGTATAGCTCAGTGACAGGGCCTGTAGAAAGTGCCAGGGTCAGACCTTGGCATCTTTAGTCTAAGGACCGTGAGTGTGCCCGTTCCAGAATCAAAGGTTGTGGGGAATGCCGAAAGTGCAGGAGACATAGAAGGAGGACTCTCCAGTTTCTCAAGCATTCCTTGAGGGCCACCACAGTGTAAAATCCAACTTTTAGATGTCGGGAAGTTGATCTGGTATCTCTCCTTCAGCTCAAAATTCAACCACTTTCCAGGAGACACTTCCCAATCAGAGAAGTTGCAGGAGAAAGAGCATTCACAGGGGCAAGAAGGAGAGAGAGAAAAAGTTCCATCAAAGAGATGTTAGCCAAACGAACAGCCCTCATAGCTTCCAGTCTTCCAAGTTGGCAGACTCCAGATATAACAGTTCTCTTGAGCAAGCCACGGTGTTCTGCATCACTACAGAATCACTACTGAATTACTGCATTATTACCCCAGTGAGATCAAATACTTACAACTCATCTAAACATCCTTCTGGCTGCTTCAGCCTCTGCCCATGAAGGAGGTAGTCGTAGATTTCATGGTTCTGCACTCCTGGGTAAGGTGTCATTCCTTGGGTTGCTATCTCCCACATTGTAACACCAAAAGCCCACTACAAGGACAAAGAGAGAGGAGGAAAACACATAGATGGCAATGCAGAAAGATTGAATTAATTGGGAATCAACTGATGTGCAGGTGATGCAATGCATAACGCAGTACTCCCCCCCAAAAAAGAGACCAAAATGACCCCCAATAGCGCATCCAGTTTATACATTTTATAAATTTTAAAAAAATTAAATTAGTTTTTTAAATGTTCATAGATTTAAAAGTTTTAAAGATTAAAAATTCTTTTAAAAATTTATAATTGAAAATTTAAATCTATCTATCTATCTAAACAGATTTTAAAATATGAAATGTTTCTGTATAAAACATCAGCTTCAGTCACAAATAGGTATATTACAGTACCACTTAAAAGCTGAGCCAGGACCAATCAGGAACAAGGCCAACCTCAACGAGGGAACATGGAATAAATCAGCACTTGTATTCCACAGCCAATCAAGCTGCATTAATAAACATCATGGCTTGTTTCATCTCATCTTTTACACTGATGAGGCTTTGTTCAACTGCTAGAACAGATCTTCACTGCAGTTACTCTGTCAGCATGTTTCTCTCCCTCATATGAAGGGACCAAGACCTAGCACATATTTAATTATGTTACATATTGGCCAAGTGCTCCTTATATCTTTTTTTAATTGGGAAAGCTAATTTCCTAAGTCTGCAATCCTATGTACACTTATCTGTGAATAAGTCTAATTAAACTCAGTGAGATTTAGTCCAGGTGGACATGGACAGGATTGGGTTGTGTTTCCTTGCATGTTGTTAAAAATCATATTTGTGATACTCCGTTCCCAAAGCATTCTGCTGTAACAGAACTAGTAATATAGACAAGTATAAAAATGGACATGGATATCTATTTTCTAATACATTTTGGCATGTGATCTTTACCAGTTGTTTCTTGATGGAGAGGCCATAGCTTATTGGTAGAGTACATGCTGCTTCCGAATGGATAAGACCCAAGTCCCTGGATCTCCAATTAAAAGATTCTCAGCAACGGGGCTGGGAAAGACCTCTGCCGGAGACCTTGGAAAGCCATTACCAGTCCGAATAGATGGTCCTGGCTAGATGGACCAATGGTCTGATTCAGTTTTGAATCACATGTGCCTCAGCCTAGCAGTTGCTTACAAGAATAGGGGCTCCAATGCACGCATGGAGCTCCCAACCTTCAAGGGCTTCTCCACTCACTTCAGTACACAAATCCTTTTGTGCATGCAAAGCTACTTATTCAGCTTAAATTAATGGGAGGGCCACCTGTGCAGGAGAGCAATGGAAATGCACACACAGGGACTCTGGACTGAGGCAATGATCTGACACAGTGTTCTCCAACCTTGGGTCCCCAGATGTTTTTGGCCTACAACTCCCAGCATGCCCCAGCCAGCATAGCTGGCTGGGGCATGCTGGGAGTTGTAGGCCAAAAACATCTGGGGACCCAGGTTGGAGAACACTGATAACACAGAAGATAGTGTGACCCCTGACTATGATAGTCTCTCATCCACCAGGGGGAGCTGCAGCAACGACCTCATTTGACTTATGCAATAAGAAAGGGAATATGCAGTTCCTAGACCAGAGATAGTATTGCCAGCTTTCACCAGGCCACTGCATCTGTGTCTTTAAATGCAACTTGATGTGCTGCTGACATTAGCAAGCCAGCACATGTTTACTCCCTGCTGCGACAAGAGAGGAGTTCCATTTTTTCCTGAGTTGGCAACCTGGTCAAGAGTGGGAAGAGTCAGAGGCAGCAAACAGAGTCCGTAGCATATTTAGTAAAAATCTGTAGA